>CM054825.1:18442939-18974630 GCA_028984105.1 Lavandula angustifolia
TTTAACGCGATTTCTCAGATTAACAAGGGAAAAAAATGGAACTTATCTAAATTTTAACATTCTCTATCAGGGTATCACAAAACCAAAGCAAGTTAAGAAGTTTAAAGGCGAAGGTATGCCGTTACATTTCAGCAACAAAAAAGGCGATTTATATGTCACCTTCGAGGTTCTTTTCCCCACCTCCTTGACGGAGGACCAGAAGACAAAGATCAAGGAAATACTAAGCTAGGTAAAAGATTTAAAGTGTAGCATGGTTGAGTTTACAGTATTCAACTTTTAGTTTACTCTTTTCACTCGACATAGTTTTGTTCAAATTGTAGATTATTTTGTGGAGATGTAACCATTCTCTTCCTTCTTACTCAGTTTCAATTCTTACTCGTGTATCAAAATGGATTGCTGAGGCAGTAACTGTTTATTAGAAGTTTAATCGATTTGATTTCAAGAAAACTCGCAAATTTGGAAGCGTTCCTCCATTACAGGCAAAACAACTTGGCATTTCACAGGTATGGTCTCCTTTTGCATTCTTCAGATGCAGTTTGCTATTTCTCATTTCACCGAAATCTGAATAATGGTCACACTTTTTTAGGATTGTGGTCTATTAGTCATGCTACGTCTCGATTTATAATGTGGTACCTCTATATCAAACTGCAGTAAATTTGAAGCAATTTTTCTTTAATTGAACAAACATCTTTGGAAAACTGTCTTTCCAGTGAGAAGCGATGCTACATTCATGCCATTAATAACAACCTAGGTGGTTAGAATAGAGCTCAGCTTAGTCAGTTCACACCAGTTTTTCTTCATCAACCTCGAAACCCTTCCTTGCTTTAGTTCTTCATTCATCGATAACAACTCTTCACCGGAATATACAGTGATTTATGTGGTGAAAGTTAAATATTTTATATCTAGTAGCTTAGGAAATTGTAAAATTAGAAAAAATAAAAATGAATCTCCAGCATAGCAATTTACCCCTTCGGATGCAACATCTCGAGCAAAAGTTTTCCTCTTTTTGGATGCAACATCTTGAGCTTTGTGGATCTGATGAAAATTTTAACTTATAATAAAGAAAGAACAGAGTCATGAAAGGGAAAAAACAAATATTCTTCATATTGTAGAACTAGAACTGGTGGAGAAAAGAATAAAAACTAAATACTTGCCATATCTGTGATGTACTCCACGACAATATCCTCAACAAGTGCAACAGTCTCAGGAAACGGCTGCATGAATTCTAAGCTAAATGAGTTCGAACTTCCAATTATATGACAATTATGAAGAATATGATCCAACTACTCTATTTATTTGTTGAGCTTGAACTTCCTAAGATGATAAATAAGCAAGGCTTAGCATGAAGAAAATGCAAAAGACACACTTCTGCTTTGTAGTCCCAAAGACTATGATGTTCATCCATAAAAATGTGGATTGCTTGTGCTTCTGGCAAAATCTTGAATTATCAACGTGGAAACAGGTGCTTACGGTTGCCATTTCCGCCTTCCGATCCCGTTGAGAATCCCCGCCGTTCTAATTGAAAGTTACTGGTGCGTATTTGTCTTGTGCAATTCAATTGCGAGGGTACTCCCTTCATTCCCACTATTTCGCGTACTTATTTCTTTTCAAGCACGTAAATTAAAAAAAAAAAAGTGGTGATATACTTTCATCGATGGAGATTGTTTGATTTTTTGAGCTATTTTTTTAGTTAAATTTGATCCATACATTCTTGCTTTTTCATAATGAGCTACTTTTATTGGGACATTGCAATCGAAAAAATAAGTTCTACAAATAACGGACGGACGAAGAATACATTTATTCCATTGAGCTTGAGATTGTTGGATTTGAGTGAAACGACCCAATAATTTATAAACCCAAAGTAACAATGTTTTTAATTTCATGTGCCCAAAAGAAATGCAACGCTACTAATAAGCAATAAGGATAATGTAAGTTTGAGACTTAACTGGGGTATCGGTTACCCCGAATAACCCTATTTACAGAACCAATCCCTAACTGATTGGATATCAGGTTATTAATTACCCGAATAATTGGTAAAAAACGTAATTAATTGTTTGAGTTTTAAATTACTCGAATAATTGATTATTCGGGTTGATGACAGTTAATCTAAATAGAAAGCAGTCCGGGTAGTTGGAATTTTGGTTCATTTTCTAGTTTCCAACTAATAAGTAGATCTATAGAATCTAAATGTGGGTTGTCTTATTCACATATTCAAATTTCATAAATATTATTAAATCGATGTTATTTATAGATGGTTAGCCTATCCAAACTGCACACTGTTAAATATCAACTGAAAATTTCATCTGCTAACCAAAAGCAATCTATACCGAAAAAGAATAAGAAAATGAATGATTATAGATATTGAATATTATTAGCATTCTACTCCCAAATGTAGAGAAAAGATTGTCGTAAAACTATCGAGATAGAGCTTTTAATGACGGTTAAAACTCCACAAAAGAAATGGAGGTTAAGAGTAGTAGTAGGGAATTAGAGAGATGACTCAAAGGTCATGTTCATTCATTTGCATAGTTAGATATTGAGAAAAAAATAAGATGTATTAGTACCTAAAATTGATCTGTTATAGAGGTAGAGGTTTTGCGGAAATGGTGACAGGTTGCGAGTTCAATTCCGTTATTAGCATTTTTTTGTGTATTTTATTTCCTTTTTAACTTCTCTTTGTTTTTTTAAAGAATCGTATGAATTCCTCTAACCCCTGAGCCAACTTTCTGTTTGTTTTCTAAAACAAATTCTCCACTCATATTCGGTTGACCGGGTTTTAACAAGATTTTAACTCCATTCATATAAAAAAATAAATTTTATTATGTTGCTCAAGAGAATCAAACCATTTATTTTCACTAATTTTACCTCAAGTCTTATCCACTAGGCCAAAATATCTAACTTGATATATTTATGAAAGTAAATATATTTATATAAATGTGTGGTATTCTATGAGAAAATTACTGGGTCAACCCCACAGCTCCGATGAACGAACCACTAAAATTCAATTTTTCGAATCAATGCCGGTCGGTTTTCAAAACACTTGACATAACTAAAATGGGAGATTCAAACGACACGTCGGCAATCAAATCCTCTCTTGCAAAAAAAAAAAGTTTAGGTTGTATTTTTTGAAGGGTCTAGTCATAGAGCATGTTGTCTTATACTCCCTCCTTCCATGTAGAAAGCAGCTTTTGCTTTTCTTTTTTTTTCGTGCCTATCCCATATAAAGTGTTCTGTTTCTAAAAAAACAAAAATGTATGAACTAAAATTAACAACTCAAAAGTCAAACAATATATATCACACAACACAAATTTTTTAATCTTCATGCCCAATAGAAAGGAGATACTTTCTGTTAAACGGAGGGAATAATAAAATGCTATATAATCTTGATATTTCAAATACTCATATTAAAGTAAAAAATTGGGTTCAAATAATAATACACCGAAAATTGGGCCCAGATCGTCAGAAGATGGTCGACAGAGTAAGAGTGACTACGTTGGTGGGTTGGAATTAAGAATTTACTGCCCTTCTCCACAAATTGTGAAAACTGAAAAAAGAAATTACTGCCCTTCTCCACAAATTCTACACATTCCAATTATCTCCGAGCTTTTATATCCTCATAATAATACTTGTAAAATTACGAAATCATAAAACTTTTACTAAAAGAAAAAATTAAGTTAATGCGAAGTGATAATTTAGGGGATTGAATAAGAGTATTTGGAATTGATTTATGCGGACCAGTCGATTTTGAAAGATTTATTATATATTAGCTTATATAAGTGTAATATAACTCATTATTGTTCATTTAAAATAATAAATAAAACATTATGACACTAATACAAAATAGATAGGCCCTGTTTAATTAAAAATTAACAATAACGTGTTAATATAAGTAAACTGGTGTGGTGGAGCATCCCTGAAAAAACTTGACTGTAAATAATTTATTACTAAAAACACATTTTAAATTTTTGTAAGAAAGAAATCACCGAATTTACATTTTTTTATTTAAAGTTGATAATTCATTATTACGTCAATGCTGCCGTGAGTCTGTGACTCTTGAATGCCGGAATTGGGCCGACACCCGAGAAAGTTGGGGCCTTGCTGTGGTTGGGCTGCCACATATGCCCAACTGGTCCTGATATTATAGTCTTACAAATTCGAATCTAAATCTATATGTACTGTTTATTATTGTATATGGTAAGTTTATATGATTTATATTTTACATATTTAATTACCGTTGTGAAATCTGATGGTCGCGAGACGGAAGTTCAGGTGGGTGTGTGTTGGGGGATATTACACCTGATGGAATTTTTTCTCGGACTGATATCACTGAGTCAGCCTTTAGACTGATATGGACCTAAGTCTCGCATATAACTCCCGAGTCCTTCAACTTAAAAAGTAAGATTGACTGAATTTTACTTAGTGCGTGCAGAATAGTGAGCCATTTACTTAGGGCTAAAAACCTTCTTGATGAAATAGTGATTAAACTGTGCTCCATTTTGATGTTCAACTTAATATTTGGGATATGATTTTAATAATAAAGTTTTGATTTGGATCCTAAATCACTATTACAAATTTGACGTACGACAATACTAAAAAAGACAACGTTTCCGACAAAAATCCGTTGTCGTAACTCAAAAAACCATTGTCGTAGCCAAAATCGTTGTCTTTTATACAAAAAGTGCGCTAATAGATAATGGATTTTGACTAGCGTTGTTGTTGTTGCGTTGTCGTTGGTGAAAATTGATAGACAACGGTTGACTCAACCGTTGTCGTATGTGTGTTGTCGTAGTTGAATGATGCTTCTAATAGACAACAATTTCGCCTAATCGTTGTCATTGATGTGTTGTCGCAGGTTATGCAATGCGTGTATAGATAACGGTTTTTGTGACCGTTGTCGTTTAACCGTTGTTGTAGGTTATGCAATGCGTGTATAGACAACGGTTTTTGTGACCGTTGTCGCTTAACCGTTGTTGTAGTTTAAATTTTCACTCGTAGACAACGGTTTCATCAACCATTGTTGCTTATCCCGTTGTCTTTTACCGAAATTTGTATGTATTAATTACAAATTGCATATATTTCTTTAAATGTAATAAAATAAAAATTAAATAAAAATCTAAATAAAAAATCAATAATTATATATTTTAATATATGATTTAAAATAATTTATAAAATTAAATAAGTTTTAGATATTTTTTTTGATTAATACATAAATTTAAATGATTAATTATAACTTAAATTTTAATAAATACTACAGTTATACAACTTATATAATTTGTTTTGATTAATACAAAAAACGTGAAGAAAACCAAAACATGTACTGTAAAAACCCTATCCCTCTAACATAGGCGCGAGGTCGGAGCTTGTAGTACTGTTCATCCCTTCCGTTTGACACCTACTTAAGGTAATTTGCTTAATTCGTTTTGATTCTACTTTTATTTTCGATTTAACACCTTCAATTTCTCACTTCGAGGCGTATCGTTATCAACACCTTTTTGCGTTTTGTCGATTCGGAAAATTGTAGAATTTAGGGTTTGTTTGGCGCTAGTAGACGAACGGAAGGGAAATAATGGCGAATAGGGGGGAGGAGGTGTAGCGGTGGCGCAAATACCTACCAACTTCGGGCACGAGCTGAGAGCGTGCCTCCGTTGCCGACTTTTCAAGACTTACTATCAGGTTTGGCTTAGACCTCCAACTGTGTTCATCCTACTTTTTCTTTTTTACTGTTTGTTGAGTAATGTGCGGAGATAAGCTTAGTTTGTGGATGAATGTTGCAGTTCCGGGAGTCGGGGTGCGAGAATTGCCCGTTCTTTCCAATGGCAGATGATCATGAAAGAGTTGTTGAAAGCACAACGCCTAATTTCACTGGGTACTTTTCCCTAATTTGGCCAAAAGAAATGATTGAGGCAAATTAGAACCTCATTTCTAGGTTCTGCAAATTTTCATTTTGGTTGTATAATATGTGAACATGTTAATCTCTGTGATGGATCCAACGAGAAGTTGGGCTACTCGATGGCTCCGCATAGGTATGCTGCAAATCAGCTTCTTTATGTTGAGCTCCTAATTACCATTTCCAGTGGTATTTAATTAGATTAAGTTAGTTCAGAACAAAGAAGCAGAACCCTTGATATATAAGTTAGTTCAAGGTAATTCATAATCATGTAAATTTCATTTTCTAAGAGTTGGGCTATTTTAGCATGGATCATTTTGTGTTACTGGATTATTTTATTTGTTCACGTATGATGTTTGAGAATATGTACCATAGTTCTTTTTGAGACTGATGTTTGAGAATATGCACCAAAGTTCTTTTTGAGAATATGATGTTATTTGATAATTTTGTGTAATAGGCTTATATCAAATACTATGGTAGAATAACATATTTTTTTTTTCTAATTGTAGCTGGTATTACATTAATATATGCACCATAGTTCTTTTTGGCAGCTTGTAAGCTACTATTGATTCGGCGTTAATAGTATAGATGCCAATTAGGCGAAGGGGGTAGCATGTCTCATAACTTGTAGCCTTCATTTTGGTATGGTGTGATTAGTAGTGATATTAACTAATATATTCATTTTGTTTGCATTGTCTGTTAGTTTTTATTTTTCATTGTAGTAAAAAAGGACATGTACGCTCGCATTTGCAGTGGGATATGACAAGAAAGACTAAGGCGGCAAGGTCGTGGTATGATGTGGGCTCAAGTACTGGGTCCGAATGCAAGCAACTTCTCGTAAATGTTTCAATCGGGCCGTTGTCGAAGAATTGGTAGTTTGTTTTGTAATGAACTTCTTTTTGTTATAGTTTGTACATATTTGATATTTCAAACGTAGAACAATGAATTATTATTACATTACGTAATTTCTTGATAAGTATTTTATGAAAATATTAAAAGATTTTATTCGCATTATTGATGGTGGTAAATTGTATATAACCCGTTGTAAAAACGACATACCACAACGGTGGGAAAGTTTAAGACAACGGTTTCAACCGTTATCGAAGCACATTTGACAACGGTTAAAGTAACGAACGACAATAGTTACAAACCGTTGTAAAAAATACTTACTACAAAGAATCGAAAAAAGTGAAAGACAACGATAGGAAACCGTTGTTGAATATACATACAAAACGAAAAAAAATGATACGACAACGGTTTAAAATCATTGCCTAAAACGCATACGACAATGTGTAGAAAATGAAACGACAACGGCTTTAAACCGTTGTCGAAAGATCAAACGACAACGGATGGAATACCTAAAAGACAATGGTTGAAAACCGTATCGTTGTCTATCAACGAAAACCTACGACAACGGTACCTACGACAAAACGATATTCAGTGATGGACAAACGGTTTTAACCGTTGTCTATTAGCGCTTTTGTTGTAGTGGTCCCCGATCGATGATGAACCAAGTCGGTGAGCTTGTATTCGTGGATTTAGAATTAGTCTGGATAGATAAAGCATGCTCTTATGATTGCTTGATCCTTGCAGAAGACACTCTGAGGGACGGACAATCACTGATCTTATCGCTATTATATATCGCCACTGACTCGTCCACTGGGAGATACTGACAGTCCATAAGTGATGGAGATACTGACCCATCCTAAGACTGGCTTGAACTCTCCAGAGATTCAAAGTAGTACGATGTATTCACATCAGAGTTTGATTTTGAGTCAACCATCGTCTCTCATTCAGCAAACCAGATCTCAACACGTGGACATGTGCACTGTTCGAGGAACACTTTGCACAGTACCTTTTGGACTGTTGTAGTCGAAGGCAAACGAAAGTTGCAACTTTTATTCAAAATCAATCAGTTGCCTCAACTCTAGTTCGCCTACTCTAGTAGATCTATTTATAACGAGATCTTGTTGGTCCCGTGAGTGAGTTCGGGTGTAGAGGGGGGGTGAATACACTCTGAATCCAAATTTCTCAACTTTCGAACACGAACAGCCCTATTCGGAGAAGGTGCCGCATCGAAATAGTTCGTGCCAGACTGCATAACCGTTCCGAATCGTGTTAAAGGCTAAAAGAGTATCGACTCACCGAGATCTCGCTAACCGACTAGGTCGAATTCAGTATCGATCAAGTGAGAGTTCGGTGCAAGCGGAATTGTGTAGGCCCAAATCGCTTTTAATGAGGAAAACGCTTTTATGCAAGTCTCAGCCAAGTAGATAAGAAGTTCGAATACCGAGACAAGCTTAAATCGATTTTAAATATGATGTTCAAGATGCACAAGAAAAACCAATGAAACAAGATAAGTAAACGACACGTATATTTTTAAAGTGGTTCGGATATCAACAATCCTACGTCCATCGTCCCGATAGATCGAGAGGCTATTTATTATACCGAGTTAGTCTCGCCGCCTTGTACACCGGACAAAGCCGTGGCTTGGGGATTATACCGAGCAAGTCCCGGCCATACAATCCTATCAAACTTTAAGTGTTTGACAAACTTCTCCAACAATGAAGGAGTCCTTATACAATAAGGGATTGGGTTCAAATGTGAACTCCTTCGTCTAAGCTATGGATATAACAAGTGAGCTTAGGTTAGAGGGATAAGGAACGAGAATGTAGCTATCTAGAGCGACGAACGTCCGAGGGTTTAGCTATAGGTTCGTGCCGCTTGCTTGGATACTAGAAGCTTATGTCGGTTCGCCTTGGTTCCTTTTGAAAGTTGGATGTAGTCTTTCACGGAGATAACTCGGCTGATTCTTGCGGAAGACTTAGTCGCTAATTTCGCTCGCTTGAATGCTCGCGGCGTTGTTGGTCGCTTTTCAAATCTTGAATGATCCCTCTATTTATAGAGTGGAGAGAAGAATAGATCCGTTGGAGACGATCTTCTTCTTTTTCCCTCTTTTGTGGTAGCAAACGGCTCTTTTGTGTAGTAGGTACAAGTTGTCCCTTTCCCTCCTTTTACGGAAATATGTTGACCGTAGCTTTAGTAGGTGAGACGACACGTGTATGCTTGTCATTTGTCGAGGTGGATGTGGTGGTTGAGATAGAACAAACTTCGAGGCAACCGAAGTCGACTTCTCTCTTCCTCGTACTTGACAACACCGATAGCTTATCAAAAGATTCGCAGCCGTAAGACTCGGCCAACCGATGCCGAGTCCGATTTTGTATTCGTAGATAGACACCGAGAAGCGGTCTAACGAAAATCGGCTTCCGAGTCCAAGTGAACTACTCCCGCCGAGTTCGGGCTCAACCGATTCTCTCGCATATCGCTCCCGCCGAGTCCAAGATTCACCGAGTCTTCTACACCGGTGCCGAGGCCGATGAGCCACCGAGGGCCTTGACCGAGCAGAGTGTCTACTAAGTCCGAAACCTCGAGACAAATACGAATACAAAGGAATGGTTCACCAATCGATAGTGGTTTTGGGATCTTCAAATCTTCTCAACAAATGTGAGCACGAGGCTATCGAGCGTGATTCAATATAGAAGATAGAATCATTTCCCACAAGTATGATCATGCCGAGGATTGAATCATCACCCAACAATTTCCCCCTATTTGATGATGCCAAAACCTATCATCTATGCTAACACTAAATGTATAGAAACAAAAACTCCTTACAAATATTACAAGTAGGATCGATGGAGATGTTCCATCAGTTCTGGACTATAAAGCGAACAAGGGTAAACGTAACAATTTCCCCATTGCAAAACAAAACAAAGCTAGCGTAATCTATCAAAGCAATCACCGACATGTAATAAAGAGAGTGTGAGCCAAAGAATCACTCGTGATTCCGAGTGTTAAAGCATAAAACAAACACGTCCGTATAAACAACAAGTAGTTGTCATAGCCAAAAGCGATTGTATAAATATAAGAGAAATTCAAGATGTATACAATCTTGCTATGCTAAGAGAATGAGCTAAAGATCTAAGGAGGAGGGCCACCGAACTTCTTGATTATGTCCATGAACTCTTGAGTCCGATCTTCGTGGAGCGGCACTCCATACATCCCGTATGTGATCTTCCTTAGCTTCGTAAATTCCGCAAAATCGCAGGCTCATCTTCAGCAAGTTCTTTCTTCGCCGCGGCATGCTTCACTTCCGCTTCAATCGTACCCAAAGTGTACCGAGTCATCCCGTCTTCTCGGTGGAGGTATGATTCTCGGGTCCCGAACACCGACTTCTATACCTTCGGATATGGCTTTGTCGAGGTAATGGGTAGAGTTCGTGTTCGGCAGCGAACATCCATTCCATGTAAGCTTCAATCCTTGTCCTGGTTGGACCAAAACCTCCGAAATAGTTCCTCTTGATGAACTCAATTTTCGCATTTTCCCATCTTTGATTGAGCCGAGCCGGTATCCATTCATCTCGTTCTTGGCCATCTTTGAAATTTCGTGTCACCGGCTTCCCGAATTTCCTCAGATCCGTATGGAATATCGGCTTTAGAAGGCACTCTCACCGGCCTCCTCTTCGCTCCTTTTCATCGAACTTCAAGGTCCGCCTTCCAAATTCTGTCTCTCGGCAAACTCGACCTGCCTCGCCTCCTCGCCTCGTATAGATATATGTTCATCGATCAAATATGGCTTCGTTTTCATCTCCTTGTGTATCGCTGGCTTGCCGAGGGGCTTCTTTTCGATTCAGCAGGGGTACTAGATCTAGATTTGGACGTACCCTCGCCTTTTTAGTACTCTTTTGCCGCCGCTCCTTTTCCTTTTCTCGTCCTCTTCATCTCGTTATGATGAGCTTTCTCGGAGGCGCCTAGCGGTTTTCTTTCCTCCTCTCGGATGGGGCTTTTAGTCTTTCCTTTAGCGAGCTTAGACTTTGGCTTGTTAGCCGCTTCGGCCTCGCAATTCTCTCGGCCGCCTCTCATCCGCAGCCTATTTGGGCTTCCTCCTCGACAGATATGTACCTTAATCGCTTTGCCTTTGGAGGGGTTGGAATTTTAAGCTTTTGCTTGCCTCGCCTTCCGGAACCGGTGGTGGAAGAGGAGCCTCTTCTTCTTTCGAGTCCTCCACCGCCTCGTTCGGCGTACTCAAGCAACCTCCTTAATAATGTCTTTGGGGGTCCGGGTTGCCTCGAGTAGTCTCGCGGGGTCCCTGAGCCACTGGGGCTTGCTTTCACCGTGCTCGCAGCACCGAAACACCCCGGGCCTTACCCGAGTCTCGAGTCCGAGTATTCCGAGACTCGAGTTTTGCTAATATCAACAATAGATTTCGATTCTCGTCCCCTTCTTTCCTTGAGTAGTCTGTCCCCTTCGCAGTCTAGAAGGTTTAGGGGGAGTCGCCTTCTCGCACTCTTTTTGCTTCCTTCACTTTCTTTCTCAAGCATTCTTCTTCTTTCCTTCCCCCTTTTGGCATCATCAGGCATCGCCGGGTTGGGATAAGTACCTTCTTTTCTAGCCTCGATAAACAAATGGACAAGTCGTCCAGCCTTTTTTATTCACTTTCTCCAATGCTAGATGCAGCTGCGTTCCTCTCGAGATATGAAGTGCGTCCTTGTATGCCAGTATGAGAGAGAACGGCTTCGACTTCGCTTCACCTAGTTTCTCACCAATCTTGTCCTCCACGACGATTGAATGAGGTCTAGTCCGTGCTCTCTCGGTGCCCGGGCTTGCTCGGTGAATGACTCGGCATGAGCGGACAAGGCGTTCGAAATTGTTCAAGGAGCTTGGCCCGTCCCCTCCCGAATTGTCCTTAGCCGAGTCCGAAACCGCCGTTGCTGCTTGGGCCAATGCTTCGTATATGAGAGCGGAGACATCGGGGGCACCGATGTAGAGATTCCGGATTTCAACCCCGAAGCTCGTAGTTGGTGGCCAATGCGACTTCTTCCACACCTTGTGGATCGCCTTCGCCAATTCCCGATTTTTAACTCCTTGTGCGCTTAGAGCTTTGGCAACCGAACGGGATTTCTTGGCAGACGGGCCGGGCGCCGCCTCGTATGTCGACTTGAGCAGAGCCGAGCGTGCTCGCCGAGGACGAGACACTACCGAAGGCTTCTCGTGCCCAAGGATACCGAGTGGTGCCGCTTCTTTAGTATGGGTATCCTTGTCCCGTGGATGTCCTCATCAATGCTTTCTGTGGCTCGATCATCGGGTGGGTCCCGACCGTCGTGGTCGGACCCATCCGAGGGCGGCGAGCCCGCCGTTTGGCGTCGATCGAAATGATTGCAAGCATGGTCGCCCTTAGATTTTCCATCGATTGAGGTTCTCGTGCTCGAATAGCCTATCTCCTCACGCAATCTCAGCTTCTTCCAAGTGTATCTCGCCGAGGGAGTAGTGTAGAACAAGGCGTTGAAGCCGAGGCCACTCCCGAAAGCGTAGGATCATATGGAGCCTTGCCTGACTTGGCTAGGACGAGCAAATCCGAATGGTCGCAAGCTCGGAATGAACTCGGATGATCTCTCGGGAAGCTCTAGAGACAATAATCGTCGCCGAGGATTTCCTCTATCTTGTCGGGAACCGACGGATAGACCGACCATAGTACCTGTTACAAGAAATGAATCAGTACCGTTTCTTGGATAGAACAGTGCTTTACAATGCGATACTGAAAAATATAATAAATACATTAACAGATATAAGCATACCAATAGATAAAATTCGAGATAAGATTGAGAATGAAGTTGCAAGTAAGGATTGCGTATGCGGATCTCGGATTTTTCGAATTTGAAAGTTATGAAGTATGCTAATGGCGGTTTCAAAGATATGATCGAATATATATATCAACTATGAAGATGAACGGTTTTCGATCGAAGGCTGAATTTAAACTTGCTTTATGATATGGACGGTTAAGATTAGAAGTTATAAAATAGGCAATGATCACAAAAGTCGCCTAAGTCAAAGCCAGTTGTAAAATAGCCTAAGTAGTAACTGTGAAAAGACATGCATTAAATGCGTGCAGAGTTTAGCAAACTTATGTATGGAATGTCGTGCATTAAATGTGAGCCGTTAATAATAAAGACAAACCAAAAGATATTAATGTCATGTTGAATCTTTGTCATAAATGCAAAGTACTTGTTGTATTAAATTACTACCGAGTAGAGATACGCAAACCCGTCACCGAACATAGTAGTCACCGATACCTCGTGTAGATGGTTTCGTCTCTATGTATCGAATGTATCGATCGAGAGTGAACATTCCCCACATCGAAATGTCTCTCTCCCGAAACCTCTTACCGATCGGGTCAAGAGGTCCAAATGCACCTAGCTCTACCGAAAGTTCTCTCGAATCGGATTCGCCAGAGGCTTGGTCGATATATCAGCCCGTCGCTTGTCGGCATGGATCTTCTCCATCCCGATATCCTTTTTCTCGACATGGTCACGAATGAAGTGATGTTCGATGTCCACGTGCTTGCATCTCGTGTGAAGTACAGTGGTTCCGAGTGATTGCAATAGCACCGGTAATCGCCGCAGTAAAATCGGCACTTCATTTCGAATGACGTCATAGTCTCTCACTGCCTGTCTCGGCCCAAAGGATATGGGCGCAACAACTTCAAAGAGCCATGTATTCAGCTTCGTAGTCGACGTGGCCACCGAGTGCCGTTTCTTTGAAAACCATGAGATCGACTTTGCCGCCAAGGAACCGACATGTTCCCGAAGTTGATTTTCGGTCTATTCTACATCCCGCATAGTCGCATCGGGAATAACCAGCTAGTTCAATATTATCATCACTGGATACCACAAACCCATGTCGAGGTGTTCCTCGTAGATAGCGGAGAATCTTCTTTGCCGAGTCCATATGACTCGCTTGGGATTCGCCCGAAATCGAGAACGCATACACCTACAAGATAAGTTATGTCGGGACGAGTAGTCGTTAGATATAATAAAGAACCAATTATAGCACGGTATTCAGTTTGGTCTATCGATACTCCCTCTTTATCAAGATCTATCTTCATATTCGTGTTCATCGGGATCTTGATTGATTTGCCGGATGTGCGGCCGAATCTTTTGATGAGGTCTCGAGTGTATTTGCCTTGGTTGATGAACGTTCCCTTTCGATTGCTTGACTTGAAAACCAAGGAAGTAGTTCATTTCACCCATCATCGACATCTCGAACTTATCCTTCATCATCTTTTCAAATTGCCGACACATGATGACATTCTTTGATCCGAATATAATGTCATCCACGTAGATCCGCACAAGTAATAAGTCTTCTTCCGGGCCGAATGCCGAATAGAGTGCGGTCCTCGCGTGCCTTTCGAAAACCTTTATGAAGAAGAAACTCGACGTGGTATCGTACCAAGCCCCGGGTGCTTGTTTTAACCCGTATAGAGCCTTTCTCGAGTCTATATACTTGATGTCCCCCGCTGAAAGCCGGGCGGTTGTTCCACATAGACTTCTTCTTTCAAAGACGCCATTCGGGTGAACGCAGACTTCACATCCATTTGATAAACTCGAATCGTTGATGTGTTGCGTAGGCCGAGAATAGTCTCGATTGCCTCCAATCTTGCAACTGGAGTGAACGTCTCATCGAAATCTATCCCTTCGGCTTGACAGTAGCCTTTAGCCACGAGTCTTGCTTTGTTCCTTACTATAACGTTGTTTTCATCTCGCTTGTTTTTGAAGACCCATTTAGTTCCAATAACATGTTGATGCCGGGTCCGTCTCTACAAGCTCCCATACTTCGTTTCTCGTGAACCGATTCAAGCTCCTCCCGCATAGCAATGATCCGGGCCAAGATCTTTGACTGCATCCTCAATGGTCTCGAGGCTCTTCAAGAGACAAGAAGCGTGAAAATAATGCGCTTTCTCCTTGACAGAATCTGGATCTTGTCTTGACATTTGCTGAAGGATCTCCAATGATTAAATCAGCAGTGTGAGCATCGAGCCACGATCTACGATGTTTCAACTCTTCATCTGAAACTTGTTCAACACAGATAGTAGGTGAGTTAGACATTTCAGTTGTACTATTCTGAGATTGAAGTAATTCAGGAACAAGAGTATGGTCTACTCGAGTCACCGGGTTCGAGGGCATTCGGCTCGGGAACATTACTAGACGTTCCCCCTGAGGTGTTGCTCTCAGTAGTGTTGGTCTCAGTTACCTCAACGGTTTCTTCATCGACCTGAGTTACCTGGGATTGATTCTGTTTGGGAGAATCAATCTGTTCAGCCTACTTGCTCGGCGGGTTGAGATTCGGTAGTTTGTTTTCAGTTTCTTCGTCTGAATCATCATCCCAACATAGCTGGATCTTTTCAGATTTGTCTTTTAAGCTTAGATCCCGTTGCCGCTTACCGATGTCCTCGTGATTCGAATTTGAGTTATTGCTCCCGTCTTCGCAGCAAACTCGTTAAAAACAACATGAGGGCTTTCCTCCACGTAAAAGAGTCCGATAGTTGAATACTCGAAAGCTTTTCTTGACCCGAGAGTATCCTAAGAATACTCCCCGATCCGACTTGCTATCAAAAGTCTTCAGCTGATCTTTCCCATTATTGTGAATAAAGCATGAACAACCAAAGATATGGAAATAAGATAGAGAAGGCTTCCTACCGTTCCATAGTTCATATGGTGTCCGCTTATGCTGCTTTGTCGGTAGAGATCTATTCTCGAGTATAACATGCAAAGGTCCGTTGCTTTCGCCCCTGAATTTGGTTGGGAGTCCCGAGTCTGCGAGTAGAGTCCTAGCCGCCTCTTTTAGAGTTCTCGTTCTTTCGTTCAGCAACTCCATTCCTGCCGAGGTGTGCGTGCGGTGAAGTCTCATGCTCTATTCCTTCGCTGCGTAACTCCTTTACCATGGAATTAAGGAACTCGGTTCCTCCGTCCGAACGTATTTTTCTGATCTTGGTGTTCTTCTCGACATCGAGCTTTTCGAAGCGCCGGTAACTCTGTTTTGACGTCGGACTTGTTGGCAATGAATATGACCCATGTGTAGCGCGAGTAGTCATCTATGACCACTAATGCATATTTTTCTCGCCTCTCGATCGTCACCGGGAGACCGGACCGAACAAATCCATATGTAGCGATGAAGGATTCCATCTCGTGGAAGGCGATGGAACCGGAGGATTTTGATTCCTTGTTTGCTTTCCCTTCGTACATGCTTCACACCGAGTGTCTTTGCTTCGAATACTTCATTCGGCAGCCCCCTTGCTGAGAGTGTCTCTTGCAAGCTTGTTGAGTGTCTTAAAGTTGAGATGGCCGAGTCTTCGTGCCATAGCCACCCCGTGCGGTTGTCATTCTTCGCCAATAAGCAAGCTTCGTGTTCAGCTGAGTTCCGATCGACCACATATATGTTCTTTCTGTGCGAACCGATAACATCGTTTTCCCCGTGGATTTATCAATAACATCACGTAAAACCAGCGTCAAATATCACTCTATTTGAGTTATCACAAAATTGACTAACAGAGAGAAGATTATGTCGAAGTCCTTCAACATATGATACTCTTGGAACGTTGGCGTCCAATGCCGAGTGTTCCATATCCTCCGGTATAGCCTTTTGCATTGTCTCTCGAACTCAATTCCGGGTCCTTCTTCGGTGATATAATTCTTCGAGAGACTCCTTTGGTATGTCATGTGTCTTGAGCATCCGCCGTCCACATACCATGGGTCTTTACGCACCCGCAAATGAATTATATTCGGGTACCCTTTATTTTTGATTTTGGGTCCTTAGATGTTAGTTTTAGTAACCCAAATCTGTCTAACAACCCCTGGAGGTTTCGCATTTTCTTTCCACCGGAGTCAACATATCTGACCACTGGACTGGTCACAGCTGACTTCTGAGGCTTCTGAGGTTCAGGAGTCCTGATCGTCTAAGTTGGTGGACTGCTGACCTTTGCCTTCTGTGCGACCTTTTTCTTCTTCTGACCTTTGGAGCCTCTTCGGACTATAGGTTCATAATAATATGATCCATACCGAGCGGGGATGCGTCGGCTTCGGAGGTCCATATCGACCGCCAAGTTTGACTTGCTTGGTTCCCCCTCGATCGAACCTGGGGTTTCTTGGCATTGATCTTCTTGTTAGAATGTTGATGTGTGGGATGAGGTGCTTTCATCTTCTGTTTGTTCTTTGCTAGGGGGTTCAGTATATCTGCGTTGATAGTCTCCCCTCGAACAAATCTATCGCCAAAGCCGTACTTCGAGTGTCATGGGGTAGATGAGGAAGCTCCTAGGACCGAATCCAAGTCCTTCCTTGCAGTGCTTTGGCTTATTGCTTGCTAGCATAGCCTCCAATTTCTTCTCTCGTGCCCATATACCTCTCGGTCATCGAGTTCCTCCGGACATCATCACTTTTCTTCAGGTGCGTCGTGCTCCGGCCTCGAAGTCCCGACGATTCTTGCTTCGTAGACTCGGTTCAGTATCTTTCGAGTCAAGTCATTGGTCAAGACCGAAATCCGATCTTCTTGATGCCGAGACTTGGCCATCGAGAGTTTATCTCCTCCCCGAGTCTCAACACAAGTCCTTCGGCCTCGCAGAACAACCCGACTCTCCCGAGAAAGTCTCGATTCTCCACTTTCGTGGTATCCAACTCCCCGAAGAGTCTTACCGAGCCTGCACTCATCCGAATTTGTTCATCTAGTAGATCTTCATATGCGGTCGAGATGTCCAAATTCCCATCCGCACCCGAAATAGTGTCGTGTGTGCGGTGTGAAGAGGGAGTTAAATGGTTCATGAGAATTTACCTCATCCTCTTCGCCCGCCATCATGCACATTTCGGTTGATTCATCTCGCTTCATGCTCTAGGGCCATGAAAGTCGCTTCATCGTCGAGATGAATCCATAAAGGAGTCGATCTCTTCCGAGTTGTCGCGAGATTTTGCGGCTATGTAGGATTGTCTTTTTGGGCGAATTTCTCTCTCCTTGCCTTGCGTGCTGCGCGTTCAGCACTACTGAGCTCAGGACAATCATACTGATAATGTCCCGGCTTCTTGCAGTTGTAGCAAGTGATGACTTTTTCATCTTTGGTTGCACTATCCCTTGAGGGTGCTGAGTCGTCTTTCTTTCTGCATTCAGAAGATTGAGTATCAGGAGCGCGTTTAGGTGTATATCCTGACTTACCTTTTGTATCTCGGTATGCTTTGGTCGGGTTTTCTATGCCTTTCTTTCTCCTTCGATACTTCACTGCGAGCAGCGCGTACTTCTGAGCTAGACTTCCTTCTTGTAGGTCAGTGAGTGAAGGCTCAGTCTTACTCGTCGTCTTGCTCGTAGCGGGAGATCCCGTGCTGACTGTAGCTTTGAAAGCTTGGTCAATCTTCGTATCAGCTTCAACTCTCAGCTTTCTTTGAGGTCTGTCGAACTCATACTCCTTCTCGCTCGTAATTCAAAAGATATGGTCGGGAGACACAAGCATCTAAATCGAATGTCGCAATAAAGTGGCAAAAGGTGTCCAGGTGTCCGTCCGGCGGTGCCCTCGTAATCTTCGATTCATCTCTCGGTTGCTTGAATGTCTTTCCCACCCATTGATAGAATTCATCGATTGGTAAATCGACGTTTAGATCTTCGATTTTGACCCCGGCATGAGAGACAAGCTTTCCAGACTTTGGAGTTCCAGCGCTAATTTGTTGGCTTTAATCTTTCGAGTCCCTCGACTCGCGTAGCGCAAGAGCATCCTAGAGTTCTTTAGCAGCCTTGCATTCCCGAACCCCCGCCAAGATAAGAATCACTAAGGGTGGTTAGTATAGCATTCCCGGCGACTCTGGCCTAGATTGTGAAGCTTCTTCTCTTCGGGAGTGAAGAGACTTCGTCTTTGGGGGATCTTCTTCCCAGCCACCATTCCTCCTCCTTGAGCTTGGTCCCGAGTCACGACACTATCAATCATAGGAACGATAGGTCCATCTTCAAGCACTTCGATCATATCGTACAGGGAGGGATGTCGGATGAGCTTCCATCCCGACTCGCCATACTCCGTAGTTCTCCACCGAGAACATAGGTACCATCCTTATACCCGACATATCAGCCATGAAGAATAATGATATGAATGTAGAGTGATATGCGTGAAAAATGCTTTCCCTCGGATCCGTTCGAATAGACCGAGCCTCAAAGATAACAAGAGTCAAAGAACTCCTTCTCGATACCAATTGTTGGTCCCGTGAGTGAGTTCGGGTGTAGAGAGGGGGGGTGAATACACCGAATCCAAATTTCTCAACTTTCGAACACGAACAGTCCTATTCGGGAAGGTGCCGTCATGAAATAGTTCAAGGCACTGCATAACCGCATTCGAATCGTGTTAAAGGCTAAAAGAGTACTGACTCGACCGAGATCTCGCCGACCGACTAGGTCCGAATTCGGCATCGATCGCTGAGAGTTCGGTGTGCGGAATTGTGTAGGCCCAAATCGGTTTTAATGAGGAAAACGTTTTATGCAAGTCTCGGTTCAAGTAGATAAGAAGTTCAGAATACTGAGACAGTTAAATCGATTTTAAATATGATGTTCAGTATGCACAGTAAAACCAATGAAACAATAAGTAAACGACATAGATATTTTTAAAGTGGTTCGGATATCAACAATCCTACGTCCACTGTCCCGATAGATCGAGGAGGCTATTTATTATACCGAGTTAGTCTCGGTCCGCCTTGTACACCGGACAAAGCCGTGGCTTGGGGATTATACTCGAGCAAGTCCCAAGCTTACAATTCTATCAAACTTTAAGTGTTTGACAAACTTCTCCAACAATGAAGGAGTCCTTATACAATAAGGGTTGGGTTCAAATGTGAACTCCTTCGTCTAAGCTATGGATATAACAAGTGAGCTTAGGGTTAGAGGGATAAGGAACGAGAATGTAGCTATCTAGAGCGACGAACAGTGAGGGTTTAGCTATAGGTTCGTGTCGGCCGCTTGGATACTAGAAGCTTATGTCGGTTCGACTTGGTTCCTTTTGAAGTGGATGTAGTCTTTCACGGAGATAACTCGGTTGATTCTTGCGGAAGACTTAGTCGTTAATTTCGCTCGTTTGAATGCTCTGTGCGTTGTTGGTTGTTTTTCAAATCTTGAATGATCCCTCTATTTATAGAGTGGAGAGAAGAATAGATCCGTTGGAGACGATCTTCTTCTTTTCCCCTCTTTTGTGGTAGCAAACGGCTCTTTTGTGTAGTAGGTACAGTGTCCTTTCCCTCCTTTTACGGAAATATGTTGACTGTAGCTTTAGTAGGTGAGACGACACATGTATGCTTGTCATTTTTCGAGATGGATGTGGTGGTTGAGATAGAACAAACTTCGAGGCAACTGAAGTTGACTTCTCTCTTCCTCGTACTTGACAACACTGATAGCTTATCAAAAGATTCAGACAGTTCAGAAGACTGTCAGCCGATGCTGAGTCTGATTTTGTATTCAGTAGATAGACAGTTGAGAAGGGTCTACTGAAAATCAGCTCTGAGTCCAGTGAACTACTCCCGCCGAGTTCGGTTCAACCGACTCTCTCGCATATCTTGCTCCGCCGAGTCCAAGTATTCACCGAGTCTTCTACACGGTGCCGAGGGCCGATGAGCTACGAGCGCCTTGACCAGTAAGCAGAGTGTCTACCGAGTCTGAAACCTCAGAGACAAATACGAATACAAAGGAATGGTTCACCAATCAAATAGGGTTTTGGGATCTTCAAATCTTCTCAACAGTCAGAGCACGAGGCTACTGAGCGTGATTCAGTATAGAAGATAGAATCATTTCCCACAAGTATGATCATGCTGAGGATTGAATCATCACCCAACAGATTTATTTAGAATAGTGACTATAAATATGAAGAATCTTGGATCAAACAAGGTTACGAAACTATTGCATATCTCAAAGCCTTCACGAATTCGAAGCTCTCAAAAGTTCATAGACCCTTGTTTAATTCGTGTCTTTCCTGAAGTCCCAAGTTCCAAGTACTCTAAGCCAAACCCAACTTAGTTGTGTTGAAGTGTTTGTAGAATTTGATTGCTTAAAGTAGAAGTCGAAGTAGACGTTGATGAAGAAGAAGTGTGATAGAACCAGGTCAAGTTTTGTTATAAGGAAAAATCCCTGGATCTGTCAGAAAGAGTGGACGTAAGAGTTATCTCCGAACCACTATAAATCTCGTGTGCTCACTTTACTACCTTTACATTTTAGCATTATTTTTCAATAATTGTGTTAACGCATAAACATATTTTTCTACACATCAAAGAGTTTCTCAGCGAGAAAAAAGGGGACTCACAAAATTCCGCACCTACGCATGTATTTCTAAACACTTTTTAAAGAAAAACTTTCATAGGTGTATTCCCCCCTCGATATACCTATTTCTCGTACTAGGACCATCACTAATTGATTCAGAGTGATAAAAAACTGTTGGGTGATGATTCCATCCTCAGCACTGTTACTCTTAGTGGGAAATGATTCGGTCTTAGACACTGATCTTAAGCTCAGTAGCCTTGTGCTCTGTACTTGTCTGAAGATTTGAAGATCCCAAAACCCTATCTGATTGGTGAACCATTCCGTTGTATATGTTGTTTGTCTCACGAGGTTTCGGACTCGGTAGATACTCTGCTTTGGTCAAGGCGCTCGGTAAGCTTATCCGCCTCGGCACCGGTGTAGAAGACTCGGTGATCTTGGACTCGCGAGAGCAAAGATATGCGAGAGAGTCGATTGAACCGAACTCGACAGAGTAGTTCACTGGACTCGAGCTGATCTTTAGTAGACTTATCTCATTGTCTATCTACCGAATACAAGGTCGACTCAAGATCGGGCAGACAATCTTCCGAACTCGCGATCTTTTTTGAAATGACTCGCATAGTCATATACGAGGAAGAGAGAAGTCGGCTTCAAATAGCCTCGAAGTACGTTCTGTCTCAACCACCTTATTCACCTCGACAAATGACAAGCATACACGTGTCATCCTACCTACTAAAGCTGCAAGTCAACACTTTCCGAAAAAGGAGGAAAAGGCACTGTTACCTACGTCAAAAAGAGCCGTTTGCTACCAAAAGAGAGAGAGAGAGAAGAAGATCGTCTCCAACGGATCTATTTCAATCTCTCGCTCTATAAATAGAGGGATTATTCAAGAAGAATACACCGAATGCACGAACCACGAGCCAAAAATCCGTAAAGCGATCAACGAGCAAAGAACCCAAAGAACAAAGTCTTAGCAAGAACTTGAAGAACAATCTTCGGCGAAAGACTACATTCTAGCTCATAGGGAATCAAGGTGAACCGACATATAAAGCCTCTAGTATCCAAATCGACGTTACACGAACTCAAAGCTTACCTTCAGCTGTTCGTCGATCTAGAAGCTACTCTCTCATATTCCCTATCCCTCTAACCCTATGCTCAACTGTTCTTATCTATAGCTTAGACGAAGGAGTTCATCTTTGAACCCGATCCTTATTGTATAAGGACTCCTTCCATCGTTGGAGAAAGTTTGTCAAACACTTCTAAGTTTTGATCGTTGTAACCGAGACTTGGATCGAGTATAAAAACCAAGACGCGGCTTTGCCCGGTCGCAAGTCGACCGAGACTAACTCGGGATAAATAATAGCCTCCTGATCTTTCGGGATAGTGGACGTGGATTTGAGCAATATCCGAACCACTTTAAAAATCTCACGTGTCGTTTACTTACTGTTACATTGATTTTACTATTCATACCGAACATCATTTCTTAAAATCGATCAACTGTCTCAAAGCATACCGAACCGAATATCTCGCCGAACCGAGACTTTCATAAAACGTTTTCACCACTCAACCGATTTGGGCCTACACACATTTCCGCACGCCGAACTCTTACCGTAGATACTTGAATTTCGACTCGATCGGCTAGCGAGTCTCGGTAGAGTCGGACTCTTTGCCGCACACGATTCGAACATACTGTTTGGTCCTTTGAAGCTGTTTCGTCGCCGACACCATCCCGAATAGGGATCCGTTCGTGTTCGAAGTTGAGAAATCGAATCAGTGTATTCACCCCCCCCTCTACACCTGACCGTACACTCGGGACCAACAATTGGTATCAGAGCAGGAGTTCCTTAAGACTCTTGTCACTTTGAGACTGGTCTATTCGAATGGATCCGGAGAAAACGTTTTCACTACATATCACTCTACATTCATATCTTTATCTTCCATGGCTGATATGTCAGGTATAAGGATGGTACCCATGTTCTCGGTAGAGAACTATGGAGTATGGCGAGTCAGAATGGAGGCACATCTGACTTCTCTCCACGATAGCATGAGTGAAGTGCTTGAGGAAGGACCTATCGTTCCCATGATCGATAGTGTTGTAACTCAAGACCAAGTCGAAGGAGGAGGAATGGTGGCCGGGAAGAAGATTCCCAAAGACGAAGTCTCTTCACTCCCGAGGAGAAGAAGCTTCACAACTTAGACCGTGTTGCCAGAAACGCTATACTGACCACCCTTAGTGATTCTTATCTTGGCAGGGGTTCGGGAATGCAAGGCCGCAAAAAGAACTGCGGGACGCCCTAGCGCTACTAAGTCGGGGGACTCGAGAAGATTAAAGCTAACAAGTTAGCGCCTGGAACTCCAAAAGCCGGAAAGCCTCTCTCTCATGCCCGGTGACAAAATTGAAGATCTAAATGTCGGATTCACGAATCGATGAACTCAATCAATGGGCTGGGAAAGACATTCAGCAACCGAGAAATGAATCTAAAGATACTGAGTGCACCGCTCGGACGGACACTTTGGACACCTTTTGCCACTCTATTGGGACATTCTCGATTTAGATGTTGTCTCTCCCGACCATATCTTTTCGAATTACGAGTGAAGGAGTTTGAGTTCGACGGACCTCAAAGAAAGCCGAGAGCGAAGGCGACACAAAGATCGACCATGCTTTCAAAGCAACGGTCAAGACAAAGACATCTCCCGTGACGAGCAAGACGATGAGTAAGACTGAGCCTTCACTCAATGATCTACAAGAAGGAAGTCTCGCTCAGAAATATGCGCTGCTCGGTGTAAAGTATCAGAAGGAGAAAGAGAGGCGTAGAAGGCTGACTAAAGCGTACCGAGACACAAAAGGTAAGTCAGAATATACACCAAAACGCTCTCCGACTCACAATCTTACGAATGCGAAAGAAAGATGACTCGGCACCCTCAAGGGATAGTGCAACCAAAGAAGAAAAAGTCATCACTTGCTACAACCGCAAAAAAGCGGGACATTATCAATATGATTGTCCCGAGCTCAGTAGTCTTGACGCAAAGCACGTAAGGCAAGGAGAGAGAAATTTGCCCGAAAAGACAATCCTACATAGCTGGTGAAATCTCAGACGACTCAGAAGAGGTCGACTCCTTTATGGATTTATCGGATGATGATGCAGATTTCATGGCCCTAGAGCTTGAAGCTGAAGAAACAACTGAAAAGTGCCTAATGGCAGGCGAAGAGGATGAGGTAAATTCGCATGAATCAGTCAACTCCTCTTCACATTGCACACACGACACTATTTCAGGTGCAGATGAGAATTTGGACATCACAACCGCATATGAAGATCTACTAGATGAACAAATTCAAATGAGTCTCGCAGCTCGGCAAGACTCTTCAGGAGTTGGATACCCTGAAAGTGGAGAATCAGAGACTTTCTCAGGAGAGTCAGGTTGCTACTGAGGCCGAAGGACTTGTGTTGAGACTCAGGGAGGAGATAAACTCTCTAATGGCCAAGTCTCAGCATCAAGAAGATCGGATTTCAGTTTTGACCAATGACTTGACTCGAAAGAATCGAATCGAGCCCGTTGAAGCAAAACCGTCGGGACTTCGGACCGAACATGATGCATTGAAGAAAAGTGATGATGTCCGGAGGAGCCGATGACCGAGAGGTACATAGGCGCCGAAAAGAAATTGGAGGCTATGCTAGCAAGCAACAAGCCAAAGCACTGTAAGGAAGGACTTGGATTCGGCTAGGGAGCTTCCTCGTCACCCAAGTACACTCGGAAGGACGGCTTGCCGATAGGTTTGTTCGAGGAAAGACCATCAATGCTGATATACTGAACCCCCCTCGCAAAGAACAAACAAAAGATGAAAGCACCTCATCCTACTCGGCAAAGATTCGACAAAGAGATCAAAGCCAAAGTACCCCGGTTCGGACCAAGGGGGAACCAAAGAAATCAAAATTGGCCGATCGGTATGGACCTCCAAAACCGACACATCCGGCTCGGTATGGGTCATATTATTATGATCCTATAGTCGAAGAGGTTCTAAAGGTCGAAGAAAAGAAAAGCCGCACGTAAGGCAAAGGTCGGCTAGCCTACCGACTCGGAAGATTAGGACTCCCGAACCTCGAAGCCTCGAAGTCATATGTGACCGATCCGGTGGTCGAGATATGTTGACTCTAGTGGAAAGAAGATGTCCGAAACCACCGGGGTTGTTAGACAGATTTGGGTTATTAAAACTAACACCTAAGGACCCAAAATAAAAAATAAAGGGTACTTGAATATAATTGCTTTTGCGAGTGCGCAGAGACCCATGGTATGTGGACAGCGGATGCTCAAGACATATGACATACCAAAGGAGTCTACTGAAGAATTATATCACTGAAGAAGGACCTAGAATTGAGTTCGGAGACAATGCAAAAGGTTATACTAGAGGATATGGAACACTCAGCATTGGAACTACCAAAGTTCCAAGAGTATCATATGTTGAAGGACTTCAGCATAACGTTCTCTCTGTTAGTCAATTTTGTGATAACTCAAATAGAGTGGTATTTGACGCGGGTTTCGTGATGTTATTGATAAATCTACGAGGGAAAACAAGTGTTATCGAGGTTCGCGCAGTAAAGAACATATATGTTGCCGATCGGAACTCGATCGAACCTCGAAGCTTGTCCGTTGGCGAAGAACGATAATCGAACGGAGTGGCTATGGCATAGAAGACTCGGCCATCTCAACTTCAAGACGCTCAACAAACTAGCAAGAGACACTCCTAGCAAGGGGACTCGCCGAATGAAATATTCAAGCAAAGACACTCGGTGTGAAGCATGTCCGAAGGGAAAGCAAACAAAGAATCAAAATCCAACGGTTCCATCTCCTTCCACCGATGGAATCCTTCACTGCTACATATGGATTTGTTCGGTCCAGGTCTTTCCAAGAACGATCGTAGGCAAGAAGTATGCTTTAGTGGTCATAGATGACTACTCGCGCTACACATGGGTCATATTTATTGCCAACAAGTCGACGTCAAAACAGAGTTACCAAAGCTTCGAAAAAGCTCGAGTGTCGAAAAGAACACCAAGATTGTCAAAATCCGTTCTGACAGAGGAACTGAGTTCCTTAATTATATGGTGGAGCAGTTCTGCCAAGCAGAAGGCATAGAGCATGAGACTTCAGCTGCACGCACACCTCAGCAGAATGGAGTTGCTGAACGAAAGAACAGAACTCTCAAAGAAGCAGCTAGAACTCTACTCGCAGATTCAGGACTCCCATCCAAATTCTGGGCAGAAGCAACGGATACTGCGTGTTACACTCAGAATAGATCTCTACCGACAAAGCAAAGATAAGAGGACACCATATGAACTATGGAACGGCGGGGAAGCCTTCTCTATCTTATTTCCATATCTTTGGTTGTTCATGCTTTATCCACAATAATGGGAAATATCAGCTGAAGACTTTTGATAGCAAGTCAGATGAGGGAGTATTCTTAGGATACTCTCGGGTCAGCAAAGCTTTCAGAGTATTCAACTATCGGACTCTTTGCGTGGAGGAAAGCCCTCATGTTGTTTTTAACGAGTTTGCTACTGAAGACAGGAGCAATAACTCAAATTCCGAATACGAGGACATCAGTGAGACGACTACAGGATCTAAGCTTAAAGGACAAACCCGAAAAGATCCGGCTATGTTGGGATGATGATTCGACGAAGAAATCGAAGACAAATCTATCGAATCTCAACCAGCGAGCAAGGTAGGCTGAGCAGATTGATTCTCCCGAACGAATCAATCCCGGGTAACTCGAGTCGATGAAGAAACCCAAGAGGTAACTCGAGACCACTACCGAGAATAACAACTCGGGGGGAACATCTAGTAATGTTCCCGAGCTAAATGCCCACGAACCCGGTGACTCGATGAGACCATACTCTTATCACCGAAATTCTTCAATCTCGAGAATAGTACAACTGAAATGCCTAACTCACCTACTATCTCGTGTTGAACAAATTTCGGATGAAGAGCTGAAACTTCGTAGATCGTGGCTCGATGCTCACACCGCCGATCTAATCATTGGAGATCCCTGCCCAATGTCAAGACAAGATCCGGATTCGTCAAGGAGAAAGCGCATTATTTTCCCGCTTCTTGTCTACAAGAGCCTCGAGACCATTGAGGATGCATTAAAGGATCTTGGCTTGGATCATAGCTATGCGGAGAGGAGCTGAATCGTTTACGAGAAACGAAGTGTGGGAGCTTGTAGACGGACCCCGTCATCAACATGTCATTGGAACCAAATGGGTCTTCAAAAACAAGCGAGATGAAAACAACGTTATAGTAAGGAACAAAGCAAGGCTCATGGCTAAAGGCTACTTCGTCAAGGCGAAGGAATAGATTTCGATGAAACTTTCGCTCCGGTTGCAAGATTGGAGGCAATTAGACTATTCCTAGCCTACGCAACACATCAAAGATTCGAGTTTATCAAATGGATTTGAAGTCTCGTGTTCTGAATGGCGTCTGAAAGAAGAAGTCTATGTGGAACAACCGCCCGGCTTTCGGCAGGGACATCAAGTATATAGACCCAGAAAGGCTCTGTATGGGTTAAAACAAGCACCCAGGGCTTGGTACGATACCTGTCCGAGTTTCTTCTTCGTAAAGGTTTTCGAAAAGGCACGATGAGCCGCACTCTATTCAGCATTCGACCGGAAGAAGACTTATTACTTGTGCGGATCTACGTGGATGACATCATATTCGGATCAAAGAAAGTCATCATGTGTCAACAATTTGAAAAGATGATGAAGGATAAGTTCGAGATGTCAATGATGGGAGAAATGAACTACTTCCTTGGTTTTCAAGTCAAGCAATCAAAAGGGAACGTTCATCAACCAAGGCAAATACACTCGAGACCTCATCAAAAGATTCGGCTGCACATCCGGCAAATCTATCAAGATCCCGATGAATACGAATATGAAGATAGATCTTGATAAAGAGGGAGTATCAGTAGACCAAACCGAATATCGTGCTATAATTGGTTCATTATTATATTTAACGGCTACTCGTCCCGACATAACTTATGCTTGTAGGTGTGCGTGCTCGATTTCGTGCGAATCCCAAGCGAGCCATATGGACTCAAGCAAAGAAGATTCTCCGCTATCAACGAGGAACACCCGACATGGGTTTATGGTATCCGGTGATGATAATATTGAACTAAACGGCTATTCGATGCCGACTATGCGGGATGTAGAATTGATGAAAATCAACTTCGAGGAACATGTCGGTTCCTTAGCGGCAAAGCAAGTCGATCTCATGGTTTTCAAAGAAACAAAGCACTCGTAGCTACGTCGACTACCGAAGCCGAATACATGGCTGCCGGAAGTTGTTGCGCCCAAATCCTTTGGTCGAGACAAGGCAGTGAGAGACTATGACGTCATTCGGAATAAAGTGCCGATCTTCTCGCGATAGTACCGGTGCCATTGCAATCACTCGAGAATCCTGTACTACACACGAGATGCAAGCACGTGGACATCGACATCACTTCATTCGTGACCATGTCGAAAAGAAGGATATCGGGATGGAAAAGATCCATACCGACAAGCAACGGGCCGACATCACGACCAAGCCTCTAGCCGAATCCGCATTCGAGAACTTTCGGAAGAGCTAGGTCTGCTTTGGACCCTACCGACCCCGTCGGAAAAAGGTTTCATGAGAGGACCATTTCGGTAGGGGGGGAATGTTCACTCGCATCTTGAATGTATTCGCACGTAGAGATTCGAAACCATCTACATGAGGTATCACCGACTACTATGTTCAGTGACGAGGTTTGCGTATCTTTACTCGGTAGTAATTTATATTACGGAACCTTGCATTTATGACAAAGATTCAGCATGATATTAATATCTCTTGGTTTGTCTTTATTATTAACGGATTTCATTTAATGCACGACATTCCATACATAAGCTTCTTCGAACTCTGCGCGCATTTAATGCATGTCTTTTCACGATTACTACTTAGGCTATTTTACAAGCGGCTTTGAATTAGGCGGCATATGTGATCATTACCTATAATATATCTTCTAATCTTGACCGTCCATTCTATAAAGCGGTTTAATCACAACCTTTGATCAAATAAGCTGTTCATCTTCACGTTTGATATATATATTTGATCATATCTTCTCAAACCGCCATTAGCATACTTCAAATCTTTCAAATCCGAAAAATCCGAGATTTGCAAAAGCAATCCTTACTTGCAACTTCATCATCATATCTTATCTCGATTTTATTGGTATGCCTATGAGAACGCATTCTTGTATTCTCGTATATTTTTTTCGAAGTATCACTACTGAAGCAATTGTTCTAACTAAGAATTGATACTGATAAATCTCTTGTATTAGGTACTATGGCGGGTATTTCTGTAGTTTCTCCTGACAACATGGAGGAGATCCTCAGCAAAGGCCGTGTCTGGTGCGAACCAGTCATGGAATTCGATGCTTGCGAGCTCGAATACATGGATGAAGTCTTTACATACCTCAGAGGATCTGGTCTGGAAGAATTTCTATCGAGGAAGCCCACTTACTTCCTTCCTCGACAAGTGGCGAGATATATCCGAACTCGATTCCGTCGAGGAGATATTGTGGCGAGTTTCGCTGTTCACGCTATTGGCGATGCGTCGAAGATTCTGAAGCGGATATCGATCAAGCAAGCACTGAAGAAGAGATTCAATCTTCCATCTAAAGGCATCAGTACTATAGGCTATAATGACGACTCAGTAGGCGAATACCTGACGGTATTCTGTGGCAAGCCTACAACCTTCAGAGCAGCCTTCCCGAAGAACGCAATGCTACCACAGTTCAGAGCATTGGCCTACATCGTCATGCAGTTGCTGACGAGCCAAGCTGGCTCCTTCGATCAGGTCTCTCGACCTAAGATCCACTTGATGATGGCAATTTATGATTGTGCCAAGGTCAATTGGACCGAGTTCTTCATTCGGGAATTTATGGCTCAAGCAGCCAAGTTTGACAAGCCCACGCGTACGCTGAGCGCAAAAGGCAAATTACTTTATGGGCTAAAGGCATGCGTTATGATTGAAGACTTCGTGGCTCGAGCGGATCACCTATGACGACAAGGAGTACTTCAACATAAAGAAAGTTCGGTTTTACAACGGATCAGCGGCCCTTCGAAAATCGGGTCGAGCCCCTCGCCGCGTGACTCGGCAAGACCGAGTCTCGGAAGGCTACTCCAACGAAAAGGAGAACGCCTCCAGCAAAAAACCCCAAAGGCACCGGCAAAGAAACCGAGGAAAGCCGCCGATGTGCCTCGCTGAACCTCGAAGCCCCCTGCCGAACAGGCCACTCAAGCAAACTACTCGGCCCCGAGGTCGATAGATGAATCTCGAGTCTTCGATAAGACTCAATCGGTGGAGAAGGGAGTCTCCACTCGAAGAACCAATAGAGATGGAACAAGGGGAGGCTATCGAAGCTCACGGTGAAGAAATTCAACGCCTTGACATCCCCCTCGCAGTTCCTCCACTCGGCAGATGCGCCACCGCTCGAGACTCGACGTCTCCAATTGACTTGGAATCCGAGACGGCGTCTAAAGAAGAAACAATAGGGATGGAAGCGTCAGTGATTCTATCCAGAGCATCCCGAGAAATTCTTCAACCGATTCCGAGCTTGCCGACTACTCGGACTGTTGCAAATTGCCAAATCGGCAAGGCTCCACATGTTGCTTTGCGACATCGGGAGTGGCCTCGTCTCTACAACGCTTAGTTCTTCACTACTCCGTCGCCAGCCTTCATGAAGAAGAACCGAGACCGAGAGAATAGATAGGCTATTCGAGCCCCGAAGACCTCGGTTCAATGGACAATCTGAGGGCTGCGATGCTGGCTATGATACATGATCGACAGCTTGCCTCCGGCCTAGCACCCTTAGATGGGTCAGACCATGACGACCCACCCAGTGATTCAGGCCCTGGAAAGCCTGATGAGGGAAATCCCCAGGACAAGGATACACTCACTTCTGAAGAAGCTCCGCGTCCGCCCAGTTTCCTTGGACCTGCGAAGTCGACGACTGGTACCTCAACATCCACAGAGCCCGCTCAGCTCTTGTTGAAGTCTGCATTCGAGGTAGCGCCCAGCCCGCATCGTCGACGTTCCAAGTATGTGGCGAAGGCTATTAAAAGCCAAGGCACTCGGAACCGTGCCCTCGCCAAGGCGAGTCCACAACGTGTGGAAGAAGACTGCCGAAGCCACCGCTTACGAGCTTCGGGGCTGAAGTCTTCTATATCTCAATCGCCGCCCTCGATGTCTCGCGCTTATTTCAAAAGCACTCGGCTCACAGACAAGACAAATTTGAATCTCATCTTAGGATCTTTCAGGAGAGCCACGCCAAACTACTTGAGGAATTTCAGGCTTCCAAATTGGCTCATACTGAAGCTATTACTGAACAATCCCAGGCCACAGACATAAGACTTGATAATATTCAACCTGGTCCCGGAGGATAAGATCTCGAGAAGCTGAATGATTTTAAGGTCGCGATGAACTCTCCTACAAGCAATACGATGAAGCTCGACTTCCGAGAGGAACGAGATGTATGAGGCAATCGATGCACCTTAAGGATCAAATTCGATCGCCGTCAACCTCCTTCAACAACCTTCGGAAAAAGGTACTTATCCCTACCCCGGCTGCTATTGATGATGCCAAAAAGGGGGGAAAGTAAAAGAGGGAAGGAAAAGAGTACCGAACCAAGAAAAAGGCAAGAAACGCAGTAACCGAGAAGCCTACTCCTACAAAAACCACAAAATCTACAAAATCTTCTAAGGGGGGAAGCTACACTCGAAGTCATCTCGGACTCGGACTCGGACGGGTGAGGCCCGTGGTGTCCCAATCTGCGAGCACGGTGAGACCGGCCCAAGTGGCTCGGGATCCCGGGCTACTCATGCAACCCGGACTCCTACCGATATCATCAAGGAGGTTGCGTAGTATGATGAACGTAAAAGAGGACTCGAGATGATGAAGAAGAGGTTCCTCTACCTCCACCTGTTCGGGGAAAAGGTAAGAAAGTAATGGATCTCCCGACCCCTCCAAAGAAAGAAGAAAACCAAGAGATATATTTCGCTCGAGGAGGAGGCTCGGATAGCGGCTAATGAGAAGCTCGCAAGGGAGATTGCCGATCTTGAAGCCGCCAACAAGCCAAAGTCTAAGCCTGCTAAAGGAAAGACAAAGGTGTTGGTCCCGAGTGTACGGTCAGGTGTAGAGGGGGGGGGGGGTGAATACACCTGATTTGATTTCTCAACTTCGAACTCGAGCAGCCCTATTCGGGACGGTGTCGGCGAAGCTGATTCGGCTGCACTGCACAACCGTTTACGAATCGAGTTAAAGGCTAAGAGTCTCGACTCGGGTGAGATCTCGCTAACCGACTAGGTCGAATTCGGTATCTACGTAAGAGTTCGGTGCGCGGAATAGTGTAGGCCCAAATCGGTTTTTGTGAGAAAACGTTTTAAGTCTCGGTTCCGTAGATTAAAAGTTCGGTATCTTTGAGACAGTTGATTGATTTTAAATATGATGTTCGGTATGAATAGTAAAATCAATGCAACAGCTTAAGAAAGCAAGAAGACACGGGATTTTTAAAGTGGTTCGGATATCGCTCAAATCCTACGTCCGACTGTCCCGAATGATCGGGAGGCTATTTATTATCCTGAGTTAGTCTCGATCGGCTTGCACACTGGGCAAAGCCGCGTCTTGGTTTTTATGCGATCCAAGTCTCGTTTACAACACTATCAAACTTAAAGTGTTTGACAAACTTCTCCAACAAATGAAGGAGTCCTTATACAATAAGGATTGGGTTCAAATGTGAACTCCTTCGTCTAAGCTATAGATAAGAACGGTTGAGCTTAGGGTTAGAGGGATAGGGAATATGAGAGAGTAGCTTCTAGATCGACGAACAGCTGAAGTTAAGCTATAAGTTCGTGTAACGTCGATTGGATACTAGAGGCTTTATATGTTGGTTTAGCTTGATTCCCTATGAGCTAGAATGTAGTCTTTCGCCGGAGATTGTTCTTCGAGTTCTTGCTAAGACTTTGTTCTTTGGAATTCGCTCTTTTTCGCGCTCTCTCTAGTTCTACGTTTTTTTGAGTGCTTTAAATCTTGAATGATCCCTCTATTTATAGAGCAGAGATTGAAAAAGATCCGTTGGAGACGATCTTCTTCTCTCTCTCTCTTTTTGGTAGCAAACGGCTCTTTTGGTGTAGGTAACAGTGTACTTTCCCACCTTTTTAGGTAAAAGGTTGACTGCAGGCTTTAGCAGTGAGAAGACACGTGTATGCTTGTCATTCGTTGAGGTGGATGGAGTGGTTGAGACAAAGACAAACTTCGAGACGCATCGAAGCCGACTTCTCTCTTCCTCGTACATGACAATGCCGATTGTCTTTCAAAAAGATTCTCGACAATCCCGAAGATTATCCGCCGTTCTTGAGTCCGACCTTGTATTCGGTAGATAGGCTGCCGAGATAAGTCTACCGATGATCGGCTACGAGTCCAGTGAACTACTCCTCGCCGAGTTCGGTTCAACCGACTCTCTCGCATATCGCTCCCGCTGAGTCCAAGTATCACTGAGTCTTACGCACTAGTCTTTGAGGCAAATAAGCTACCGAGCGCCTTGACCGGAGCAGAGTGTCTACTAAGTCTCGAAACCTCGAGACAAAAGCAGATACAAGTGGAGTGGTTCATCATTCGGATAGGGTTTTGGGATCTTCAAATCTTCGGACAAGTACACGAGCACAAGGCTACCGAGCTTAAGATCGCTGTCTAAGACCGAATCATTTCCCATCGAGTGAAACAAAGGCTTGAGAATGGAATCATCACCCAACAAAAGGCACCAAGCACGCGGTGGAAAGAAGAAAGCGCTCGCTTGGTTGCCTCCCGTAAAACTTCGGAATCGAGGATGATGAAGATAGGGAGAGGCAACAACAACGGCAAAAGGCACTCAGCAGAAGAAGGTACGTCCAAAAACAAATCCAGTACCTCTGCTGACTCTGAACAAGCTCCTCAGAAGCCTCAAGAGCAAGATGCAAAAATTGAAGCAATATTCGCTCAGATGGAGAGATATCTCTACCGAGGAGAGGAAGCTAGACGGTTAGAGGTGCCGGGCGAGAGGATACATTTGGCGGACCTCGAGGCACTCGAAATTGTGACCGAGCAAGAGGCCAGGGCCGAGAGTTCCTTCGAAAGCCGACATTCCTTACCGATACGAAGGTTCGTAAAGCTAACCGATCCGAAAACACATAGATGGCCGAGATCAGACGAATGGATGCCTATTCAGTTCAATCAGAGATGGGAATCGACCAAGATTGAGTTTATCAAGAGAAATTATTTCTGGAGATTCTGGCCTGAAATGTCTAAGGCTGATGCCTACGTCGAGTGGATGGCACATTCATCGAACCCGATCTTTACCCATATTTGCACGAGCCGTAATCGAAGGGGTAGTAGTCGGCATTCCCGAAGCAAGAATCATTCCTCCACCCGAGAAGACAAGACGACTCAGTCCATCTCGGAGTGATTGAACAAGAAGTGAAGAATGCTTGCGATGAACGAAGAGGTCTAGAACAAGATGATCCAAGCAGACTTCGCCGAATACTTGAAGCCGAGGAAGAACACGTTCGGAATGTATGGAGTCCCACCGCCCGAAGATCAATCTCAAGGTTTCATGAATAGGATTCAGCAGTTTAAGGGTTCTCCTCCTTAGTTCTCTTCTTAGCTTAGCAAGATTTGTATTGTACTTAACCGACTATCATATATATACAATCGCTTTTTGGCTTTGACAACTACTTGTTGTCTAAATAGCCGTGTTTGCTTTATGCTTTAACACTCGAATCATCGAAGTGATTACTCGACACACACACACTTTGTTTATTTACTTGTCGCGTTTTGCTCGGTTAGATTTCCGATAGACTAGACTTTCATAGAGTTATTATTTCTCATAGGGGGAAATTGTTGCATGGGGGAAATTGTTGTAAAGGGGGGAAATTGTTCCGCTCCGTCTCCCTCGGTAGTCTAGCACTTACCGGACAACTCCACCGACCCTTCTTGTAATTATGTAAGGAGCCTCGTTCCTAAGTAAGTTAGTGTTTAGCATAGATGATAGGTTTTGGCATCATCAAATAGGGGGAAATTGTTGGGTGATGATTCCATCCTCAAGCCTTTGTTACTCTTAGTGGGAAATGATTCGGTCTTAGACACTCGATCTTAAGCTCGGTAGCCTTGTGCTCTGTACTTGTCTCGAAGATTTGAAGATCCCAAAACCCTATCGATTGGTGAACCATTCCGTTGTATATGTTGTTTGTCTCGAGGTTTCGGACTCGGTAGACACTCTGCTCCGGTCAAGGCGCTCGCAGCTTATCCGCCTCGGCACCGGTGTAGAAGACTCAGGTGATATCTTGGACTCGCAGAGAAGATATACCGAGAGAGTCGATTGAACCGAGCTCGCAGAGTAGTTCACTAGACTCGTAGCCGATCTTCGCAGACTTATCTCATTGCCTATCTACCGAATACAAGGTCGGACTCAAGCATCGGCGGACAATCTTACGAATCGTCGATCTTTTTGAAATGCAATCAGCATAGTCATATACGAGGAAGAGAGAAGTCGCCTTCAAATAGCCTCGAAGTCTGTTATGTCTCAACCACCTTATTCACCTCGACAAATGACAAGCATACACGTGTCATCCTACCTACTAAAGCTGCAAGTCAACACTTTCCGAAAAAGGAGGAAAAGGCACTGTTACCTACGTCAAAAAGAGCCGTTTGCTACCAAAAGAGAGAGAGAGAAGAAGATCGTCTCCAACGGATCTATTTCAATCTCTGCTCTATAAATAGAGGGATTATTCAAGAAGAATACATTGAATGCACGAACCACAGAGCCAAAAATCCAGAAAGCAGTCAACGAGCAAAGAACCCAAAGAACAAAGTCTTAGCAAGAACTTGAAGAACAATCTTCCGGCGAAAGACTACATTCTAGCTCATAGGGAATCAAGCTGAACCGACATATAAAGCCTCTAGTATCCAAATCGACGTTACACGAACTCAAAGCTTACCTTCAGTTGTTCGTCGATCTAGAAGCTACTCTCTCATATTCCCTATCCCTCTAACCTTAAGCTCAAATGTTCTTATCTATAGCTTAGACGAAGGAGTTCATCTTTGAACCTGATCCTTATTGTATAAGGACTCCTTCACTGTTGGAGAAAGTTTGTCAAACACTTCTAAGTTTTGATCGTTGTAAACTGAGACTTGGATCAGTATAAAAACCAAGACGCGGCTTTGCCCAGTGCGCAAGCTGACTGAGACTAACTTAGAATAAATAATAGCCTCCTGATCTTTCGGGACAATGGACGTAGGATTTGAGCGATATCCGAACCACTTTAAAAATCTCTGTGTCGTTTACTTACTGTTACATTGATTTTACTATTCATACCGAACATCATTTCTTAAAATCGATCAACTGTCTCAGCATACTGAACTGAATATCTGCTGAACTGAGACTTTCATAAAACGTTTTCACCACTCAACTGATTTGGGCCTACACACATTTCCGCACGCTGAACTCTTACTGTAGATACCGAATTTCGACTCGGCCGACGAGCGAGTCTTAGTAGAGTCAGACTCTTTGCCACACACGATTCAGAACAGCTGTTTGGTCTGCTGAACTATTTCAGTCAGACACCATCCTGAATAGGACTGTTCGTGTTCGAAGTTGAGAAATCGAATCAGGTGTATTCACCCCCCCCCCTCTACACCTGACCGTACACTCGGGACCAACAAAAACTATGCCTGTTTTTGAAATAGTTAGATGCAGCATGATAGAGTAAGATAATATGCTAAATGCATGAACACACAATTTATAGTGTTTCAGAGATTTAAACTCCTAAGTCTTCTCTCTGCCTCAAGAGATGTTTCACTATCACTCCTTGTTGACTAGTAAGGTCTAGATTTGACAAACTATCAATCTAACACACTATCAATAGCTAGCAATCAATCTATCAAACTCCAAATGACTAATGGTTTGGGAGGTTTTCTGGTTTTGCCCAACTCGCAAGAATCGCAGAAATTATTACTTCCAAGTTTAGGATATGAACTACAGTTTCTTGAAATCTGGACATAAGAGAATCAATGTGTAGTATATGAGTCAGTGGTCAAGGAGACCATGGTTAGGGTGATTCGTAGGACATGACTCAATAGATGTTTCTACATATTATGAGTAAGTGATTTGTAGGGGAAATTGTAGCGGTAATTATTTGTATTGTCATGAGGAAGTGAAGATCTCAAAACCCCTATCTTAACCCCTTAGTGTGTGATGAACCGTCATGATGTAATAGGCTAGACCTGTGTTGATCTTCATAGATTATTTTGTCTAAGTCCCGTAAGGGGTGAATTGTTGGACTGAACTTCAGTAGAGGAGTTAAAGTTCCGGAACCTCGAGTCATCGGTTCAGTAGAGCTCAGTAGTATTCAAAGTCAGTCACTGAAAGCACTCAGCAGAAGATCATTCTTCAGTCGACTCAAACAGAAGACTCAGTACGATCATCCTTGATCTACTGAATGGGAGAAGAGCTGAGTTGATTGTCTTCAAGTCAGTAGATAAAAGCACTCAGTAGAAGAAGATCACTCTTCAGCCGACTTAGATAAAAGACTCAGTAGGATCAGTCTTGATCTACTGAATAGAGCTGCAACTCAGTTGCAGACAGTACGAGGAAAATCGACAGCCTGACCTTTATCTGTCAGATGTCAGCAAAGGATACTTATGTCCGAGGTTCAGAGGAAGTCAACTCAGCTAGAAGACTGCTGTCTGACAAGTCTCACCTACTACCACACCTCGACTAATGAGAAGTAAGTGAAGCTTACCTGCTCTGACACAAAAGCTGCTATCATGCACACAAAACCAACCACTCTGTAGCGATATCCAAAATTATATGGCCGTTTTCCTTGGAGTCTTGTGACACGTGGCATGGTCCTCTCCAACGGATCTATGCATGGGTCACAACTATATAAAGAGATCTTCTTCATTGAAGAATCATCCATGAGTGACCAAAGTGCTAACAACACCAAAGTTCACAACAGGAACCAACGGGAACAAATATGCTTTGAAGCTCACGGATACCTCTCAAGCACTCTAAAAAACTCACTGTTACAACCAGCGAAGAACTAGAAATCCTAGAGATATCTTTGTAGTTCTCTCTAGTGTTGTTCCCCGATCTCTTTTCTAAGCCTTCATTGTAATATCTTAAGCTTAGAATCTTAGAAGAATTTCACTTTTAGTGAATCGTTCTTATTGTAAGAACTCTTTCATTATTGGAGACAAAACCCCTTCAAACTTCAGTTTGATTCTGTAAAGTCGCTAAGGACTATAACTTAGAAGGTTCTGTCCAGTGCACAGAAACCTTACTGAGGTTTGCCAGATTAATCAACAAGACCTCCTGTTCTGCAGGACCGTGGATGTAGGATCTTGAGTATCCGAACCACGTTACAAATTGCTCGTGTCATTTACTGTTTTATTGCATCTATGTTTCAACAACTTGCACAATCATTATTTCAATAAAACAGCTTTAAAAGTGCATTAGCCAAAACTATCTTGGTTTGGATAAAACATTTTTCAAAAAGACGAGCTAAAATCGGGCCTACACTATTCCACACAATATTCCTCTACTGAATGTACTGACATCAGTTAGTAGAAAGAGTTTAGTCGCTGAATCACTCTGCCCCGCGATCAGAAGGCTTAACTGGCAACTGAATCCGTTCAATAGCAAACTCAGTACAAGACTGACCTTCGCGTTTGAGGAAAAACTTGGACTCAGGTGTATTCACCCCCCCCTCTACACTTGATACTTGTCTCCGGACCAACAACTGGTATTAGAGCGGTGTTCTTTTGATCATCGTTTAGTAACTTATTGGCCTACTCGAACAGATCCTGAAAAACATTTTCACTACACGAGCATCTCTTCATTCATCCTTATACTATCTTCTTAACATGTCGGATATGTCAGGTATTAGAATGGTACTGATGTTCTACGTAGAGAACTATACGGTATGACGCATCAGAATGGAGGCGCATCTTATATGGCTACACGACTGCATGATTGATGTCCTCGAGAGAGGACCAATCATTCCCATGACCGACAATGTAGAATTTGCTAATGTGGAAGGTGTAGGAGCACAGATTGGGCCAAAGGTTCCCAAAGATAAAGCCGCCTTCACGCCTGAAGAGAAGAAATTGCACAAGCTGAACCGAGTTGCGCGAAATGCAATACTGACTACGTCGGTGATTTACACCTCGGGAGAGTGTAAGATTGCAAGACGGCGAAAGAACTTTGGGACGCCCTGATTGTACCGAGTCAAGGAACCCCACAGATCAAAGAAAACAAGCTCGAGTTGGAGCTTTAAAATTTCAAAACATTCACCATGCAGCCCAGTGAATCCATTGACGAGCTCAGTGTCAGATTCACAAATCAGATCAATGTGATCAACGGACCGGGGAAGACGTTCACCAACAAAGAGATGAACACCAAGTTCATGAGAGCGCTGCCTCGACTGAAGTGGCTTCCTTTTGCTACTTATTTACTTCGCTCTGATCTTAATGCTTTAACTCCTGATGTTATATTTTCAGAACTAAAGACAGAGGAGTTCAAGCACAGTCTACCCCAATGGTACGCAAGCGCTCCAGCTGACACTCCAATCGACTATGCTTTTAAAGCGACAATCAGCACATCTGGAGCTAGCCCGAGTTCAACAAGCAAGTCAGTCGCAACCTCAGTATCAAAATCCATTTAGACTCCTCTTGCTGAACGACACGCGCTTCTAGCTCTGAAGTGTCAAAGGGAGAAGGAAGAGTCAGAGAGGTAAAGAAATACCACAAAGATTCTTCTTCAGGTAAGAAAGAACATCATAAAAAGAAAGAAGAATCTAAACTTTCTCCTGGATGCAGGGACACGGAGACTACTGCCAGTCCATCCAACGACACATCTGAAAATGGTGGCAGGATGTCCGTGTGCTACAACTGCAAGAAAAATGGACACTATCTGTACGATTATCTGGAGCTCTCAACCGGACAACGAGCTGAACGGCAGGCCATAAGAGACAAATTTGCCCGAAAGAGGCAGACCTATATTGCTAGAGAGCTATCCGATGACTCAATCGAGGAAAGATACATTCATGTATTCTTCTGAAGATAAAGCTGCATTCATGGCTGTTGAGGTCGGAGAATCAAATCCTGATATATCAACTGAGCACTGCCTTATGGCTGGAGAAGAGCTTGAGGTAAACTCTTAACTAAATATAACCTCCTCTTCACAGAGCACACTCTACACTTGCTCAGCTGCAGGAGAACCTCTAGATGTGGTTCAAGCGTATGAAGATCTGTTGGAGAAGCAAATTCAGTTGAGCAGGGAGTTCAGTAGAATAGTTCAGGAGTTGGAACAGGTAAGAAGTTGATAATCAAAATAGAGACTTTCTTCTGATTGTCAGGTCATTACTGATTCAGAAATTCTTGTGAAGAGACAAAAGGAAGAGATTGAATCTCTCATGACTAAGTCTCAACATCAAGAAACACAGATATCAGTCTTGACCAAAGACAATACTGAGAAAGATACTGAGATAGCTAGGCTCAATCATAAGCTCACATAAGTTCAGAAGGATTATGAGTCACTCAGGAAGAGTGATGAAGTATGGCAATGAATGATAATAGAGCAGTACCTCGGAGCTAAGGAGAAGTTAGAAGGATTGTTTAGATCTCAGAGGTCAGTCTCCGTCAAGGAAGGACTTGGCTACACATATGAAGCATCTACCTCAAATTCAAAAGGCTCAGAAAAGCTGGTTGACCGGTTTGTCCGAGGGGGAATTCAAGTTGCTGAACCAATCACCCCTCAAGCAAAGAATAAACAGAAGATCCAAGCACCTTAGCCGAGCAACAAGAAGCAACTAACCACCTATTCTAGCCCTAGAACACCACGATCAAACTCAGGGGGAACCAAGAAGGTCAGATGAGCATAGCAGTGTGGTGAACCAGAATGGGTGCATCCTGCACAATATGGTTCTTACTGTTATGAGCCCAGGGTCAGGAGGAGCATGAAGAGCCAGAAGAAGAAAGCTCCTAAACCCAAAGCTGCCAAGAATTCAAAACTCCAAGTTCAGTGAAGAGAAGTACTGACAAGAACAAGAAGAAGTCTGAGACCCCCAAGGTCTCCAGACAGATTTTGGTTGCGAAAGCACTGACTAACGCTTAAGGACCCAGACTGAACCAAAAGGGTACCTAAATCTGTTTCTGTTTTGCAGGTGCATAAGGACCCTAGGATTGTGGACAACGGCTACTCGAGGCACATGACTTATCAGAACAGCCTAGTGACCAACTATGTACAAGAAGGTCCCAGAATTGAGTTCGGTGACAACTCAAAAGGCTACACAAGGGGATACGGAAAGCTGAACATTGGGACTGCTGATAAGCCCGAATTTGTTGCTTCATTTTACTGGATTTTATGCGCGGTTTATTCGTGTTCTATGCAGGAGGTGATCGGTTTTGGAGATAATTGTGGTACTTTGGGAAGGAATGCTAGAGGAGAAAGAAAGCCTACTTGTTGTGCAGATTTATGGGTTGTTGGGCCAAATTCTAGACATTGGAGAGTAGTAACTGGGCTAGAGCCATTTGGGCCGAATTTGTCAAGAATCAATCAAGGCCCATTTTCTAATTGTTGAAATTTGGAGAAAGAATTGGAGGAAAAAGGAGATCTTGAACCTGCTGCTAAGATGATGTGCCCTGTCACATCGCAGCTCTCCTACTGCCTACCAGCCACACCCCTACTCCATAGTACCTAGCAGGGCATTTAATGCTATGAAGACCAAAACAAGTTATCAACTCATTTGGGATGTAATATGGACATAATTCAACTTTTGAAAGTAGTAGTAGTAGAAGTAGAAGGAAAACACTCTCTCTTTAATGTTCTTGAAGTTTTTAGCTTTGTAATTTTCGTCTTTAATGTTTTGCACCGGACTTCCAACTGTGAAGATGGATTTAATGCTTCAGCCTCTGGTACTCGTTTCTGCAACTAATTCTCGTTAAGTTTCTGTTAGGTTATTGCTGCTGCTTTCTGGTTTGTGAATGTTCTTGTTCTCTCTAGCTGCTGCCTTAATTGTTCTGCAAGATCTAAAATTTGTGTATGTTAAATATCAAGAGTTTGTTAGCCTCAACTCATTTCTCTTCAGTTTTCCTTATGTCTTCTTTAAATATGTTGTCTGCCTTTATTCTGCCTAGGATGTGTAGCTAAATCTTAAGATCTGGCTAGATAATGAAATTTTGACTCCACACTTCATGAGACTTCTCGTTCTTATAACTGGAAAATAAGGTTTCGGGTGGATTTGGGCAGGTTGAATATGTTGGTAGCTTAAGATTGATCACCTTAGGCTAGTTAACTTTTTAATCACCTAGATCTATTTGATAATGAAATCACTTTGTATGATCAACATTGGTGACCTAATTAATCCGGTTCCTTCGGTCTAAATGCTTCTTAATAACTTCTCTTTCGTTGATCAACAAGCTAGAATCGTTGTTAGGATAGGGAGTTGGTTCATGATCAACATGCCTTCTCCACAGCAAGAAAAAGGAGTGGATGCGTCCATGATCAACACGGCATCCAAGCTGGGTAGCCTTATGATCTAGTTAACCCTTTGTGTTGAGGATTGAAGTAGAGTTGGAGTGGATTTATCTGGCCAGGTCCCCTTCTTTTTGTAATTGTCCAATTTCCGATTCATAAATTATTCTGCCTAGTGTTAATCAAAACCCAAAGTTCATGGTGGTTACTAACCAAACCCTTTTCGGTCCGTAGAAATAACCTGTTTATGTCTACCTATTCCCTATTGATTCGACCCTGCTTACCTCTGTGTTTGTTTTAAGTTTAGTGTTGTTTAGGAAAATATAAATTATTTTTGGTACACGGTTTTAACGACGAAGCCATGTCCGACCAAAAATGGTGCCGTTGCCGGGGAATGGCGTTTTGATTTAAACTAACCTTTTCTACTGACCTTTTTATTTTTGTTCTACCCAAGTGTTTCTTCTAGGTGTTTATGAGTGGCTCGTTCAACCCAAATTTCTGGCTAGACCCTGAAATTGAGAAGACTGCCAGGAGACTCAGGAAGGAGACATGGTTGCGCAAGCAGCAAACTGAACTGGAATCGCAGGGCAAAAGAACTCGCATACAAAGGACCGCAAGTGAGGTCAGCATTCGAAGCCGCCTACCCAGAAGACCGAGATACTCAGTTTGTCCGGGCAGAGGACCAAGCTGAGAAGGAAGAATCTGATTCTGAATCAAAAACCGAATCCAAAACAGTCATGGAAGAAGATGATCCAAGGGTCCTCGAGGTCAATGAACATACTGCCAGGAAGCGGAAGGACCCTGTGCGGATCGCCGCTTATGGTGATAATCCTGTGGAACTCAAGGTAGTGGTGCTGAATGCCCTGCCCAAGTTTTATGGAAAGACGAATGAGAATCCCTTCTCATTCTTGAACGAATTCGAGAAGATATGTAGGCTCCAAAAGAAAACTGAACAGCATACTGACGATCAAGTGAAGCCAGTTGCATTTCCTTATGCACTATGCGACAGAGCCAACATGTGGTACTTGAGTCTGCGCACAGATTGTATTGAGAATTGGCCACAGATGGAGACTACCTTCCTGGAGTACTATTTTTCCGCAACAAAGACAAGCTCCCTGAGGAAAGAAATATCGAGTATCCAACAGGAATATGATAAACACCTCAGTGCGTACTCGGAACATTTTAACAGATTGGTGGGAGACTGCCCAAATCATAAATATAGAGATGGAGAACTGTTTCAGTTTTTCTACCAAGGCATGACCATGAAATACAAAGACTTGGTAAATTCCGGAAGTGGAGGAGGATTCACTCACCTTAAGATTAGTGAGGCCAGACAGTACATTCAAAGACTGGTGGACTCCACTAAGGAGTATGACAAAGAGAATGCCAGGAATGTGAGGAAGGTTGCCCAAGCAAGTTCCTCGGATTATGAAAGAAGAAATGAAGACCTAGTGGAAAAAATTGAGAAGATGCTGAACCAGATGGTGAACAAATCAACTTCAGCAGAACCGGTCAAGGTAACTTGTGGTGCATGTGGCAAACTCGGCCACTCTTCTATTAGATGTACCATGACAACAGTTGAATACGAAGATGCAAATGCAGTGGGATGGTATCACTTCATGAAGAATAGAGATCACCCTAACCTCCAATGGAGACAACCAGGAGACCCTCCCCAGCAGAGTCAATCCAGCTACCAATCACCTCCGAAGCACTTCCAACAATAAGGCTTTCATAATCAAAGTGCACCTCCACCTGCCCAGAACTTCTATCCACAACCTCCACAGAATTTTCAAAACCAAAACTTTTCACCTCAGCAAAACCAAAATTTCCAACAACCCCAACCAAATTACCAGAACCAACCTCAACAAAATTTCCAAACTAACCAAAATCAACCTCAACAGGACTATCAACAACCACCTTTACCAGCTTATCAAACGCAACAACCTTCACCAGTTTATCAGCCACAAAACCAAGCCACCCAGCCAAATCAGAACCAACCTCAATTACCGCCCATCCAGAACCAACCCTACAAACCACCACATCACAGGGGAGGTACACAACAAAATCAAAATATGCGACAAAGGGGTTATCGGACAAATGGGGAGTTATAGAATGAATTCCAAAATTCCCAATTTGAACAGAAAGCTGACATGAGTGCCTTGTCCAAGCAGCTGGAACAACTAGCTAACTCCTCGAGGGATATCAAAGGAGACCAATGAAAAATCCCTGCCCAAGTGCAGATCAATCCTAAGGAGGAAAATGCTAGTGCAGTGACTTTGAGGAATGGAAAGGAGCTGCCATAACCTGTAAGGAAGGAACGAAGAACCTCCGGAGAAGATGAAGTTGAACAGCCAGAAGATGAGTTACAGAGACCAATCGCGCCATTGGCCCCACCACCTTTCCCTTCTGCCTTGCTGAGGAAGGTCAAACCAAAGAAATATGCCATGAACTATAAGGCATTATTCAAAAACCTGGAAATAAACATACCATTGCTGGAAGCTCTTAAACTCCCACAATTGGCCAAGTTTATCGAAGAGTTTATAGCTGGAAAGGTACCTGATGGAGAAAAGGTGATACTGGAAAAGGCCGCATCTACGATGATCCAGAAAAACCTCCCAGAGAAATGTGTTCATCCAGGAACATTCACCTTACCATGTTTGATAAGTGAGAAACTGATTCCACGTGCTATGTGTGATCTGGGTGCCTCAATTAGTGTGATGCCCCTCTCGGTTTACAAGACCTTGGTTGGTGTGGAGCTGACTGAAACAAGAGTGGTGATGCAACTTGTGGATAGATCATGCATCTACCTAATTGGATTGTTGGAGAATGTCCTAGTGAAGGTAAATGAGTTTGTCTACCCAGCTGACTTCTATGTCATCAATACCAATGATGAAAGGATTAAAGGAACGGCTGGGGTACTTCTGGGCAGACCATTCCTAGACACAATTAGGGCCATTATTGATGTGCATGAAGGCACAATTAGCATTTCTTGGAATGGAGAACAATATACACACAACATCTATGATGCTATGAAACTGCCAGCAGATGTTGAGAATGTCAATACTCTGGATGTGTACACTCCCCTAGTCCAAGATCATTTGGCGAATGAGTTTGTTCAAGACAAAGTGGAACCGACTACTACACAAGAATCAACCCAGTTGGACACCCATGGAATGAGTGATATTGAAGTGAAGGAAGCTGTGATGTCTTTATATGCACAACCATCAGTTCAAACAGATGTCAATAGTGTGACTAGGCTTCCTCAAGACCAGATTCCGGAGAAGCCTTTGCCATCCATCATTCAACCTCCTGAACTGGAACTCAAACCTCTCCCTGCTCATCTGAAATGTGCATACTTGGGAGACAAGGATAAACTGCCGGTAATAATCAGCAGCAATCTAGCCCAAGAAGAAGAAACCAGATTGATTTCAGTTCCGTAGAAGCATAAAACTGTTATTGGGTGGACCTTGGCAGACATCACTGGAATCAGCCCAGATGTCTGTATGCATCATATTCTTATGGATCCAAATAGCAAACCAAGCAGAGACACACAACGCAAGCTAAACCCTAACATGAGGGAAGTTGTTCTCAAAGAAATTCTGAAGTTGCTATCCATGGAAATCATCTACCCAATTTCAGATAGCAAGTGGGTCGGTCCTGTGCATGTGGTGCCTAAGAAAGGAGGAATTCAACTGGTGGCAAATGAGAAGCAGGAGCTAATCCCAACACGTCCGGTCACTGGGTGGCGGATGTGTATTGATTATCGCAAGCTCAACAATGCTACCTGGAAGGACCATTTCCCCCTGCCTTTCATTGACCAGATGTTGGAAAAGCTGGCAGGGCAGGATTATTTTTGCTTTCTGGACGGGTACATCGGGTACTTTCAAATACATATGAGTCATGACGATCAAGAAAAAACGACATTCACATGCCCCTTCAGAACTTATGCATATAGGAGGATGCCATTTGGGCTGTGCAATGCCCCAGGGACCTTCCAGAGATGCATGATGAGCATTTTCGCAGATATGATTGAAAAATGCATTAAAGTCTTCATGGATGACTTCACAGTTTATGGGAATTCTTTTGATAACTGCCTGAGCAGTCTGGATAAAGTACTCATCAGGTGTGTTGAAAAGAATCTCGTGCTCAACCACGAGAAATGTCACTTTATGGTCACGGAGGGTATTGTACTAGGCCATGTCGTCTCAGAAAAAGGATTTGCAGTCGATAAGGCAAAGGTGGACCTGATGCGCAATTTCCATATCCAACGAATGTCAAGGAAGTCAGAGGATTCCTTGGGCATACAGGTTTCTACCGAAGGTTTATCAAGGACTTCGCCAAAATTGCTCAACCATTGACTAACTTCTACAATTGGATGTGCCATTCGAGTTAACCGACACGTGCAAGGAAGCTTTCAACTTGCTGAAAGCCAAATTAACATCTGCTCCGATCATGCAAGCGCCAGATTGGGACTTGCCATTTGAGCTCATGTGTGACGCCAACGACTATGCAGTTGGTGCAGTCCTTGGACAAAAATTGGGCAGAGAGAACCATGTCATTTATTATGCTTCCAAGACTCTCAACCCTTCCAGTGTAATTATACAACAACTGAGAAGGAGCTTCTGGCAGTCGTGTTTGCTTCTGAGAAGTTCATATCCTACTTGCTAGGATCTAAGATTATTGTTCATACAGATCATTCAGCATTAAAGTACTTATTGTCCAAGGCCGAATCCAAACCGAGGCTGATCAGATGGATACTGCTCCTCCAAGAGTTTGACTGGGAAGTCAAAGATAAGAAAGGATCAGAGAACAAAGTTGCTGATTTCCTAAGCATGATCTCCATCCCTGCTGATGGAATCTAAATTCGAGAGACTTTCCCAGAGGAGCATTTGTACGAGATCAAGGAGGTCAATAGCATCTAATTGCTCATGCATGGCACTGAAATTTGCAGTGCAGTGGGTAAGCTTCCTTGGTATGCTTCTATTGTTAATTATTTAACCACCAAGAGAACTCCACATGGAATCACACGAGCACAATCTCTCAAGCTTAAGAGCGATTCAAAGTATTATTTCTGGGATGAGCCCTACTTGTGGAGAGTTTGGGCAGACCAAGTCATTCAGAGGTGTTCCTGAGGAAGAACATGGTAATATTCTCAACCACTACCACTCCTTAGCATGTAGAGGCCACTTTGGAGCAAAGAGGACAGCACGAAAGGTACAGGACAGTGGTTTCTTTTGGCCTTCCATTTCACGTGATTCCCATTTTTTCTGTAAGAGCTGCCATCGCTGCTAAATGACTGGGAATATCTCTCATAGGGATGAAATTCCCCAGATACCGATAAGATTTTGGGAAATCTTTGACGTATGGGGTATGGATTATATGGGGTCGTTCCCTAGTTCATTTGGTAATCTTTAATTTTGCTTGCTGTGGACTATGTGTCCAAATGGGTGGACGCGAAGGCCACCTGAACTAACGATTCCAAAGTTATTTCTGGATTCTTGAAATCCAACATTTTTAGTAGATTCGGAGTGCCCAGTGATATTATCAGTGATCAGGGGACACACTTCTGTAACAGAACCATTGAGGCCCTGATGAAGAAGTATGGTGTCCAACATCGGCTGTCCACACCATACTATCCACAGTCGAACGGGTAAACAGAAGTATCCAACCGTGAAGTCAAAGGGATCCTTGAGAAGACGGTAAATCCCTCCCGAAAAGATTGGAGTTCAAGGCTTGATGATGCCTTGTGGGCTTATAGAACAACATATAAGACTCCAATTGGGATGTCCCCATACCGGTTAGTATTCGGAAAGATGTGCCATCTACCTGTGGAGATTGAGCACAAGGCCTACTAGGCAGTCAAGCAAATTAGCATGCAACCCTCCAAGTGTGAGGAGGAGAGGAAATTTCAGCTCCAAGAGTTGGAGGAATTGAGGATTGAAGTCTATGATGTTGCTAGTTGGTACAAGGATCGTGCCAAATTTTGGCATGACAGGAATATACGAGGAAAGACCTTCCAAGTTGGACAACTGGTGCTTCTCTTCCAATCCAAATTAAAGCTCATGCCTGGAAAGTTAAGGTCAAGGTGGCTTGACCCATTCAAGATCACAGTCGTCTGCCCGAATGGTGTGTTTGAGATAGATGGCCTTTCCGATGAAAGTTTGTTTAAAGTCAATGGCCACCGACTGAAGGCCTATTACGATCGCTCTCAAGTGCAGATAGTAAAGTGCATTGATCTGCACCTTCCTCCCTCTCAGTAACCAGAAGGAGGCGTCTAGCCAAAGACGTAAAAGAAAGGCGCTGGAGGGAGGCAACCCTCGAGTTGATATTTTGTTTTGTTTGACTTACTTACCTGCCCTAGGGCCTATTTTTCAATTGTTTATTATTTGTGGAATAGTGTTTGGATGTGACCATTGCTGCAGGTGGATTAGGTTGCAATTTCGAAAAATGAAGGGGTCTCTATGCAAATTATGGGGGTCGCAGAGATAGTTTCAAAACTCGGGGGGGGGAGACTGCAAGAAACGGTTCAAAATCTTGACATCGTCTTCAAGGAGGACTGATGTTACACTTCCTTTCAAATCAACTTAACTCAGCCCCAACCCCCATATTCCCGCTATCACTCCACCTTCTTCATTTCTCTGCAAATCCCCTCCATAGCAGCGCAACAACCACCATTTCCGCGCCAAAAAAATGTCTACCGAACCACACAGATCCACCAACTGTTGCCGTTCTTGCCGGTTAGCAACCGCTATTGGTAGCCCTTCTTCTCACTCCGCCCTTTTGTTCTCAGCCGAACCCTACTTTAATGAAGAAGAACAACAAATTGAAACTTCCTGGGCCCAGATCGCTCAACCAGAAGTCGGGGGGGGAAGGACTTCCTGCACGTCGAAGCACTCCCTGTAACCTTTCATCTCCACACTCACGGCGTCGAATGCCCTAAGGACCTGTCCGATGTAGCCTTCCACGGAGACCGACGAATCGTCAATTTCCAGGCCAAATTTGAAGTGAGTCCTCTTCTGCTTTTCGATGACCCGCACATGTAGAGGGGAGCCCGCCGAAAAGGTAAGAACTTCACCATGGGTAAACCCTTCAACCCTTTTGTGCTTACTTCTTTGGGGGTTTTAGATGAATTTGTGGGATATTTTCGTGCCATTGGGTGGGAGTGGTTGTTGAATCCTAGCCAATATGATGTTTATGAAGAGTTTGTACGAGAATTCTGCTCTTCCTTTATCTTTCATTCCACTGACTCGCCTTATGACAAATGCATATCTTTTCGCATGTATAATACTACGTTTAGTTTGCCATTAGCTGAGTTCAACTTCTGTTTGGGCATAATCCCCTCTGCATATGTGTTGTCTGATGAGTATCTGTCTGCCCTGCGTGGTCATCCTGCTGAATTCGATAGTCTTGTTCCAACCAGTGAAGCCTAGGACCTACTGGCCCCAGGCAGTGGTATTGAGTTTGCCTCTTCTAAAACTAAGGTGTGTCATATTCATAACCATGTCTTACGCACGTGTCATGTTTTTATAACGTACAACCTCACTGGGCGATCCACCTCCTATTCCCGAGTGTCTTACCAAGAACTTTTCTTCATGTGGTGCATGCACCACAACATTAAGGTTGACTTAGGATACTGGATAGCCCATGGTTTTCATGAGATCGCTGCCAAGCCTACTAGACACTTCACACTCTGCCACCTGTTTGGAACATTCTTCCATCGCCATTTCCTCCTCTATAGCACTCGCTATCTTAACCAGATTGCTCCTCCCAAATGCTTCTCACTCAAAACTTTGGATTTTGCCAAAGTAATTAAATTGAAGTCTAACGGAACTGCGGAGATCCTACCGTCGGGACCTAATGTCCCAAACATGTCTGTGGATGCAGGTCCTTCTACTTCAGCGACTCGGGAGTCTGAGCTGGAATCTCTCTGGCGAGCCAACGAGGAAATGCGCCAGCAGATGGCAGCCCTGCAAGAAGAACTCCAGAAGCTGAGCCAGAAGAAAAAGAAGAAGAACCGCGCGGCTGAGCCGCGCGACCGGTAAATTGTTTCCTGCCACTCTTCCCCTTGTTTTTGCCTTATTTTTTTTTTGCATGTTTTTTGTTTTTGTCCTGTCTCCCCCTTTTCACATTTCTTGTCCTTGCCTGCTCGAGGACGACCAAGGCCTTAAAGCCTGAGGAGGGGGGTGTTTGTTTCGTCCCCTTGTTTCTGCCCTACTCTGATAGGCTTTGTTTGCTTGAGGGTAAGCAAAATCCTAAGTGTGAGGAGGGTATGTCTGTGTTGTATGCGTGTTTCTTTTGTCCGTGTCTGAGCATGCCTAGTGGCCTATTTTTCCATGTTCTGTGACTTCCCCCCGCCCCATCAAAATTTTTTTAAAACCTAGTGAATCTCTAGCAAGTTGCATGTATCTTCATTGTTTAAGATTAGAAGAAGCTAGGAACGATGAAATTGGGGCATAATTTGAGTCCACTTAAACTGCACTGATATGTCAGGATTGAGCCTATAGTAGGGCACTTCCCACTTAATTCTTTTTGAGTGAATAGATGTCACAAAGTCACCATATTAACAAACCATATGCACCGCATGATAGAAGGCACTAGGGTGAACCGTAATTCTTGCATGAGTTATATAATTAAGCTAGCCCCAATAACCCCTAGTGATCCAATTTGAACCGTGGCCTTGTTCTTTCAATGAGTCAGTAAAAAATCAGCCTCTGTCCATTTTAGACCTTCTCTTGGCCATGTTATGCATATGTGCTTGTGAAGACCTGACTAACACTGAACTAAGATCTGAGCCTTAACTGTGTAAACGAGAATGGAATGTGAATTGGGAAACTGGGAGAAAATCCAAGTCCGAATCAAAAGACCCCAGTAGAAAGAAAAAAGAGAATAAGGGTGCCCGTAAAAAAAAAATGCACCTTGAGAAATAAGAAATAAATGGAAGGGCAAGGGAAGAAAGAAAGCTTGATTTTATACCTACCGCCATCCCCAACCAAATATGAAAAACTCCTCGTCTTCACTAAGTCTTGGTTTCTGTACTTGCCCAATTAGAGGTCCATGAGCGGTGTCCGAACTAGTGTAGGTGAGTGATGAGCGAACCATGAGAAAGACTCAATGCTTGCCCTGTTTTAACGTAGCTGATTTTCCTATCTATGTTGATACACGTTTCTTGCTTAAGAATTGCTTTGCTGAGCTTATCAATTTTGGCTAGGGGGTGTTGAAGGCTTCGGTATTATTGTTACGCTTGGGCCGCTTTTTTTTTTTCTTCTTGCCTTCGTTTCTTTCCTGTCCTGTCTGTTCTTGTGTTTCCTTCTTGTTTTCCTTTTGTCCTGAGTCTGTTTGTTGAGTCTTGTTGAGGGAAGAGTTGGAAACTGAGCAGCAAATCCAAGATTTGAAATTATTCTCATACTTGAGGGCAAGTATTGCTTAAGTGTGAGGAGGTTGATAAGCCCGGATTTGCTGCTTCATTTTACCGGATTTTATGCGCTGTTTCTTCGTGTTCTATGAAGGAGGTGGTCAATTTTGGAGATAATTGTGGTACTTTGGGCAGGAATGATAGAGGAGAAAGAAAGCCTGCTTGCTGTGCAAATTTATGGGTTGTTGGGCCAAATTCAAGACATTGGAGAGTAGTAACTGGGCCAGAGCCGTTTGGACCAAATTTGTCAAGAATCAATCAAGACCCACTTTCCAATTGTTGAAATTTGGAGAAAGAATTGGAGGGAAAAGGAGATCTTGAAGCTACTGCTGAGATGATGTGCCCTGTCACATCGCAGCTCTCCTAGTGCCTACCAGCCACACCCCTACTCCATAATACCTAGCAAGACATTTAATGCTATGAAGACCAAAACAAGTTATCAACTCTTTTGGGATGTAATATGGACATAATTCAACTTTTGAAAGTAGTAGTAGTAGAAGTAGAAGAAAAACACTCTCTTTAATGTTCTTGAAGTTTTTAGCTTTGTAATTTTCGTCTTTAATGTTTTGCACCGGACTTCCAACTGTGAAGACGGATTTAATGCTTCAGCCTCTGGTACTCGTTTCTGCAGCTAATTCTCGTTAAGTTTCTGTTAAGTTATTGCTACTGCTTTCTGGTTTGTGAATGTTCTTGTTCTCCCTAGCTGCTGCCTTAATTGTTCTGCAAGATCTAAAATCTGTGTATTTTAAATATCAAGAGTTTGTTAGCCTCAACTCATTTCTCTTCAGTTTTCCTTATGTCTTCTTTAAATATGTTGTCTGCCTTTATTCTGCCTAGGATGTGTAGCTAAATCTTGAGATCTGGCTAGATAATGAAATTCTGACTCCACACTTCGTGAGACTTCTCGTTCTTATAACTGGAAAATAGGGTTTCGGGTGGATTTGGGCAAGTTGAGTATGTTGGTAGCTTAAGATTGATCACCTTAGGCTAGTTAACTTTTTAATCACCTAAATCTATTTGATAATGAAATCACTTTGTATGATCAACATCGGTGACCTAATTAATCCGGTTCCTTCGGTCTAAATGCTTCTTAATAATTTCTGTTTCATTGATCAACAAGCTAGAATCGTAGTTAGGATAGGGAGTTGGTTCATGATCAACATGCCTTCTCCACAGCAAGAAAAAGGAGTGGATGCGTCCGTGATCAACACGACATCCAAGCTGGGTAACCTTATGATCTAGTTAACCCTTTGTGTCGAGGATCGAAGTAGAGTTGGAGTGGATTTATCTGGCTAGGTCCCCTTTTTTCATTAATTGTCCAATTTCCGATTTATAAATTATTCTGCCTAGTGTTAATCAAAACCCATAGTTCATGATGGTTACTAACCAAACCCTTTTCGGTCCGTAGAAATAACCTATTTATGTTTACCCATTCTGTTGGTCCCGAATGGAGACGAGTCTTCAGGTGTGGAATACACCCGAGTCAAAGATCGATAACGAGCGCGACGGCCGATCGCTGAATCGCATCGCTGAACGCGCGGGCGGAGAATCCTTCTATCGAGTACGGTCCTCAATTCGGCCAGTAGAACAAGAGTTCAAGATCGAGGTTTCGAGTGCGGAAGAGTAGGCCCAAAAGAATATTCGTCTCAGTCTGAAAACACCGTTTTTATGCTATTTGATTTAAAGTCAGTTTTATGCAAGTGAACAATTAAGCAAAGTGACAATAAATCAACACATATTTTTTAAAGTGGATCGGATATCACACGATCCTACGTCCACTGTCCCGAAAGATCAGGACACTATTTATTATACTGAGATAGTCTCAGTCAGCTTGTACACAGGACAAACTGCGGCTTGGGGATTATACTGAGCAAGTCCCAGTTTACACACGCATCAAACTAAAGTGTTTGACAAACTCTCCAACTATGAAGGAGTCCTTTTACAATAAGGAACAAGTTCAAATATGAACTCCTTCGTCTAAGCTATGTATATTACAATAAGATCAGCTTAGATTAGAGAAGGGGAACGAGATAGAACTCTAGAGAGAAGAACTATAAGAATATATCTATGAAAGATTAAGTTCTTCTCTGGATATGGCTTGGATCTTCTAGAGTGTTTGTTCGGTTGAGCTCGGTTCCTTGGATGTGTCCATCATCGTCATGATCGACCTCCCATCCTTTTTCTTCTCTCTTCTTCTCTGCGTGAAGAACCTTCTCTATTTATAGAGGTGACCTAGGCATATGTTCGTTGGAGAGGACGATGCCACGTGTCACTCTATGGGGTAGCAAACGGCTTTATTTGAATTCTGTAGAGTCCACTATCTTTAACAGAAGTGGTTGACTTGCAGCTTTATGTCGGAGACTCGCCACCTGGGCCGCTTGTCATTGGTTGAGGTACGCAGAGTGGTTGAGACCTATCCGGACTTCAAGGTGATACCGAAGCCGACTTCTCGGATGTACGACCTCGCACAACTCTACCGAATTGTTCTTCGAAGTCCATGGTCGGTTAAAGTAACCGACCGACCGTTCTTGAGTCCGATCTTGATTCAGGTAGATAACTTCGTTGAGTCCGCTTTATCGAAGATCAACTCGAGTACAGTGAACTAATCCCGCCTGAGTTCGGTCCGACCGACTCCTTTCGTATACCGCTCCCGCCGAGTCCAAGTATTTACCGAGTCTTATACATCCAAAGGCTGATGCCGATAGTCTACCGACCGCCTTTGAACCAAGTGTAGAGTGTCTACCGAGTCCGAATTCGTGAGACTTCTCCGCCGAGTCCAGTTCTATCGAACACCTCTCGGTATGCTTTGCTCCTACTCGAGTCCAGCTCTACCGAGTCTTCACTCCATGGTCTTTGAGGCGAATAGTCTCAAGAAGAAAGCAGACGGAACTACCGAGTCGACCATGTTGAAGGTAAGTCTACTGAGTCTGAAACACTCAAGAGACAAGGGCGGTACTGTGCAGATTCAATCGGTCTATATCAGTCCGACTGACTTCTTCGATACTGAGTTCTTCAGCTGAGTGAAGGGTCTTCTACTGAATGCACAACTGTTGAACTTTAGCTAGTCTACTGAGTTCCTAACACGGTGAACTCAGTTAAGTTATAACAATATCGAAGGCTCATCATCCAGCTAGGGTTTTGGGATCTTCAAATCTATCATAGTGAACCTAATTCCCAACAATTTTCCCCTATTTGATGATGCCAAAACCTCTACAAACTTCTCCTAAAAACATCCTATATGCAACTACTAATCTAATCAACACCGGTTCCCTTATTAATCATGATACCAAATCCCTTAAAACATAAGACATAAGTCTGACAACTTCCCCCTGGGCAAGTGGCACATAATTACGAGACACACAGATATATCAGTGAAGTGTGTGTGAGTGTTGAAAGATAAGAACATGCTCTGAATGCTCGGACACTACAGATCTTAATTGATAGACACTGAGGATCTGATCTGTAAGCCTTTCCGACCTCTTGGTTCCCCCTGAGTTGGATCTGGGTGGGCTCGAACCTTGGATCTTCTTTTGATAGCTAGGCTGAGGTGTTTACATCTTCTGTTCATTCCTTGTTTGAGGGGTTGGAGATTCTGCGTGTCGAGTTCCCCCTTGGACAAACCTATCAGCCAGCTGATCGGAGCTTTTCTGTCCTTCAGTAGTCGCTCAGCCATTAAGATCTCTTCAAAGTCCTTATACCTGAATTATCAAACATTAAGAACATGGTATAGGATGCTATGAAGATTATGCAATATGCGCATGCTGAGAAAACGGTTTTTCAGGATCAGTTCAGTTAGACCAGAGCTCTGATCAGAAGAACACCATGCGCTTTGATCAGAAGTACATCATGCGCTTTGATCAGAAAAACACTATGCTCTTTGATCAGAAGAACACCGTGCGCTCTGATACCAATTGTTGGTGCCGAATGGAGACGAGTCTTCAGGTGTGGAATACACCTGAGTCAAAGATCGATAACGAAGCGCGAGTCGATGCTGGCCGAATCGCATCGCCGAACGCGCGGCAGAGAATCCTTCTATCGAGTACGGTCTATCGAATTCGGTCGGTAGAACAGTAGTTCGATATCGGGTTTCGAGTGCGAAAGAGTAGGCCCAAAAGAATATTCGTCTCGACCCGAAAACACCGTTTTTATGCTATTTGATTTAAAGTCAGTTTTATGCAAGTGAACAATTAAGCAAAGTGACAATAAATCAACACATATTTTTTAAAGTGGATCGGATATCACACGATCCTACGTCCACTGTCCCGAAAGATCAGGACACTATTTATTATACTGAGATAGTCTCGGCCGGCCTTGTACATGTGACAAACTGCGGCTTGGGGATTATACTGAGCAAGTCCCAGTTTACACACGCATCAAACTAAAGTGTTTGACAAACTCTCCAACTATGAAGGAGTCCTTTTACAATAAGGAACAAGTTCAAATATGAACTCCTTCGTCTAAGCTATGTATATTACAATAAGATCAGCTTAGATTAGAGAAGGGGAACGAGATAGAACTCTAGAGAGAAGAACTATAAGAATATATCTATGAAAGATTAAGTTCTTCTCTGGATATGGCTTGGATCTTCTAGAGTGTTTGTTCGGTTGAGCTCGGTTCCTTGGATGTGTCCATCATCGTCATGATCGACCTCCCATCCTTTTTCTTCTCTCTTCTTCTCTGCGTGAAGAACCTTCTCTATTTATAGAGGTGACCTAGGCATATGTCCGTTGGAGAGGACGATGCCACGTGTCACTCTATGGGGTAGCAAACGGCTTTATTTGAATTCTGTAGAGTCCACTATCTTTAATAGAAGTGGTTGACTTGCAGCTTTATGTCGGAGACTCTGCCAGCTGGCTGCTTGTCATTGGTCGAGGTACAGAGAGTGGTTGAGACCTATTCAGACTTCAAGGTGATACTGAAGCTGACTTCTCAGATGTACGACCTCGGACAACTCTACCGAATTGTTCTTCGAAGTCCATGGTCGGTTAAAGTAATCGACCGACCGTTGCCGAGTCCGATCTTGATTCGATAGATAACTTCGCTGAGTCCCGCTTTTATCGAAGATCAACTCTGAGTACAGTGAACTAATCCTGCTGAGTTCAGTTCGACTGACTCCTTTCTGTATACTGCTCCTGCTGAGTCCAGTATTTACTGAGTCTTATACATCCGGTGCTGAGGCTGATAGTCTACTGACCGCCTGAACCAGTGTAGAGTGTCTACTGAGTCTGAATTCAGTAGACTTCTCCCGCCGAGTCCGGTTCTATCGAACACCTCTCGGCATGCTCGCTCCTACTGAGTCCGACTCTACCGAGTCTTCACTCCATGGTGCTCGAGGCGAATAGTCTCATCAAGAACAAGCAGACGGAACTACTGAGTCAGACCATGTTGAAGGCAAGTCTACTGAGTCTGAAACACTCAAGAGACAAGGGCGGTACTGTGCAGATTCAATCGGTCTATATCAGTCCGACTGACTTCTTCGATACTGAGTTCTTCACTGAGTGAAGGGTCTTCTACCGAAATGCACAACTGTTGAACTTTAGCTAGTCTACTGAGTTCCTAACACGGTGAACTCGGTTAAGCTATAACAATATCGAAGGCTCATCATCCAGCTAGGGTTTTGGGATCTTCAAATCTATCATAGTGAACCTAATTCCCGACACATTCCCTGTGGATTCGACGCTGCTTACCTCTGTGCTTGTTTTAAGTTTAGTGTTGTGCAACAAAATATAAATTGTTTATGGTACACGGTTTTAACGACGAAGCCATGTCCGACCAACTGCCTCAGTTCCAAGAGTTATATATGTTGAAGGACTTCAACATAATCTCCATTCTGCCAGTTAATTATGTGATAACCTTAACAGAGTTACTTTTGACGCTGGTTTCTGTGATGTTGTTGATAAATCTACAGGGAAACATTGTTATCAGGTTCATGGAAGAAGAATATCTACGTTGAAAATGGAATAACGCTGAACCTGAAGCTTGCTTGCTTGCCCAGACGAAGTCTAGTGATAAAACAGGGTGGTTGTGGCATAAAATGCTCAGTCATCTGAATTTAAGGCAATGAACAAGCTGGCTAGGGACTCAAAAGTTAGAGGATTGCCCAACGAAGTGTTCAACCGAGACAGAAATTGTGAAGCATGCATGAAGGGAAAGCAGACAAAGTCAAGCAATCCACCTATTCCATCACCTTCCACTGATGGAATCCTTCAGCTGCTCCACATGAACTTATTTGGGTCAGACACTCCAGTGACAATAAGAGGCAAGATATACGTGGGTCATCTTTATAGTCAACAAATCTGATGTCAAGACTGAGTTACCTACACTGCTGAAGAAACTCATTGTGGAAAAGGACATCATGATTCAGAGGATACGCTCGGATAGAGGGTCTGAATTTCTCAACTCAATCATCAAAGAGTATTGCGATACTGAGGGGATTTAACACGAGACTTCAGCAGCTCGCACCCCAACAGAATGGTCTTGCTGAATGGAAGAACAAAACATTAAAAGAAGCAGCAAGAACACTCCTAGCAGACTTTGGATTGCCCTCGAAGTTCTGGGCCAATGCTACTTACACCGCCTGCTACACTCAGAACCTCTCACTACTGACAAAGCAACACTATGAACTATAGAAATTTCTCATTTCCATATCTTTGGCTGTCCTTGCTTTATCCATAATAATGGAAAGGATCAGTTAAAGGTCTTTGATAGCAAATATGATCAAGGAGTGTTCTTAGTATACTCCAGAGTCACTAAAGCCTTCAGGGTCTTTAACTACCGGACCCTTTTGGATGGAGGAAAGACCTTATGTTGTATTTAATGAGTTTGTTACTAAGGACTGGAAATCGAAAGAGACAAATACTGAAGATGTTAGCAACAAGCTACAAGATCTTTCTACTGACGGTTTTCATCAGTGGATGATGGAGTGATGCGTCATCCTGCAAACTCTCCAGCATAGAAGCACTTGGACTTAACATTTCCTGATTTTGCCTCGGAGATTCAGAATGTTAGATTAGGTCTTTCTACTGACGGTTTTCAAACTTTTACTCAATTTGGGAAACAATACTCTTTGTGGCTAGTTATTCTAACACCTTACAATCTGCCGCCTGACATGTGCATGAATGATCAATTCATGTTTCTAACGGTGTTGGTACCTGGACCTCGAAATCCAAAAGATAACTTGGATGTCTTTCTAAAGCCCTTGATAGCCGAGTTAGTAGAGTTGTGGAATATGACGTTTCCGCGTATGATGTTTCAAAGAAGAAAAATTTCCAGATGCGAACTGCTTTGCTTTGAACCATCAAAGACTTTCCGCCCTACTCAATGTTTTCTGAATGGAGTAGAGCTGGGAAATTCACATGCCCAGAGTGAATGGAATAATCAGATGTATTTTATCTTGAGAAGAGCGGTAAGGTGTCGTGGTTTGATAATCATAACATGTTTCTACCACTGAGTCATCCTTTCAAATGAAACAAGAAGGCCTTCTTGAAAAATAAGGTTGTAGCACGTTCTCCCCCTAACATGAAAACAGGAGAAGAGATACTTAGTGAAATTGAGGCTTATGGTTTTGTGAAAGTCACTGAAGACTACGATGGTTATAACAAATATGTCTCTAAAGAAAATGCTACAGGTTGGAAGAAAAGAAGCATATCCTGGGATCTTCCTTATTGCAAATTCTTGATACTTCAACACAATCTTGATGTCATGCACATTGAGAAGAACGTGTTTGATAATGTGTTCAACACTGTTCTAAATGTCACTGGAAAGACCAAAGGCACACCGAAGTCTAGAGCAGAGTTGAATACATACTGTGCCAAGCAGTTCCAAGAAGCTTAACGAGAGTGATAGAAACAATCTAAAAGCATGTTACAAGCTTGGTCGTCAAGAGATGCAGACGTTATTATTGTGGGTGAAGCAGCTCGGACTATCGAATGGTTATGTGTCCAACATGAGCAGATGCGTGGATATGAGCAAGTTGAGAATGTTTGAGATGAAATGTCATGATTATCACATTTTCATGCAACGACTTCTAGCTGTTGCATTTCGTGAACTTCCCCCACAAACTGTTTGGACGGCAATAAAAGAGGTAAGCTTATTATTCATAGACTTAACTTCTCGTGCTATAAGAATTGAAGATTTGGGAGACTAAACGCGAGTATTCCAATTACTCTTTGCAAGCTGAAGCTCATATTCCCACTAAGTTTCTTCGATTCCATGGAACATCTCGCAGTGCATTTAGCTAATGAAGCTCGTTTAGCCGGTCCGGTTTAATATCGATAGATGTATCCATTTGAGAGATATAAGAACATTTATATTGTCATGTTCCTATTTAGTATTCCAGTATTAATTCTTTTACATTGAACCCTTCATCATATATTTTGGGAAATTAAAAAATTATATTGGTAACAAGGCTCGTGTGGAAGGGTCCATATGCAATTCTTATTTAGCTGAAGAAGCATCTAACTTTTGCTCCCACTATTTTGAGGATCATATCAGCACTAGGATGACGCGAGGATGCCTCGTAATTGCAATGTAGAACAAGTAGTCCCCACCTTCGACAACATAGATGTGCCCTCTATATTCTGTCCAAAAGGTCGTCCAATTGTCGCAAAGTTAATAAGATATCTTGATCAGAAGGAGTATAATGCGGCCCACTTGTACATCCTGCTGAACTGCAATGAGGTTACAGAATATCCCAAGTGAGTGTCACTAATTCGCTTGTCTTATTTTTTAACTTGTTCAATATATCTAACGACTTAAACCAACAATTCAAAGTCAATTTGAAGAAGAAATACGACGTGCATGTCCATATCAGATGAAGATTACTAAAATCGGTTGAGCAAGAATTTGGAGCTTGGTTCAAATCATATGTAAGAATCAATACCCAATCTGAATAATTTGCGACAATATTTTGTTCTTAATTAATTTGTTATGTTCTTTGGTTTCGTCCCCTTATTGCAATGAGATGAATATGTATATAAGGGATTTAGCAAAAGGCCCATTAGCAATGATTTATACGTATCCTGGATGAAGGATAATTGAGGGTTAGGAATGATACCTTCCACCTTCGTATGTTGTCGCGGCTCTTACTGTTGCTCGTGTGTCAGATCTTCTGATCTGTGTCCCGGCCTTTTTATCCCTCTGGGTGGTCAGAGAACTGGAGAAAATAAGATTATCATCTCACTTATACTCACGCACGGCGTGTGTAATTATGTGTATGTGTGTCAACTGTTTCTGAACAGAATACTAATATATATAGGCTTCAAAAGCCAATATAATATTAATATATTTGTAGCCCATTAATTTAATTATATTTCTAATGGGCTTCCACATAATTAGCCCATAATATAATTAATTAATCCACTGGGCTACTAATATTTATCAATTAATTGGCCCAACTAATTAATTCCAGATAAATAACATTATTAAATAATGTAAAAATACATTAATCCATTAATAATGATTTCTGAGAGACAATAAATAACTAGGCAACTAATTGGGCCAGATCAGGGATCCAATACAAGAAATAAAGTTGGGCCTCAAATTAATTAATTATCTATGCTCGACCCCGAGCAAAATTAATTAATAAACACGATTCATTCCACTAGAGAATCCGTGCTGACTTACCCCTTTATCCCAAATTGAGCAAGGGCTTGTATTTTAGACTTAATCGATCTCCGCATTTAAGATAGAAATATCCGTTAATTAATTAAGCTCACTGACAGCTTAAATTAATTAACATCTTATATTCCTGAGTAGTACCACTCGACCTTATTAACACACCTGAACTTAATCAACCGGCCGGGTTTAGTGTGCTAATCCTATCGAGTTCCTCAGGGGATATTATCAACCCATTTTACTAGGATACGGCTGCAAGATACAGAACACCAGCCTGAGCCACAAATAACTACTAACACCCAAGATACGTAGATCCGGTCGCGATGACGTTCACCATAGTAGGTCAAAGTGATAGATAGCCAAATGCGCTCAGCTGAAGTCTTACCAAGCTTAAGACCAGCTAAGTCACCGAGATCTTGGTTGTCCACTAAGGTCAGTTAGGAGAACACATCTCACTGTGATTCATCAATACACCACCTTAAGTGTACCAGTAAAGACAAGCAGCTAAGACAAGCCACTTCTTATCTAAACTGCAGCTTAAACCAACAACTTATCCTTAAGTTGTCTCAGCTGTGATAACTGTTTATATCTTGTTAGTTCAACCAATTTGTGTTGTCTTCTGTGATACCCGACACACCACACAAATCTAACTTTTATACAAGATAAAGGATAACATGTGCAAATATATATATTTATCAGAAAGGAGAATAAAATAGTGGTAGGGACAAAACACATTGTATACAAGCATAAAATTTGCTTCCAGTATACAAAATCCCAACAATTCTCCCACTTATACTAAAGTAAACTTTTAGTATACAATGTGTCAGTTCTAGGTACAAACTAGTACTCAGCTATATCTCAGCTATCTAGGTACAAACTAGTACCCGACTATATCTCGGCCTATCTATCCTATCTATCATCGCATCTTCTCCCACTTATACAAAAGTTTCTGTAGTCCTAAGTGGGGAGCATCTCTACCATCCCGAAGCTACGAACATGCTTCTCGTAAGCCGGGAGTGGTAAGCTCTTCGTGAAAGGATTAGCTAGGTTGACTTCAGTTCCAATTTTGTCAATCACCATGTCACCTCGATTTACGAATACTCGTATAATGTGGTACTTCCTGTCTATGTGTTTAGACACCTTGTGAGATCTAGGTTCCTTAGAATTTATCACTGCACCCGCATTATCACAATAAATCGTGATCGCCTTAGCCAAATTCTGAACAATATCAAGATCCAGGCGGAAATTCTTGAGCCAAACTGCCTCTTTCGAAGCTTCAAGCGCCACATACTGCTTCCATGGTTGAGTCCGTAATGCATTTCTGCTTTGCACTACTCCATGAAATGGCTCCACCTCCCAAGGTAAACACATAACCCGAGGTAGACTTCTACTCGTCTCTGTCAGCCTGGAAATCAGATTCTGTATAGCCCAAAGACACTAGACTGTCTGACTGGTAAACAAGCCTATAATCTCTAGTCCGTTTAAGGTACTTGAGAATATGCTTGACCGCAGATCCAGATGTTCCTTTCCGTGGTTAGGCGATATCTTGAGACCATGCCTATAGCATATGAGATATCTGCTCTCGTACAAAGCATCGCATACATAAGGCTACCGACAGCGAAAGCATATGGTATTAGCCTCATACTTTCTATCTCTTCAGGCATTTTAGGGCACTGATTCTTGGATAGAAAAATGCCATGTCTGAAAGGTATTGAACCTCTCTTGACTTTTTGCATGCTGAAACGAGCAATAACAGTGTCAACATAGGACACTTGTGACAAGCTTAACATCATTTTCTGGCGATCTCGGATAACCTTAATCCCAAGGATGTAAGCAGCTTCACCTAAGTCCTTCATTTGAAACTGCTCGGATAACCACGTCTTTACGTCTGATAACACTTCAACATTGTTGCCAATGAGAAGGATGTCATCTACGTAAAATGTAAGAAACACCACTGATCCTGTTAACACAAATACGGTACACACACCTCGTTAGGACAGGATACAAATCCATAGGATTTGACTACCTCGTCGAAAACGCTGGTGCCATAATCGGAAAGCTTGCTTAAGTCCATGAATAGACTTCTTAAGCTTCCAAACTAGATGCTCTTCGCCCTCCTTCACATAACCATCTGGCTGTTTCATGTAGATGTCCCCACCTTTTTTCAAGGTGACTGTTTAGGAATGCGGTTTTGACATACATTTGCCAGATCTCTTGGTTCATGTGAGCTGCTATGGCAAGGATAATCCGAATGGACTTGATCATTGCTACAGGCGAGAAGGTCTCATCGTAATCGATACCTTCTTTCTGGGTAAAACCCTTCGCCACTAGCCTGGCCTTAAACGCCATGATCTCTTCATTCGGTGCTCTCTCTTTCTCTTGTATACTCACTTACTACTAATAGCATTGCAGCCCTCAGGTAGTTCAGTGATCTCGTATACATCCATATCAGTTATGGACTCAAATTCCGAGTCCATGGTGATTCTCCATGAATCTGCATCTACATCTCCCACTGCTTCGTTGTAAGTCCAGGGATCCACGGTATCTTGTTGTTGGTTCGGAGACGATAGTCAGGTGTAGAGGGGGGGGGGTGAATACACCTGATCACAGTTTCTTTTTCTCAGAACGCGAAGGACAGTTGAGCTGTAGGTTGCAACCGATGAACAAGTGCCAAATAGTAACCTTCGATCGCGGGTCGAAGTGTGCCAACCATCGAGCTCTCCTACCGACTTTTGTCGGCATTTGAAACTCAGTCGGAGACGTTGTGCGGATAAGAGTGTGGGGCCCGAAGATTCGTCTTAGTTTGAAAACGTGATTTTCACAAATCAAGTAATTTTTGGCTGGTGCGCTTTGAGAATACGTTTTATGCAAAGATATGATTTTTAATCAGTTTGTATGCAATGCAATAAAACAGTAAATAACACAAGCAATTTTTAACGTGGTTTGGATACGCAAGATCCTACGTCCACGGTCCTGCCGAACAGGAGTTCTTGTTGATTTATCTGAGCAAGTCTCAGAAAGGAATCTGTGTACTGGACAGACCCTTCTAAGTTATAGTTCTTAGCGACTTTTCAAATCAAACCGAAGTTTGAAAGGGAGGGGATAATCTCCAACTAGGAAGGAGTTCTTACAGTAAGAACAATCACTAAAAGTGAACTCCTTCGAATTTCTAAGCTATAAATTTGGCAATGACCTTAGCTAGAGAAGAGGGATTTAAAGAACTCTAGAGAGAAGAACTAATGATATTCTATTGGGCAAGTTCTTCGCTGGATTGATCTTGAATGCGCTAGAGTTGTTCGAAAGCTTGAGCGTTTTTTCCCTTGATATCCCGTACGTGAAGCTCAGATTTCTTCTCTATTTATAGTTGTGAGCAGGCATATGTCCGTTGGAGAAGACAATGCCACGTGTCACAAGCTTCCAAAGAAAACGGCCATAAATTTGAATTGTTGCAGCAGAGTTGTTGGACACTGTAGATGAGAGCAACTTTAGTTGGTCAGAGCAGATAGAGCGTTGTCGGCTTCTCATTGGTCGAGGTTTGTGGTAGGTGAGATTGTGTCATACATCGGAGTTGACTCTCTCTAATCCTCGTATGTCTTCTGCTGACTTTCGAAATGACTTTAGTGGCTGAGTCATTTTCTGTCGGATACAGTAGACTGTAAGGAGTCTCTGTCTTCTTCGTCTGAGTCGGCTGACAAGAGATATTCTCTTGAGTATGGTCAGCTGATGACTGCGAAGGTACTGAGCTTGCATAGAGTTCTTCTGCTGATATCTGTCAGCTGATGAGGTGTCTTCTACTAAAAGTGAAGTTCAGCTGATGACAGAAGAAGGCAAGCAATTACACTGATGATGAGGGGTTCTGGAAAGTAACTTCGTCAGAAAATCAATCCAACAATTTACCCCGTACAGGACTTAGACAAAAAGATAAATAATAAAAACAGTCTAGCCTATACATCATCTAGTCTTATCAATACACTACACTACTGATATCAGCTGGGTTTTGGGATCTTCAATTCCATAGTACTACTATGATTTGCCCCAATATTATTTTAACCACTAACAGTTGAATACCATCTACTGACTCATAACCCAACAATTTCCCCCTAATTGATGATGCCAAAACCTCTGTAAAATATAAAGAAAGAATACTAAACTACTGACATAGATAGACTTGCAAACCGAATCAGTTAGCACTTAAGAGTTCAAGCGGTTGAGAGATAGGCAAAATCGAGAAACGGTTATGTGTGAGTGTGTGTCAGATCACTTCAGTGATCAGTTGTGATAAGTATAACACAACTAAAAGCCTTAAGATAATGAGTAATTGTCTGGCCAGAAGAAAAGGAACTGATATATATGAAGAAGAATACAGGGTTCCTATTCTTCTATACAGGGGATGAGAAGACTATTGCTAACGCCCGAATCTCTCGGGTCTTCTTCTTGAAGTCTTCGGACACTGTCGGCCAGGAGGATCCGTGCCATAATATTTGTAAATCCTTGCACGCAACGCCCTGGATTTCCTCGAGATCACCGGGAATATCGGAACTTAGATCATGATGATAAGCGCTCGCTTCGATCTCATCTTCTATCTCCTTTATGCAAAGCACGCCACGAGTAGTCCTAGGAGGAGGGATGCGTCCGAATCTTTGGAGCTCGAGGGGTATCTTCTCTCTTTCCATAATCTGTAGGAGCCGATCTCTCGAGCCGGGCATTGTATTGATGAATAAATTCTTCAAAGAGTTGATCGGTGGTATCCCGGATGGATAGAAGCCCCATACATAGTATCCCTTGATAAATTCTTCTTTGAGTTCCTCCCACCGCTCGTTCGGTTCTGGCACCCATCTCGTCTATATGAGGAATAGGAGCTTTCTTGATGTAAGGTGCTCGGGTGCTCCTCTCCTATAAGACCTTGGGATCCGCCTTCTCCAATCTACTACCGGCTCGCTAGCTATCTTATCGTCGGTTGAATGATCTTAGCCGAGGTCGCCCAATCTTTTCTTCTCTCTCGAGACCCGCCGATCTAAAGCATCTCCTCTTCGGAGATTTAATCCCTTCGGCCGTGGCCTCCCAAGTTGCTCTGTCCTCGGCCTCTTGCTCGGGTGTAAGAGTAGGAGTATAAGAACTCGAGCTAAGGGTAGGACTTCGTAGAAGATGCTTTGGCTAGCTCCTCTTGAGCTTTCTTCTTCTCGTTCAACAAGGATCGCTTAGCCTTTTCTTAGGCAATCTTGATAATTATTTTTCTAGGCTTCTTAGCCTTCTTAGCTTCTTCGATCGTTGTTCATGATCCATTGATCTTGCAAACTTCGAGCAACTTCTTTATCAAATGCCTCCCCGCTCCACTTTGGATTTAAATTTAGGCGTCGGGAAGATGGAGGAGTAGCTTCGGTTGTGATCTCCTTCCCCGGCCTTTGCGGTGGCAAGTGGCTCATCGAGAAAACGAGCAATATCTTCAATGTCTTGGCAGTTGAAACATTTGTTGGCTCGACCACACCTGGTTGGACTTCCGGGACTTGGACATTTCCGGAAGGGATACTTGTAACCGGTTCCGACCGTATAGCCTGAACCTTCCCCCTAATTTCCTTCCCCCTTACTAAAAGCTTGGACTTCGGGCTCTTCTCCACCTCGGCTGTTCCGCCTCGGCTGTTCATCTATCACGGCTTCTTCCCCCTTTTTGGCATCATCGCCCGGGGAGAGGCGAAGTGCGAATGGCGGTCACCTCCTTATCCAAATTAAAGCAAAGATTCTTGATGAAGGTGGCGGTGGATTCGAAGTCTTTGATGGTATCACGTATTGCTCCCATTCCTTCTCCTGATCAGCTCTAAATTGTTTGAGTTGGGCTGCGGACTCCTGTCGAGTTTCAAAGAAAGACCGATCATGAGATTCTGTCATCTCCTTCTGAATTTCTTTGAGTGCCTCCACCTGTTGTTGAATGGCTTTCTGAAGGCTCGAGGAGGCCACTCTATTTTTTTCATCTATAGTGGCTTGGACTGTCGCAAGGCCCTGAGTCAGCTGCTCAGAGAATGACTTATGCTGAGAGATAAGGAGCTGCTGACTTTGAGCGGCTAAGTCCGCCTTCCGAGCCGTAAGGGCGGCCTCGACAATCTCCCCGAATATTGATCGAAGAAGTAGGAGTTTCGGAGACCTTCTCAACCCCTGCTTCCAGTCGGTCGACGCTCTCAGTCTGGGCTTTGGTGTACTGAGCCCATTTGAGATGAACGTCTTTTGCAAGGAGCCGATTCTTATCTCCCTGTCGCCTGATGGCTTTGTTGACCGACTTAGAGGTCACGGAACCTATAGGTCTGATCTGAAAACTGCTGGTTCCGAGCCTTTGTTCAGATGTCGCGATCTGTTGTGCTCGACTCGGCTTCGAGGCAACTGGGGCATCACCTGATGTCGAGGGTGGTGGTGATCGGCCCTGTTCGCGAGGAGTGTTACCCTCAGTAGATCCTCCCAAATCTGCATCCTTGGGTGGCGCCTGATCCATGTCATCATCATTATTGTCATCGTCGTTGTCATCACCATGATGAGATGGAGGCGAAGGGCTGTTGACTAGAGCTGAGGATCTTAAGCTTAGCAAATAGAGCATAGCAGCGCGAAGATCCTCGAAGGAAGCTAGATCAGCTGGTTCCCCAAACCCTATAGCTGATTGCAAGCTCTGCTCTTCTGTCAGTAGGGACAAGGCTGACTGAGTCCTGATAAGTTCTTCAAGAATATCCCAGCTAAGGAATCTCAGCAGCATTTGTGTCCTGGCCCTTATGGCAATATCGACCAGATCCCGATGTTCAGCTATTTCGAGGATCTGAGCACTGACCTCTCCTGTGGCTCGGAGACGGGTGGAGTGAATGGTCGTCCACTCTGAGGAGGTTTCCTTAGTCGGTACTCCAGTGTCCGACTGAGTCTCTGAGGAACTAATCCACTGGACTTTATCTTTCAGCGTGGCACCTTCTATGCCTGTGTCCGCGTCAAGTGGTGGATCCTCCTGAGTGGGTGGAGGAGAGGCAAGTTTTGCTGGAACCTCAGAAGGTCCAGGCTTGCTGATCCTCTTCCTCTTAGGCGGGTCGGCGCGAGGGGGCAAGTCGGAAGTGACTCTTTTCTGCTCAGGCAGCCCTCGCCCGATGGATTTCTCAACAGCGGCTCTTGTCTTGAATTTTATGAGCTTGCAGGCGAAATATCTCGCATCAGCAAAGGCTGAGCGATCTGATACTGAGTCTTCGATAATTACAGACATCTTTGTCCCGTACAGCAGCTTTCCCACACTTATAAGACTCCTCTCTCCTGTGGGTGTGGCTGCGAACTTCTGAGCCTGAGTTTTAAGCTCGGCTACATAGTAGTCAGTCCAATTGACTCTGACTCCATCATGTATTATCATCATCAGCTGAATGCGAGGCTTGGATAGCTGATCATACAAACCGGCTGAGCTCGTAAGAATATGTGAAACAATGTACGCGAGCCCTCGGTACTCTGGTAGCAACAGATTCTTCGGCAGAGCTGTCTTGAAGACTACGTCGTTTCTGCCACAGAATTTCTGAACATAGGAGTTGATCTCTTTCTCCTTGTATCCAATGGGTGAGACTCCGCGCGTTGGGAGATCAAAGGTCAGCTCCACGGTGGATCAGATATCGATGATGTGTTCACTGGCATCCCAAGATTGAGGGACAACCTCCTTCATATATGAGAACTTGGGTTCCTCCACGCCTGTATCTAGGGTTCTCCAGTTGTAGTAGACTTCTGCAACTTGTCTGGGCAAGTATGCTCTAGGTTGCTTCGAGACGAGAAGCTCCAGTCCGGAAGTCTCGAGAGCCGTGAAGAGGGGCTCAAGATATGGAAGATCAGATTGGTGTAGCGCCATCGTCGGTTCGAACAAGATTCGGGACTTGATGATTTCATCGATGTTGGTGGGTATTTTGACAGCCATATTATCTGCAAATTTTCTGTTAGAGACTGAAATAATAGAAGTCAAAAGACAATGTATTCGCGATAATGTAGATGATGTTTACCGTAAATGTAGAGCTTGGTTGAAAAGAAAGTTCAGATTTAGAAGAGAAGTTGAATCGAAAATGCTGAAATTTCTTAAGCTCTAATGGCGATAAAATTGTGAAAGTGGATTTGAGGTAGATTGATAAAGGATTTTATATGATCGTGCATATCAAACAGTTTAGATCGGACGGCTGGGGTTCAATCTAAAAATTTTAATGACGGTTGTGATTTGATGTTATAAATGGAATGATTACACAAGCCGCCTCTACCATAGACCACCGTAGGATTATGCGCAGTTAAGGTAAGTGAAAAGACATGCATTAAATGCGATGCAGACAGCATTAAAGATTAAGTCATTTTAAATGAGAACGGTTTCCTACTGACTTATCCTTAAGAATTAATGGCGGGAAATAAATGCTCATTAACTACTGAGTGCAAGCGACTGAGATAATAAATGCTAGCATGCTTCTGATAAAATTAAATATATTAAGACTACGCAAACCTCTTCAGCTGATTTTACGATCAGCTGGTTACCGTTTAGACTCGGGAGGACAATTGATGTGCCGATGACCACGTTCCCCCCTTTCGTATGCAGTTTGATTCTCCCGATCGAATCATTGTCCGAGTCCTTGACCTGTCATACCGATTTCTTCTACGCCTCTACTTAGTAGGTTCCAAAGAGACCTAGCTCAACCGATAATTCTCTAAATCGTTCTCGGCTAGTGGTTTGGTCGCATATATCGCCCTTTGCTTGTCGGTATGGATTTTCTCCATTCTCGATATCCTTCTTCTCGACATGGTCTCTCGATGAAGTGGTGTCGAATATCCACGTGCTTGCATCTCGTATAGAGAAGCTGGATTCTCGAGTTATAGCAATAGCACCGGTGGAGTCACGGTAGATGGGCACTTCATCCCGAATTATACCATAGTCTCTCGGTTGTTGTCGAAGCCAAAGGATCCGGGCACAACAACTTCCAAGCGGCCATGTACTCGGCTTCGGTAGTGGACGTTGCCACCGAATGTTGTTTCTTTGAAAACCAAGATATTAGCTTGCGGCCTAAGGAACCGACACGTTCCGGAAGTTCACTTTCGATCTATCCTGCATCCTGCATAATCGGCATCGGAATAACCCGTCGGCATTAGATTATCATCGCAGGATACCATAACCTGCGTCGAGTGTTCCTTTTAGATATCGCATAATCTTCTTTGTTGAGTCTAGATGACTTCGCTTGGGATCTCGCTTGAAATCTTGCACATACACCTACAGCATAAGTTATATCAGGTCGGCTAGTGTTAAGTATAATAAAGAACCAATAATAGCTCTATAATTAGTAGAGTTAACAGAAGCTCCCTCTTTATCTAGATCGATTTTGAAATTCGTATTCATGGGGATTTTGGATCGGCTTGCTCGAGTCGCAGACCAAATCTTTTCGGGAGATCTCGAGTGTACTTGGCTTGATTAATGAAAATTCCTTCGAGTGATTGCTTGACTTGGAATCCAAGGAAATAATTCATTTCTCCCATCATGGACATCTCGAATTTCTCCTTCATCATTTTCTCAAATTGTTGACATATAGTCATGTTTCTGCAACCGAAAATGATATCATCCACGTAGATTTGCACCAGTAGGATGTCATCTCCTGACTTTATGTTGAATAGGGTGCGATCTATCGTCCCCTTCTCGAAAACCTTTACGAAGTAGAAAGTCTGATAGGGTATCGTACCAAGCCCTGAGTGCTTGTTTTAACCCATACAGAGCTTTCCGAAGTCTGTACACCTTATGTCCCTGCTGAAAGCCGGGCGGTTGTTCCACATAGACTTCTTCCTTCAGCACGCCGTTCAGAAAAGCTGACTTTACAACCATTTGATATACTTTGAATCCTTGATGCGTTGTGTAAGCTAGGAATAGACGAATGGCTTCCAATCTGGCGACTGGAGCGAATGTTTCATCAAAGTCGATTCCCTCTGCTTGACAGAATCCTTTGGCAACTAGTCTAACTTTGTTTCTGACAATGACGTTTTTTCATCACGCTTGTTTTTGAAGACCCACTTAGTACCAATCACATGCTGATGTCTAGGTCTGTCAACAAGCTCCTAAACCTCGTTTCTAACGAACTGGTTCAGCTCTTCTTGCATGGCGATGATCCAGTCAGCATCATTGAGTGCGTCCTCTATTGACTGAGGTTCTTCTGTGGACAAGAAATAAGAATAGAGTGAGCTTTCTCCTTGACTTAGTCTAGATCTTGTCCTTATAGTTGCTGACGGATCTCCTATAATAAGATCAGAAGAATGAGCGTCAAGCCATGAACGTCTGAGGCTGGCTTCTTCTTCTGATACTACTTCTACATAGTCAGTAGGTGTGTTAGGCATTTCAGTTGTACTGTTATGTGATTGCATTAGTTCAGTAAGAAGGTTAGGATCTACTGAGTTTCCAGGTTCAGGGGCATTTAGCTCAGGAACAGTATTTGTTCCCCCTGAGTTTATATTCTCAGTAGAGGTCTCAGTTACCATTGGGACTTCCTCATCGACCGTTGTTACCTGTTGTTGATTCTGTTCACTAGAATCAACCAGGTCAGCTACATCGCTTGTTGGTTGAGTCTGAATTTCTTCATCGTCTGACTCATCATCCCAACAATGCTGGATCTTTTCAGCTTTGTCGTTTAGTGCGAGATCTTGTAGCTTGCTGCTGACATCTTCAGTATTTGTCTTTGTAGTTTTCCTGTTCTTAGTAACAAACTCATCAAAAACAACATGAGGGCTTTCCTCCACGCAAAGGGTCTGATAGTTAAAGACTCTGAAGGCTTTACTGACCCGAGAGTATCCTAAGAATACTCCTTGATCAGATTTGCTATGAAAGACATTCAACTTACCTTTCCCATTATTGTGAATAAAGCACGGACAACCAAAAATATGAAAATGAGAAATAGAAGGAATTCTCCCTTTCCATAATTCATATGGTGTCTTCATGTGTTGCTGTGTAAGCAGTGAGCGATTCTGAGTGTAGCAGGCTGTGCCAGTAGCATCTGCCCAGAACTTTGAGGGTAGTCCAGAGTCTGCTAGGAGCGTTCTTGCTGCTTCTTTAAGTGTTCTATTTTTGCGTTCAGCAAGTCCGTCTGCTTAGGGGTGCGAGCTGCTGATGTCTCGTGCTTAATTCCCTCCTTTTCGCAGTACTCTTTAACTATTGAGTTGAGAAATTCTGTTCCTCTGTCTGAGCAAATTCTCTGTATCTTGATGTCCTTTTCCACACTGAGCTTTTTCACCAGTTTGGGCAACTCAGTCCAGACATCAGATTTGTTGGCTATGAAGATGACCCATGTATATCTCGAGTAGTCGTCAATAACGACGAGGGCATACTTCTTGCCTCTTATAGTCACCGGAGAAGCGGCCCGAATAAGTCCATGTGTAGCAGCTGAAGGATTCCATCAGTGGAAGGTGACGGAATAGGTGGATTGCTACTCTTTGTCTGCTTTCCCTTCAAACATGCTTCACAATTTCTGTCTTTGATAAACGATTCGTTGGGCAGTCCTCTGACTTTAGAGTTCTTGGCTAGCTTGTTCATAGTCCTGAAGTTCAGGTGGCTGAGTCTATTGTGCCACATCCATCCTGCCTTGTCACTAGATTTAGTCTGTGCGAGTAAGCAAGCTTCAGGTTCTGCGGTTTTCCAGTTTGCAACGTATATATTCTTCCTCCGCGAACCTGATAACACTGTTTTCCCTTTAGATTTATCAACAATATCACAGAAACCAACGTCAAAGATAACTCTATTCAGATTGTCACAAAATTGACTGACAGAAAGAAGATTATGTTGAAGTCCTTCAACATATGTTACTCTTGGAACCGAGGCAATCCCTAATATTCGGTGTTCCGTATCCCCTTGTATAGCCTTTTAGAGTTGTCACCAAACTCACTGCGGGACCATCTTCCTGTATGTAGTTGGTCAGCAGGCTCTTTTGATAAGTCATGTGTCTCGAGCAGCCGCTGTCCACTATCCAAGGGTCCTTATGCACCTGCAAAAAAGAAACATTTTTAGGTACCCTTTGGTTCAGTTGGGTCCTTACATGTTAGTGGGTGATTTCGGAACCCAGATCTGCCTAGGGACCTTAGAAGTCTGAGACTTCTTCTTCTGAACCTTGTCAGCTTTCTTCTCCACAGGACTCGGAGATACTGACTTTCTGATGATTTTGGGTTCAGGAGCTTTCTTCTTCTGAGGCTCTGCGCTCCTCCTGACCCTGGGCTCATAGTAGTACGAACCATACTGAGTCGGATGCTCATACAGTGGTTCCTTGTACTGTTCCGCCCACCTGACCTTCTTGGTTCCCCCTGAGTTTGATCGTGGTGTCCTGGGGCTGGAACCTTTGGTCAGTTGTTTCTTGTTGCTCGGCTGAGGTGCAACTATCTTCTGTTTATTCTTCGTCTGAGGTGTTGAGTCAGTAGTCTGAACTTTACCTCTGACGAACCTATCAGCCAACAGTTCTGAGCTCTTTGAAGTGGAAGCTTCATGAGTATAGCCAAGTCCTTCTTTCAAAACCATCGGCCTTTGCGCTCTAAGCATACTTTCCAACTTCTCCTTAGCTCCTAGGTACTGTTCAGTCATCAGTTCTCGCCAAACTTCATCACTTCTTCGAAGTGACTCATAATCCTTTTCAACTTCTGCGAGCTTCTGACTGAGTCGGGCTATCTCAGTATCTTTCTCAGAATTGTCCTTAGTCAGAACTGATATCTGAGTTTCTTGAAGCTGAGACTTAGTCATAAGAGATTTAATCTCTTCCTTAAGTCTCACAACAAGATTCTCAGACTCAGTAGAAACCTGCCAATCAGAAGAAAGTCTCTGATTTTTCAGCATTTACCTTTTCCAGTTCCTGAATCGTTCTGCTGAACTCTCTGCTCAGCTGAATCTGCTCCTCTAGTAGATCATCGTAGGCTTGTACCACATCTAGAGGCTCATCTGTGTCCGAGCACGTATCGTGTGTGCTGTGAGAAGAAGAGGTTAAATTATGTTTAGAATTTACCTCAGCCTCTTTTCCAGCCATCAGACAATATTCTGCATTTTCTTCAGGATCTGTTTCTCCGATCTCAACGGCAACAAATGCAGCTTTGTCTTCAGAAGAATACATGAATGTATCTTCCTCGATTGAGTCATCGGATATCTCTCCGGCTATGTAGGCCTACCTCCTACGGGTAAATTTCTCGCGTCTGGCCTGCCGTTCTGCTCTTTGAGCAGCTGAGAGTTCGGGACATTCGTACTGATAGTGTCCCTCCTTCTTGCAGTTGTAACAGACAGATGATCTGCTGCTTTTTCCAGCCGAGTCTTTAGATGGACTCGCAGCAGGTTCTGTGTTCCTGCAGTCAGTACAAGGTTTAGATTCTTCCCTTTTTAGAAAATCTTTCTTACCTGAGGGAGAATCTCTGTTGTATTTCTTCAGCTTTCTGACTCTCTCCTTTTCTCTTTGATATTTGAGAGCCATAAGCGCAAGTGGGTCGAGCGCATGTCTCAAAGGACTTTGTTTTACTGCTGCGGCCCTTACGCTTCTTTGGAAGAAATGGGTTTGATTCCGGTTTTGTTGATTTGTTGCTTTGAAAGCATGGTCAATCGAGTGTCATTGGAGCCATTGGAACATCATTGGGGTAGGCCGTGCTCAAATTCCTCTGCGTTTTTAATTCCGAAAAGATAACATCGGGAGTTAGAGCATTAAGATCGGAGCGACGTAAATAAGTAGCAAATGGAAGCCACTTCGCCGAGGTAGCGCTCTTAAGATCTTGGTGTTCATCTCTTTGTTGGTGAACATCCTCCCCAGCCCGTTGATCACATTGACTTGGTTTGTGAATCTGACGCTTAACTCGTCAATGGTCTCACTGGGCCCCATGGCAAACGCGTCGAACTTTTGTAGCTCCAATTCGAGCTTGTTCTCTTTGATCTGCCGGGGTTCCTTGGCTCGCATGCCGGTGTCATCCCAAAGTTCTTTAGCCGTCTTGCGGTCTTGCACCCTCCCAAGGTGAGAATCACTGAGCGTAGTCAGGATTGCATTACGCGCAACTCGGTCGAGGTTGTGCAGCTTTTTCTCTTCTGGTGTGAAGGCTGATTTTTCTTTAGCGACCTTAGCGCCGGCCTGCGCTCCTACACCTCCCACGGCGGCAAATTGTACACTCGTCGATCATGGGAATGATGGGTCTGTCTCAAGGACGTCCGTCTTGCCGTCATGCGGCGATGTGAGGTGTGCCTCCATTCTCACACGCCATACCGTGTAGTTCTCTATTGAGAACATCGGTACCATCCGAATACCTGACATATCAGACATTATGGGTAAGAGTATAAGGATGTATGAAGAGATGCTTGTGCAGTGAAAAACATTTTCAGGATCTGGTTCGAGAAGACTAGTAGTTACGAAACGATGATCAGAAAGAACACGGTTCCCTGATACCAATTGTTGGTCCGGAGACGATAGTCAGGTGTAGAGGGGGGGGGGGTGAATACACCTGATCACAGTTTCTTTTTCTCAGAACGCAAAGGCCAGCTGAGCTGTAGGTTGCAACTGATGAACAATGTCAAATAGTAACCTTCGATCGCGGGTCAAAAGTGTGCCAACTACTGAGCTCTCCTACTGACTTTTGTCAGTACTTGAAACTCAGTCGGAGACGTTGTGCGGATAAGAGTGTGGGGTCCGGAGATTCGTCTCAGTTTGAAAATGTGATTTTCACAAATCAAGTAATTTTTGGCTGGTGCGCTTTGAGAATACGTTTTATGCAAAGATATGATTTTTAATCAGTTTGTATGCAATGCAATAAAACAGTAAATAACACAAGCAATTTTTAACGTGGTTCAGATCATAGTCCTTGAACTCGTTGGATAGGTATTCCCTACCACGATCAGATCATAGTGTTTTGATTTCTTTACCTAACTTCTTCTCCACTTCTGCCTTGAATTCCTTAAAGGTTTCAAAGCAATCCAACTTGTGGCGAAGAAGGTAAACATATCCATACCTCGAGTAATCATCAGTAAATGTGACGAAGTACTCATACCCTCCACGAGCTTGTGTAGACATAGACCACACAAGTCAGAATGTATCAAACTTAATACTTCTGTGGCTCTATAACCCTTTGCCTTGAAAGGCCTAGTCATCATCTTTCCTTCCAAACAGGTTTCGCAAGTTGGAAATGGTTCAATCTTGGAGAAACTCCAATGATCCATGTTCCACCAACCTCTGAGTCCTGTTAAGATTCATGTGACCTAGTCTTAAGTCCCACAAATAAGTTTGGTTTACCTTAGAAGACTCTTTCCTCTTCTTAGGATTTGATGATGAGGAAGCAAATTAACAAAACTACGCGGTTTACAAGTAATAGTATATAAAGATCCGTTTAATGGTCCACCACAGATAAAATCATCGTCTTTCATGATAGAAACTTCACTATCAAAACTTGATTTATAACCATCCATGGTGCAGAGTTTTGAAACAGAAATAATGTTTCGCCTAAACTCAGGCACATATTAAACATCTTTAAGCACTAAAACAGAACTATCAAAATAAAGATGTAAATCTCCAATGGCAATTGCAGGAACTTTCGATCCATTGCCCATTGAGACTACCAACTCGCCATTGCTCAATTGCCTTTTCTACAAGAAACCTTGCAAGGTGTAACAAACATGATCAGTTGCCTCCGAATCCACTATCCATTCGTAGGTAGCAGAGGAAACCAGGACATTTTCAGTTACAAGAGCGACTCGTATCTCTTTCTGTTTTGCCTTGACATCTGGATTATAATTATTCCAGTATCCTTTCTTACCACTTCTTGAAGAACCTTCCTTTCTCCTTTGACATTCACATGTCGCCGGTAAGGACCGTCTTCTTACTCCCACTGCTCTTCTTGAAATGTCCACCCTTTCTGCTCTTTTTCTGGTTTCCGCCTTTCCGAGGATTCCTTGAACTATTAGGGATATTCAAGACTTGAGCGCTCTTGCCCTTTCCTATAACCTCTTTGACCGCTACCAAAGATTTGAGTAACATACTCATAGTAAACTCGTTCTTAGACATAGCGGTCCTAAAACAGAAGTTCTTATAGGACCTTTGCAGAGCTTTTATTGGGAGCGGTAAGATATCTCTTCCACTCTATGAAATTATTTAAAAATTGTTAAACCCGTTAGGGTTTGGTTGGTGAGACTGTTTAGGAACTCAAAAAATTTCGAACAGACATATCTGAAAAATATAATTTAAAAGGCATGTATAAAGTTAATATTTGCACATAATTCGTAATTAACCATCATTGTAACCTTTTGAAAAATCAGTGATGTTAAATACTCGAATAGCCCTAGAGATCACACTCGCAAGCCACTCGGTGGACGTTTACGCGTGTACCCCTAGACCAAGCTATATACCTAGCTCTTTAATTCCAATACACGTCTAGGTTCTTAAGACGAATGGAATTAATAATCCGATATCTCTGGACCATGTCACTATTAAAACGCGGGAAGGGACTTCTCAGGAAGTTGTACCTGCGGTGACATCTAAGCTTTGACCATTAAGTTGACCGAATTAACATCAAATTCTCGAAATTGACATACTTACGCGAACCATACCGCTTTCAATTTGATTTAATTAGTCATCTTATTTAATTATTATCTGCTAGAGTACTCGTGTTTACTAGGCACGCAAGCCACTCAGGTGCACGTTTACGGTTTTGCTCCCACTACTCAATAATAATTAAATATTATAATAGAAAACTCATCCCACAAAACTCGTGGTTCAAAAATACAAGCAAGCCACTCAGGTGGACGTTTACTTAATGGAGGTCCGGTTAAATATTTAATTTTCAATTTAAATGGAATCCAATTAAATATTTAATTTGTTATTTGCTTAGTCTTTTTCTTTAAAAGGTTCGTTTTGAATCATGCATATCCACATAATTCCTAAAGCATTCAATTTCTAAGCACACATATTAAAACGTGCTCGCGAAAAATAAAACATGCTTTAATACGACGTAAATCATATTTACATGCTTTTCTAAACGCAATTAATCACATAATCGCATGCTAAAGCATAATAATAAATAAATGCGCAAATAAGAATTTAAAACGTCGTTATCGGGCTTTAAAACACGTAATTCCTAACTATTACATAGCCCGATCAAAATACAGCTCTTTGATTTTCAAAATCTTCGAATTTGAAAACTGCATCGAAAACTGCACTGAAAACTGTCGTCACCACGTCATCAGGGGGTCTGCCACGTGGCAGACACGTGGCAGACATGTGTCTGTCTGGTCAGCAAAGGGCTGACGTGGCGCGCCACGTCAGCGTCGTCTTCAACCTGCAGAAGTCGCCGCCGCCGCCTTTCCGCCGTCGCTGGTGGCCCGCCAACGCCTGCCCGACGTCGCTGGACCCCTGCCGACGCGAACTAGGTACCGCCGGCGCCGGAAAGCTGCTGGGAACGCGCGCAGCCGCTCGCCGTCGCGCCTCCCGCACGCGCGCAGCTGCCGCCCCCGACGCGGCCGTTCCGGCCTACCGTCGTCGTCTCCAGCCACGCCCAACGTCGTACAGATGTGTGGGCTGCGAAGATTGGCCGGAATTAACTGCTGCAGCGGCCGGATTACAGCGTATTACGCAGCCCGTCGCCGCCTTCTCCACCGCCGTCTTCGCCGCTCGATTTTGCCTCTTTCCGATCCGCGATTCGCTCAATTGATTTAGGGGAAACGATCCTTGGACGATTTTCGGCCACCATGAACGGATTCCGGCCGAAATCGTCCGTCAATTTCCCTCAATTTCGAATTAATTCGCCGGAAAAACATAAATTAGAGCAACAACTTCAGACGTCGATTCTGGTCGCATCCGGGATCGGATGATCCCATACGACATATCAACACGAAGCTTGTGTGATGAGGAATCTATCGATTCAAACCGATCGGAAATCGGACCCCGGATTGACCGGGAATCGCCGCCGCAAGATGCGGCAGAACCCTAGAAAACTAAGGTTTTCTCGCCAATTTGGGGATTTCTGGACAGCACGACCACTTCTCCTTTCCGACGCTATTCCGGACAAACCAGAAATCGGAATGGGTCGTGTGACCTATCCAAACGAAGATAAAGAAAAAACGAACAAAAATATCTGAACGGATCGGAAAAATGCATTTACACGCGCCGCCACGCGCTGTCGCAAGTCGGCGGTCGTGTTCTGCCAGTTTCTAGGGTTTCGCCTCTTCCGTCCTTCTGCGCGTCACGCCTCAATTTTCATGCAACCCGGACCAAAACACAGTACAATCACGTAACACATTGGTCCTATCAACTACTCGTGGATTTTCTCACGAGAAAACGTTACAACGGGGTCAAAACAGTGGCTCGTAGGCCGCCCCAAACACGAAATTAGCCCGATAACGACGAAATTGAACCCTAATCATACACCTAACAGCAACAATCAGAGTCTAAACCAGGCTCTGATACCAATTGAAGGATAATTTATGGTTAGGAATGATACCTTCCTCCTTCGTATGTTGTCGCGGCTCTGATTGTTGCTCATGTGTCAGATCTTCTGATCTATGTCCCTGCCTTTTTCTCCCTCTGGGTGGTCAGAGAACTGAAGAAAATAAGATTATCGTCTCACTCATGGCGTGTGTAATTATGTGTATGTGTGTCAACTGTTTCTGAACAGAATACTAATATATATAGATTTCAAAAGCCAATATAATATTAATATATTTGTATCCCATTAATTTAATTATATTTCTAATGGGCTTCCACATAATTAGCTCATAATATAATTAATTAATCCACTGGGCTACTAATATTTATCAATTAATTGGCCCAGCCAATTAATTCCAGATAAATAACATTATTAAATAATATAAAAATACATTAATCCATTAATAATGATTTATGAGAGACAATAAATAACTAGACAACTAATTGGGCCAGATCAAGGATCCAATACAAGAAATAAAGCTGGGCCTCAAATTAATTAATTAATTATCTATGCTCAGCCCAGAGCAAAATTAATTAATAAACACAGATTCATTCCACTAGACAATCCGTGCTGACTTACCCCTTTATCCCAAATTGAGCAAGGGCTTATATTTTAGACTTAATCGATCTCCGCATTTAAGATAGAAATATCCTTTAATTAATTAAGCTCACTGATAGCTTAAATTAATTAACATCTTATATTCCTGAGTAGTACCACTCGACCTTATTAACACACCTGAACTTAATCAACCGGCCGGGTTTAGTGTGCTAATCCTTTCGAGTTCCTCAGGGGATATTATCAACCCATTTTACTAGGATACGGCTGCAAGATACAGACAACCAGCCTGAGCCACAAATAACTACTAACACACAAGATACGTAGATCCGGTCGCGATGACATTCACCATAGTAGGTCAAAGTGATAGATAGCCAAATGCGCTCAGCTGAAGTCTTACCAAGCTTAAGACCAGCTAAGTCACCGAGATCTTGGTTCTCCACTAAGGTCAGTTAGGAGAACACATCTCACTGTGATTCATCAATACACCACCTTAAGTGTACCAGTAAAGACAAGCAGCTAAGACAAGCCACTTCTTATCTAAACTGCAGCTTAAACCAACAAATTATCCTTAAGTTGTCTCAGCTGTGATAACTGTTTATATCTTGTTAGTTCAACCAATTTGTGTTGTCTTCTGTGATACCCGACACACCACACAAATCTAACTTTTATACAAGATAAAGGATAACATGTGCAAATATATATATTTATTAGATAGGAGAATAAAATAGTGGTAGGGACAAAACACATTGTATACAAGCATAAAATTTGCTTCCAGTATACAAAATTCCAACACTGGATATGTTGTGAACGGATATAAGTTTCATACTTTATCACATGGAGTAGGAAAGTTCACTATGAATAGTGGAGTTTGTATACAAGGGCAGAATTATGGTTCCGATGGACTTGATTATTATGGACAGTTGGAGGAGATATGTGAAGTTGAGTATCCAAGTTTTACCAATCAAATGAACTATGTTGTTCAAGTGCTCTTGGTTTAACCCAACCCCTAGAGGGACTTATGTACATTCATAATACAAGTTGGTTTCTATTGATCAAACGAAACCGCTACGAAACTATGAACTATTTATCATGGCAAAACAAGTTCATCAGGTCTATTACTGCTCATATCCTAGTGTGAATAAATCTAGGAAGGCATGGTTGGAAGCATGTAAAGTCAAATCGAGGTTTAAGATAAAACTGCCAATTCAATCTTCATTAGATGAAGCATTTCAAGAGGAAGTCATTCTAAACCCACCTGTACGGAGTACAACTACATTTGAAGCAGATATACCATTAACTCATCCACGTAAAACAATAGAACTCGATAAGGAAGATGTTGATGAATGACATGATGATGAAGAAGAACACGTTGTAATATCAGAAGAGGAGGACTTTAGTGATGACTAGTAACACTTACAGGTTTAAAGAGATAGATTTATATGAAATATTTATCACTTTACTTGTTTATGATCTTATTATTGTCGGACAATTGAATATTTGTTATTTTCAGATACATGGCGCCTCCAAGAGGTCGTGGCGGCAGGACTATGTCTGCTCCTGCTGGGCGTGGAGCCACCCCTTCATTGTCTGGGCATAGGGTCAGTCCTCCACCAGTAGGGTCCACGACACCTAGTGGTTCTACCGGCTCCTGCTCAGTTGATAGTCGCCGAGTCTTCGAGCTTTCAGCTGAGGCTTATGTAGTAATTGAGCTTTCAGTTCAAATATATCAACTATAACTTGTGTAAACCATTTTTCAATAATAGGAGATCGCTTGAGCCATTTGAATTGACTTACACTATTGTTGAGTGTTTTAAGAAGATTAATAACCCAACAGGGTTCAATTGGAAGCTGACACTCCCTGAAATTAAGGCACATTACTTTGAGGAATTTAAGGTAATACCATTAACAGAAGTTCACAATCTTATAATTTAACATTCTAGCGTATTTAACATGTTTAATTTGGTAAATTGCAAAAATACTTCCGTTTGCCTGCTGATTGGGATCAGGCCGTCTACCAAATGTGGCACAAGAAGGCGGCCAAAAGGTTCAATGATTAGCACTGTGAGATGAAGAAGGGGCAGCATCACAAGCCAGACTACAATAACACAGAGAGGTGGGAAGCCCTTAATGAGTACTGGAGGCGGCCAGAGGTTGTGAGCAAGTCGGAGAATGCTTCGCAGAATAGGCAATCAGAGCCAGAGCCGGGCGCCGAGATGAGCAAGCACAAAGGAGGCTCTCGGTCAGGCCTATAGTACTCTCAGTCCACGGTAAATCTCATTTTTAATAAGTGTTTAGTTACAATAAGTTTGTTTAGTCACAAAGTGTTTGTTTTAACACAATTTTGTTTATGCATGTGGTGAATATGCTTCCGAGATGGGATGCTCCATAAAGTCCACTGCCTTTGATACATTCCAGAATCTGCATGTCAAAAATGACAACTTCTCCAACGAGAAGGCAAAGAGACTTTATGTAAGTACCCAAAGAATATTATTCAATAAACCTTAATTTTAGCTTGTTTTGATTTTATGTTATATATTAGTATGAGGTTGAGCGGGTTGCTGCTGAAGAAGGACCCAACGTGGATAAAAAAATGATTTATTTGCGGTTGGAAGGGGTAAGAGATAAGAAGCAGCGGTTGTATGGCGTTGGGGAGGGTGGGCGTCGCTTGCTCAACGCTACTGCAGTAGTTCTTGTTGGGTTATGAGTCAGTGGTTTGTCCTAACAACCACTTAGAGAATACTTAGTATTATTTTATCAGTAGTTCTTGTAATAGGACTTATCTGTTATCGGTAATGGGGGAAATCATAGTGATTTAATGCTATGGAATTGAAGATCCCAAACCCCGTCTTGTATCCTCTGTGTAGTGTCGATAGGACTAGATGATGTAATAGGCTAGATAGATTATATTTTTCATCATCTTTTTTTATCTAAGTCCTGTACGGGGTAAATGTTGGATTGATCTTCAGTAGGAAGTTACTTTCCAGAACCCCACGTCATCAGTGTAAGAGCTTATGCTCTCAAGTCATCAGCTGACCTCGCTCAGTAGAAGACATCTCATCAGCTGACCTACATCAGTAGAAGAACACTGTACTCAAGCTCAGTACCTTCAAGAGTCATCAGCTGATCCCGTTCAGTAGAATTTTTTCTTTATCAGCAGACTCAGACGAAGAAGACAGAGATCTTATCAGGTCTACTGTATCCGACACGAAATGACCCCAGTCTAACTTCATTCGAAAGTCAGCAGAAGATCATACGAGGATGAGTGAGAGTCAACTCCGATGAAGACCGATATCTGACAAGTCTCACCTACCACAAACCTCGACCAATGAGAAGCAGTCTAAGCTCTACTTACTCTAACCAACTAAAGCTGCTCTCATGCACAGTAATCAACAACTCTACTGCAACATTTCGAACCTATGGCCGTTTTCCTTGGACGTTTGTGACACGTGCATCGTCCTCTCCAACGGACAAATGCCTGGGTCACAACTATAAATAGAGAAGCATTTCCGAGCTCCACGCACGGGATATCAAAAGGGATTACACGCTCAAGATTTCGAAAACACTCTAGCACCTTTCACGAAGATCCAGCGAAGAACTTGCTTATTAGAATATTTTTAGATCTTCTCTCTAGAGTTATTTCTTTAGATCCCTGTTCTCTATCTAAGCTAAATCGTTCATATCCATAGCTTAGAACCTTCGAAGGAGTTCACATTTCGTGACTGTTCTTATTGTAAGAACTCCTTCACGGTTGGAGAAAATCCCCTCCCCTTCAAACTTAGGTTTGGATTGTAAAGTCGCTAAGGACTATAACTTAGAAGGGTCTGTCCAGTGCACAGATATTGTTGGTCCTGAGAGCACGTTCAGGTGTCGGGGGGGGGGGGTGAATACACCTGAAAATCGATTTCTCAACTTAAACACGAATAGTCCTTTTCAGGAAGGTGTCGTACTGAACGAGTTCAGCAGACCAGATAAGCTGTCCTGAAACGTGTGGCAGAGTGACTGACTCTACTGAGACCTGCTAGCTGACTTAGAGTCAGAATTCAGTATCTTTCAGATAGAGTTCAGTAGTGGGGAAATGTGTAGGCCCAAATTCAGTTGAGTTAGGAAAACGTTTTATCAAAACGATTCTGATGAGATTAGTGCGGTCGATTAAGTTTCTTTGAAACTTCGGTTGAATGATTTAAAAGATATTTTCAGTATGAACAGTAAATCAATGCAACAGTAAAATAAAGAACACGGAAGACATAGATTTTTAAAGTGGTTCGGATCCAACAATCCTACGTCCACTGTCCCGAAAGATCAGGAGGCTATGTATTATATTAAGGTAGTCTCAGTCGGTTTGTGCACTGGACAAACACTGGTCTTGAGATTTATATTGAGCAAGTCTCAGTTTACAAAGTTATCAAACTAAGTGTGTGAAAAACTCTCCAACAGTGAAGGAGTCCTTTACAATAAAGATTAGTTCAGAAGTGAACTCCTTCATCTAAGCTATAGATTTAATCGATTGAGCTTAGGTTAGAGGGATAGGGAACAAGGAAGTGGCTTCTAGAACGACGAACATCTGAGTATAAGCTTTGGGTTCGTGTATCGTCGCTTGGATACTAGAGGCTGTATGATTCCAATTCAGCTTGGTTCCCTATGAGCAGAAATGTAGTCTTTCGCCGGAGATTGTTTCTTCTAAGTTCTTGCGAAAGACTTAGGCTTTTTTTAATTGCTCGTTGAATGCTCTGTGTGTTCTTGTGTATGCGAAGGTAGATGAGCTTCAATTTGATTTATCCCTCTATTTATAGAGCAGAGATTAGGATAGATCCGTTGGAGACGACGATCCTTTGTCTCTCTCTTTTGGGTAGCTAACGGCTCTTTCGAAGTATACTGCTCCTGCTGATTCTAGTATCACTGAGTCTTCTACTTCTGGTGCTGAGGCAGATAATCTACTGAGTGCCTGAACCAGAGTAGAGTGTCTGCTGAGTATGAAAGCTCAGAGACAAAAACAGATTACAACAGAAAGGTTCACCAATCAATATAGGGTTTTGGGATCTTCAAATCTTCAGTAAGTTTTCAGAGCACATGGCTACTGAGTTAGTTATCAACTGAGAAGACTGAATCATTTCCCAACATTTTGCGTTGTTGTTGGGGACTGAATCATCACCCAACAGATACCTTGCTGAGGCTTGCTCAGATTAATGAACAAGGCCTCCTGTTCAACAGGATCGTGGACGTAGGATCTTGCGTATCCGAACCACGTTAAAAATCGCTTGTGTCATTTACTGTTTTATTGCACTGCATACAAATTATCTTACAAACTCATACTTTGCATAAAACTTATTTGAAAAGTGCACTAGCCAAAATTATTTTAACCTGTGAAAAACACGTTTTCAACTGAGACGAAGTCTTCGGGCCCTACACACTTATCCGCACTCTTTCTCCTACTGAGAATTAAGTACTGACAAAAGTCAGTAGGAGAGACTCAGTAGTTGGCCCTCTCTGTCCCGCGATCAGAAGGTTACTATTTGGCACTGGTCATCAGTCGCAACCTACAGCTCAGCTGTTCTTCGCGTTTGAGAAAAATAAACTTGTACTCAGGTGTATTCACCCCCCCTCTACACCTGACACTCGTCTCCGGACCAACAGTTCTACTTCTTCCAATCTTGGGCCATCCTAAAAGGACCTCGAGTTCATGGGCTGACTAGACGAGGAGTCGGCAACTAAGCATGACCTCCAGCAGGAGGTGGCTCGTATGAGGGAGATGGTGGCACAACTGCTGGCTTCTTGTAGCCGAGGAGCATCTTCTGACAACAACCAATCCCCCCTCCTGACTCTTTATGATTTGGATATGTAGCAGATACAACTTACACTCCGTATGTATTATACATGTATTTTGGATTTCAATAGTAAATTGTTTTATATTTTTGATTTGGATTCATATTTGAGCTTAACTCACATTTGAATGTGGATGTGATATGGAATTGTTGATATTATTACAGGTTGTCAAGAACTGGGTACAGAAAAACAAAAAAAAATATTTTAAAAGAAAAAAATATTACCGACGAATTGACGATGGAATATTCAGTTCGATTAGTTCATCGACAGAATATTCCGTTGGTAACACTTAACTATTACGGTATGTCGCCGGCGAAAATTTCTGTCGGGAATTACCGATGGAAAATTCCGTCGGTAATTCATCAGCAGAAGGTCACCGATGTAACGGCCATCGAACACTTCCTATCCGCTTAATCATTCGGTAAAATTTACCGACAACCCGTGACGCAACGCACGAATTCCGTCGGTAATCCGTCGGCAATGGTTTTACCGACGGAAAAAATGGTTTAACGACGGAAAATTTAGTAAATTTTGAATATCTTGTAGTGGTGGCTCAGGCTGGTTGTCTGTATCTTGCAATTGTATCCTTGTAAAATAGGTTGATAATATCCCCTGAGGAATTCATAAGGATTAATACACTAAACCCGACAGGTTGATTAAGTTCAAGTGTGTTATTAAGGTTGAGTGGTACTACTTAGGAATATAATAAGATGTTAATCAATTGAAGTTGTTAGTGGGCTTAATTAATTAACGGATATTTCTATATTAAATACGAGAATCGATTAAGTCTAAAATACAAGCTTATGCTCAAATTGGGATAAAGGTTACGTCAGCATGTATTATCTAGTGAAATGAATCCGTATTTATTAATTGATTTTGCTCTGGGCTCAGCATAGATAATTGATTGATTTGCGGCCCGACTTTATTTCTTGTATTGGATCCCTGATGTGGCCCAATTAGTTGCATAGTTGTTTTATTGTCTCTCATGAATAATTATTAATATATTAATATATTTTGCATTATTTAATAATATTATTTATCTTGAATTATTTGGCTGTCCAATTAATTAAATATATGTAGCCCAGTTAATTAATTAATTGTATTATGGGTTATAAAAGTCCATTAGAAATATAATTAATTAATGGGTTGCAGGTAAAAGAATAAATATCACGTATTAACGTGATTTTATACACTTCTCAATTCCGTCTCACAAAAACCGCACATGAGAGAGAGAGAGATAAACATATTTTTCTTCAGTTCTCAGACCACGCGGAGAAAGAAAAGGGCCGGGACACAGATCAGAAGATCTTATCGGGAACAATAATCAGAGTTACAACAACATACGAAGGAGACACGTATAACTTCGATCCTTCATGTTCAACACAATCCTGATTGGCTCCCCAGACTTGCCAGAAGTACATCCTCTTTATAAATTTGATCTTTGCCTCGTACTGATATATCACTTGATGTCACATCATATATCCTCGTACTGATAAATGGATATCGTGGAAGCTGAATCAGAGATGACAAGAAATCAAAATCGATTTTATCAAGAGCTTTCATATCTGGAAATCATAGGGTAAGTCAACCGATGCTGATAAGATGTTTAAAGATATATTATATATAGCTGAACCAGACCTCTATGTTGAAGTTAAAGAATTATTAGAGAAAGAGGGACTGCCACTGAAAGCGCCGGAATAAAGAGTTCTCCCTCCTCCTATGACCTTAGAGGGAAATATATGCATGAAGGAGATATAGGAAGAAGTGATGGCCATGGGCAAGAAATCTCTCTTTCTAAACTGCGAGGAAGATCACGTCGCCATCAAGCAACTCATATCGAATATCTTTAAGACATATGGTCTGGATCCAACCGAGGCGAACTCATCTGATTTTAAAGCCAAGCTTCAGAAGTTCAAATCTCAAAAGAGCAGGTGATTAGTCTCAGACTTTGTTTTAATAGTGATAGCATGATTTCTGTAATTGTAACCTTTCTCATCATTTAATGAAATCTGTATCATTTTTGGCTGAGACAACTACTCATTGTCAAAATAGCTACTGTTTTTATTTTAACACTACTGATCACCTAAGTGATCAACACTCACTCACACTTATGCTTGGTTTCTATTATATTTGTGATGTGTTCAGATTGTTGATTTGTAATGGTTTTGTCATCATTAAATATGGGGAAATTGTTGAGCGATGATTCAGTATAACATTTAATAAGATTTGAAGATCCCAAAATCTCTAGTTGAGTGATGAAGCAATATAATATAGGCAAATTGGATTTTTTAGTCTCCAAACTATGGGTGTTTGGCCAATTTGGTCCCTTATTTATTTTTTCTAGTTAATTGGTCCCCAAACTATAGAATTTTGGATGAATTGGTCATTTTGTTAATTTTTTGGTAAGTCAACTGTTAGTCAACGATTTTTAAAGGGTATTTTCGGTATAATATTATTGTGGACCAAAACGTCCAAATACTAAAAAATTGAGGACCAATTTGGCCAATTTTTCTTTTACTGAATTTTTTTTTTAATTTTACAAAAAATTGAAAAGTATTTTAGTCGTTTTGATTTTTTTAAGGACCAACTACGCCAATTTTAAATAATTTGAAGACCAATCCCTATATTTTGGGATAATAATCGTTAATTTTTATAGCTCTGTTATCAAAATTTTCGAATATATTATTATGATAAAGAGAGATAAAAACGTAGAATATTTGATAATCAATGAATAAAACTATAGTAGATTTCCATTCAAAACATGTTTTCATTCCAATATGATTTATTCATTAATTTTTCATATATTTTATGTTTTAATCCCCTGTTTTCATAGTAATATTCGGAAAAAATTGGTTATGGAGTAATATATTTTATGTTTTAATCCATCGTTTTCATAGTAATATGATCCCCAAATATATTATAATTAATGGGAATGGTCCTCAACCTATTTAAAATTGGCATAATTACTCCTTAAAAAAAAAGCAAAATTATTAAAATATTTTTAGATTTTTGAAAAACTTTAAAAAAATTAAAGAAAAAAATTGGTCAAATTGGTCCTCAATCTTTTAATATTTGGACGTTTTTGTCCTCAATAATATTATACCGAAAATATCCTTTAAAAATTGTTGACTAACAAAAAAATTAACAGAAGGACCAATTCGTCCAAAATTATATAGTTTGGGGCCCAATTAACTAAAATAAATAAATAAGGAACCAAATTGGCCAAACACGCATAGTTTGGGGACTAAAAAATCCAATTTGCCTATAATATAATAGCTTAGTTGACTTCATCATGTTAGGAACTCAGTAGGCTAGTTAGAGTTCAGTAGTTGATAGGCTCAGTGGCATAACTAGCTCAGCTGTTTGGACTCAACATTGAAGACATAGTAGGCTTATTCAGAATCTACTGAATGCGTGTTATACATCAGTACAACAAAATCGGCCTACAAGCTGAATCGTTCAGAAGAATGTCAATAGAGGAAGTCAATTCAGCATCAGTCTTGGAGTTTGAACAAGCCTCACCTACCATTCAACTTTGACCAATGAGGAGCCGCCAGCATTGTACTTGCACTAACATAAAGCTGCCCTCAAAACTGAAAAAGCGAGAATCTCTGTAGTATCATTCAAATTCGAGATTGTCGTTTCGCTTGTCATTTTTAACACGTGGTTAGGTTTTTTCCAACAGATTTTTTCATGAGTGTTGGTCCCGAGAGCACGTTCAGGTGTAGAGGGGGGGTGGGTGAATACACCTAAAAACCAATTTTCTCAATTTAAACACGAACATTCCTTTTTCAGGATGATGTCGTACTAAACAAGTTCAGCAGACCAGATAAGTTGTTCTAAATCGTGTGGCAGAGTGACTGACTCTACTAAGATCTGCTAGCTGACTAAGAGTCAGAATTCAGTATCTTACAGATAGAGTTCAGTAGTGCGGAATAGTGTAGGCCCAAATTCAGTTGAGTGGAAAAACGTTTTTATCGAAACAGTTTCAGTTGATTAGTGCAGTCTGTTAAGTTTGCTGAAACTCAGTTGAATGATTTAAAGAATATTTTTAGTATGAACAGTAAATCAATGCAACAGTTAAAAACAGAACACAAGACACATATATTTTTAAAGTGGTTCGGACACAAAAATCCTACGTCCACTGTCCCGAAAGATCTGGAAGCTATTTATTATACTGAGATAGTCTCAATCGGTTTGTACGCTGGACAAACACTGGTCTTGAGATTTATACTGAGCAAGTCTCAGTTTACAGGGTTATCAAACTGAGTGTTTGAAAAACTCTCCAACTGTGAAGGAGTCCTTTACAATAAGGATCAGTTCAAAGGTGAACTCCTTCGTCTAAGCTATAGATGAATTCTATTGAGCTTAGGTTAGAGGGATAGGGAACAAGGATGTGGCTTCTAGAACGACGAACAGCTGAATATAGCTTTGGGTTCGTGTATCGTCGTTTGGATACTAAAGGCTGTATTAAGCAGTTCAGCTTGGTTCCCTAAGAGCTGGATTGTAGTCTTTCGCCGGAGATAGATTCTTCGAACTTCTTGCGGAAGACTTAGGCTTTTCGAATTTGCTTGTTTGAATGCTCTGTGTGTTCTCTCGTGTGTTCTTCGTTATTTTTGTGTTTTCCGTGAGCTTCAAATTTGATTTATCCCTCTATTTATAGAGAAGAGATTAGGATAGATCAATTGGAGACGACGATCCCTTGTCTCTCTCTTTTGGGTAGTTAACGACTCTTTTGAAGTATGGTGGCAGTGTCTTTTCCCTCCATTTCTGGAAAGTTGTTGACTTGCAGCTTTAGTATGTATAGAGTACGTATCTGCTTGTCATTGGACGAGGTTCAGAAGGTGGTTGAAACAGAACAGACTTCAAGGAGATCTGAAGCTGACTTCTCTCTTCCTCGTATTGACTCTACTGAAATGACTTCAAAGATCCCGACGCCGAAGACCGCTCGGCCGTTGCCGAGACCGATCTCGATTCGAGTAGCATGCTCTTCTTGAGTTGGTTCTACCGAAGATCGGCTCCGAGTTCGATGAACTACTCCTACCGAGTTCGGTTCACCGACTCCTTTCGCATATCTTGCTCCTGCTCGAGTCCAAGTATCACTGAGTCTTCTACTACTGGTGCTGAGGCGGATAATCTACTGAGTGCATGAACCAGAGCAGAGGGTCTGCTGAGTCTGAAACCTCAGAGACAAAACAAATTACAACGTAATGGTTCACCAATCAATATCGGGTTTTGGGATCTTCAAATCTTCACAGACTTATTCAGAACACAAGGCTACTGAGCGTATGATACCATAGAAGACTGAGTCATTTCCCACTATTTATCAATACTGCTGAGGATAGAATCATCACCCAACAATGAGTCAAAACTATAAATAGAGATCGATCTTCAAGTGTTGAAGACACCGAGAACATCAAGCATTCACACACTCAAGCTCTAGCAACATCAAAGCGAATTCGGCGAAGAACTTTCTGCATAGTTGGACATCCAAACAGTTCTTCACTCTAGAGTAATCTAGTTTCCATTCTCTATTCTAAGCTATCCGTGTTAGATCATACGCTTAGGCATCGAATGAGTTAATATCTTGAACTGTTCTTATTGTAAGAATTCCTTCTTAGTTGGAGAATCTCAAACCTTGTGTTTGAAACCCGTGTAAAGTCGCTAGGATTATAACTAGTGATCTGTCCGGTGAATGGATCGACTGAGATTTGCTCAATATAATTAATTCAAGACCTCGTTGTAATTCAGGACAGTGAATGTAGGAGTAGGATCATGCGTATCCGAACTACTTTAAAAATTACCTATGCATTTTACTGTTTTATTGGTGAACTGTTCATCCTGCATAAAATTGATTTGCAAATTAATAAGTATGGATTTTCAGTAAAACCTGAATAAATGCACAAGCATAACTGAACTGTTTTTAGTAAAAATGTTTCTCATAAAGAGACGATAAAATTGGGTCTACACATTCCGCACAACTTCTTGTACTGAGTCTACTGTAGACTGACTGAAGTCAGTAGACAGTATTCAGTATCTCGAATCATTCTGCCCACGTGATTAAAAAGCTAAGTTGGCGAGCTGAGTTATTTAGCAAACACATTCAGTAAAAAACTGACTTTCGCGTTTGAGTCTAGACTCAGGTGTATTCACCCTTTCTCAGTTCAATTTGAAGGTTTATGTAAGAGCATTAAGAAAAGAAACTCTCTCTATCTCTTCATTCTCCTCAGCTTAAGCTTCCTTTTGATTCTCCTGCAAGTTGGTCATAATCATATCGAGCAGCCCAGCAATCTGATTCTCGTCGTCTACAACTTCTTTCTCTTCGTTGGCTTTCTATTCTTCAGACAACATTTGATCTATCACTCCTACTGTGTCTATCTCAATACCACTAACATCAAGATCATCAGTCCTAATCAGGGGCGGATCCAGGATCCGACAGTGGGGTGGGCTGAAAAACCGACATTTCAGCATATTATTCTTCATACATGCTAAAAATATTGGGATATTTTTAAATGCTATATTAACTTACAATACTCAATATATAATCGCGCAATATTACTTTAAAAATCAAAAAAATATTTTCAAACAAATTCAAAGCTAAAACTTGAAAATGACAAATGTCTAGGAAAACAAAAAGTGATATCCTACATTTGGGATTTCTTAGTTTAGTGTAAAGGAATTAAGAAAACACAAGAAAAATAAGTAAGAAAAGTAAGTAATAATCGAACGAAGTAAGGAAGAAATGAATAAGAAAAAAATAAGATGAGAAGAAAGAAAGAATTTTGTAAAAAAAATAAGGAAGAAAACGAAAATATTTCAATAAGAATAAGGAAGGAGACTGAAATTAGGAAATTGTCTAAAAAATAAGAAAACACAAGAAAAATAAGTAATAATCGAACGAAGTAAGGAAGAAATGAATAAGAAAAAATAAGATGAGAAGAAATAAAGAATTTTGTAAAAAACATAAGGAAGAAAATGAAAATATTTCAATAAGAATAAGGAAGGAGATAAAATGGCAATACAGCTCTGATTGGGAATTGAAACCGATATCTGTGGGGATATTGGTACTATCTAAGGGGAGCTGAGCCACTTGGCCACTGAAGTCTTACTGCTAAATTGCCCTCACCCGATAGTATTTGTAAAGATCTGGGCTGGGCTGAAGCTCAATCCAACTAACTAATAGATCCGCCTCTGGTCCTAATACCCTCACCAGCCTGACCAATATCAGGTTGTTCCCCGTCAATCACCGCTTCATTACCATGGGGTTCAACCTGAGTCACATTTCCAGTCCCCACTGTCCTCTTCACCTTTTCTCCCTTTTGGGCATCAGATAATATTTTTGCCTCAAAATTGTCCTCACTTAACTAGTAGGTCATCATCTTTAGCATGTAGAGCAAAATATTACTTAGTTTTAAAATTGACTGAACTCATTAGAATTTTCTATAACCAAACTACGGAGTTAAAATTAATACTATTATTTTTGTTCAAGTTGTATAGTAATAAATTGTCTGCTTATAATAATTAACATAAATAATACACTTAATAACAAATGTGGGTACAGGTATGTGTTGCTATCCTTGGCCTTCCCAACCGTCTTTTGGGGCAAGTCCTTTGATAAAATGAAAATTTCGAATTGAACGAATAAATATTTTATAATATTAGTGTATATCATTTTAAGATAGTGAAAATAAAAAATCGTAAATTTTACATATGTTGATCATTTTTCTTATTTTTTATTAATAAATTAAACGCCACATATTGAAGCCAAGAATAAAATATTACTATACTTGAATGTATATTAAAATGATAATTAGGGTTATAAACGAACCGAATCGAATCGAATATTACAATTTTGTATTTGTATTTGATTAGTAAACGAATCGAATCGAATATTTATAATCGAATTCGAATCTTAAAATCTCGAATACGAATATCAAAAATCGAATACGAATACCGAATCGAATCAAAACTATTTGATTGTAATATTATGAAATTAATATTTAATTTATTCATTTAATTGATATTAAAAAATACATATATTAAAAAGAGGGAATGCGTTATTAAATCTTGATTTAAGCCCTTAACATAAATATTTTAAATTAAAATTATATATATAAATAATTATTGTATATATAATTTGTATTTAATCGAATATTTACGAATATCGAATCGAATATTATAATTTTGTATTTGTATTTGATTAGTAAACGAATCGAATCGAATATTTATAATCGAATTCGAATCTCAAAATCTCGAATACGAATATCAAAAATCGAATATGAATACCGAATCGAATCAAAACTATTTGATTCGTTTAGAACCCTAATGATAATGGAGTAATTTTGAAATGGAGTAAAATATTGAAGCCAAACTAACTTCGTTCCAAATTCCAATTCACGAGTAATTTTGAAATGGAGAAAATATTTGAATGTATATTAAAATGATAATGGAAAAGAGAGTCTAATCAGCCACGTGCATCGCAAGTGTCTTGGGTTGATAACTTGATATAGACTTGGTTTACCGGCAATCTAACGCGACAAATCTACGGCAAACGACAACTTACCGACACGTCACGCGGCCTTGTAGTTCATCTACGGCATAATGACGTGCCCACTCTGATAAGATTGAGTAAAGCGGGTCCCCTTTCTCTCCTCACGCTCTCTTTTACAAATTTAATTAGCTCCAATTTATTGCAAGTATGATCATTTTATAATTTATGAATTATTATATTTTATTTACATCGCATCTGCATATTAGTGCAAAATTATTCTCTGACAAACAAACCAAAAAAATACATAACAGAGTACTTACTATTTAGTCATAAATTTGAATATCATCAACAACCAACAAATTTAAGTTGATGTTAATTAAACATTGTTTACTTTTGTTTATATCTTTTATGTGATTTATAAATTATTATATAAAAGTATAGCTTGTCATCTGAATTTTGTATTGTCAATACACAAAAAAGTTGTCCTGTTACCTAACTTTGATAATAAATCTTTAATAAGTTAAGGATAATGAGATATACGAGCATAATTAGTTAAAAACAGAATGAAATTTCAATCAAAATAAGTATGTTTTGTTTCTAATACGGTACTGTTTCCTTTCGTTTGGGATGAAACATCTTATTTCTTTTCGGTACGATAATTTATGATTTTTGTATTTTAAGAGAGAGATAGTGATATGAATGAAACAAAAAAAAAATTACAAGATAAATTTATTTCCATTTTCAAAAACAAAACATGTGTAAAACAATCCAAAATAGAATATATGACGTTTCATTTAAGATGGATGTAGTAGTGTTTTTAATTATTACACCTTTAAAAAATGTTGGGTGATGATTCAAGTCCCCAGCAACTGCGTAAAACATTGGGAAATGATTTAGTCTTCTCAGTTGATATTAACTCAGTAGCTCTGTGCTCTGAAAACTTACTGAAGATTTGAAGATCCCAAAACCCTATATTGATTGGTGAACTTTTAAGTTGTAATCTATTTCTGTCTCTGAGGTTTCAGACTCAGCAGACACTCTGCTCTGGTTCAGGCACTCAATAGATTATCTGCCTCAGCACCAGAAGTAGAAGACTCAGTGATACTTGGACTCGGCGAGAGCAAGATATGCGAAGGAGTCGGTGGAACCGAACTCGGCAGAGAGTAGTTCACTGAACTCGAGCCGATCTTCGGTAGAGTCGACTCGGCGGGAGCATGCTCCGAATCGGAGATCGATCAAGAACGCAACGGCAAAGATCTTCGACCGTCGGATTTTTAAAAGTCAAATCAGTAGAGTCAATACGAGGAAGAGAGAAGTCAGCTTCAGATCTCCTTGAAGTCTGTTTTGTCTCAACCACTTTCTGAACCTCGAACAATTACAAGTAGCCACTTGTCCTATATTTACTAAAGCTGCAAGTCAACAACTTTCCAGAAATGGAGGGAAAGGACACCGCTATCTTACTTCAAAAGAGCCGTTAGCTACTCAAAAGAGAGAGACAAAGGATCGTCGTCTCCAACGGATCTATCCTAATCTCTGCTCTATAAATAGAGGGATAAATCAAATTGAAGCTCACCTAGAACTCACGACCTACCTTCGCATACACGAGAACACACAGAGCATTCAACGAGCAAATTCAAAAAGGCCTAAGTCTTCCGCAAGAAGTTAGAAGAAACAATCTTCGGCGAAAGACTACATTTCTGCTAATAGGGAACCAAGCTGAATTGAATTATACAGCCTCTAGTATCCAAACGACGTTACATGAACCCAAAGCTTATACTCAGTTGTTCGTCGTTCTAGAAGCCACCTTCTTGCTCCCTATTCCTCTAACCTAAGCTCAACCGTTTAAATCTATAGCTTAAACGAAGGAGTTCACTTCCGAACTGATCTTTATTGTAAAGGACTCCTTCACTGTTGGAGAGTTTTTCAAACACTTAGTTTGATAACCTTGTAAACTGAGACTTGCTTAGTATAAATCTCAAGACCAGTGTTTGTCCAGCGTACAAACCAACTGAGACTATCTCAGTATAATACATAGCTTCATGATCTTTCGGGACAGTGGACGTAGGATTGTTGTATCCGAACCACTTTAAAAATCTCTGTGTTCTGTGTTCTTTATTTTACTGTTGCATTGATTTACTGTTCTTACTGAAAATACCTTTCAAAATCATTCAACTGAGTTTCAGCAAAACTTAACAGACTGCACTAATCTACTGAAACTGTTTTGATATAAACGTTTTCCTAACTCAACTGAATTTGGACCTACACTATTCCGCACCACTGAACTCTAATCTGAACGGTATTGAATTCTGACTCCAAGTCAGCTTGCAGGCTTCAGTAGAGTCAGTCACTCTGCCACACGATTTAGAACAGCTTATCTGGTCTGCTGAACTCGTTCAGTACGACACTCTCCTGAAAATGACTGTTCGTGTTTAAGTTGAGAAAATCATTTTTCAGGTGTATTCACCCCCCACTCTACACCTGAACGTGCTCTCGGGACCAACAAAAAATTTATTTCAAACCATTCAATTTTATTTATAAGGTATAAAGTATATCGAAGGTTACATGTGATTTTTTCTTTTATTTTTTTTTAAATTTTTAAGAAAATTATTTCCATGCTATTTACACTGAATAGACACGTACGTGACCACGACCTGTATAATGAAATTTTAAAACAATAATTACTTTTCAGTAGTCTTAACTCTTAATTGAACAATTTTCTTATTTTCCTTATAATACTTAATCGAGTTAAACTTAGATCATCTTTTTTTATTGAACTCTCTCACCTTTTATTTCGTTAAACTAAAACATTTAACATTCTAGTGTTTTAAATTTAAACCATTACTGTAAGACTATTGAAAAATAAAATCACGTAAATAAAGATACTGTTATTGCATAAGAGAAATTTATCAAATTCACATTTAATTAATAGATATAAAATTTTCTTGTCGAAACAAAAAAGCAAGCCAATTTAAAAGTTCGTGTGTTCTAATGTAACTATTAATAAAATTTGAAAACTACATCGGGCTGTAATAAAAAAAAATTAGAACTTGTTAATAAAGTATACAAATTTAAATATATTATAAAAGTTAACCAATTAAAAAAGATCATTTTTTTTAAATTAATTTTGTTGCCACGTGACGACTAGTTGATTGCCATTTCTAGATATTATTTCTCAGCCCTTTTCCCCGAAAAGAGGAGTTTATTTCTGTAGTTGCAGCCTGGCATAAAAAAACCATGTGAGAGAGAGGAAAATTTATATGACCAGTCTACAAGATTTTATAGTCTAGAATTTAAGTTGTATTTTTTTATAATTTTTTATTTTAAAAATATTCCATAACATGATTTTAAACCATCAGGTCTACAATTTAAGTTGTGGACCTGGTCTAGGATAGAAAAATTCGAGAGAGAAAGAGGAACATAGAGGCCAAGAAATAGGTTTTAATAAGTTTGGTCATCTGTTTTTTTTTTTTTTTTTGCTAAAATTGAATTAGAAAGAAGTTGGTAAAGAAAGAATTACTCTTCCTCTTTCTCTCTCTCTCCCCTGCGGAAGAGGAACCATAAATTCAAAGATTGTAGCTGACGTTATATTCAGGGCCTCCCTCTACGTAGAAGCTATATATAATATTAATAGTTTAAATAGAGGTAGGTTTCTAGAATATCAAGCAATGGATGCTTTGTGGTTTAAGGTAGGGATCCATCCTATGGTGGCGCAGCCGATCGCCGCCGCCGGCATGGGCGACAAGCCATCGATCTCGGCGGCGCAGCCTAAGAACTCGCACTGGGGATTCACTTTCCGCCATCCCCTCAGGTCTCTGTGGCCCGGAGGTAAAAACCGGTACGAATCGGCAATCTCGGTTGACGACGCCGTTTTGGTGGAGGAGAAGGAAGATGTCGAAAAAAGCGAAGAGGAAGGGCGGAATGGGAATTGGGTTTTCAAGATTCTGCACGTGAGATCTCTGTGGAAGGAGGAGGAGAAACACGGTGATTTGGTGGAGGAGTTGGGGGTAAAATTGGAAGATTGCGGCGGAGGGATCGATGGGTGCGATGTTTGTGACTTCGACGATGACGAAAAGGTTGAATTCGACAAAGAATCGTTCTCGAAATTGCTGCGAAAGGTACCTCTCGAAGAAGCTAGATTCTATGCCCAGATGTCTTATTTGGGGAATTTGGCTTATTCCATATCTCAAATTAAGGTATGTGTTTTTGCTTAAACTTCTTTTATATGGTTTGTTTTTTTGCATTATTTCCTATTTGAGCATGATGCAAATGCTGCTTTTGTTTTCTGAGTAATCTTGTATCTTGATGGTCTTGTGATTCCACTGCCCATTTTCTTTCTTGTTTGTTTGTAGGAATTTATAAATGTTTTGAAAGTTTGCATTTTTATCCTTGGAAAACTTTAATCATAGATTGATTCTAGTTCATGTATAGGCTTTAGTATGAAGTAATTGTTTGGATTCTTGATTCATAGTTGAGTTATGATGCTCGGATTAGTAGAATTTTGCTTATCGGTTGGAATTATGTTGTAGCCCGGGCATCTGCTTAGAAAGCATGGATTAAGACTTGTAACTTCGTCGGTGGAGAAGAAAGAACTGGCGTCGAAAATCGAGACAGAGAAGCTCTCATCTGAAGAGGCAGAAAAAGAAGGAACTACTGCAGCTGAAGCTGAGGATGCCAAATGCTGTGAAGAAGAAGAGGGAAACGGCTTAAGTCCATCTGCTGCCTATCAGATTGCTGCTTCAGCCGCCTCCTATCTGCATTCTCACACGAGAAGCATTCTTCGGTTCAAATCATCCAACGAGAATTCAGCTAAAGAAGCAGAGGGAGGCACAGCGAACATCGATGACGTGGCTTCATTGATGGCAACCACTGACTCCGTCACCGCAGTTGTTGCTGCAAAAGAGGAGGTAAAGCAGGCTGTTGCCGATGATCTGAACTCCATTAGTTCTTCACCGTGTGAGTGGTTTGTCTGCGATGATGATAACAATGCCACAAGATTCTTTGTCATACAGGTATGGTATAGTGGTTTGCTTAGTTCGTTTTTTGTCTATCCAGTTCTGTTATATATTACTGAGTTGAATGTTTTAATTGATAGGGATCGGAGTCTCTGGCTTCATGGCAAGCCAATCTATTGTTTGAGCCAATTCAGTTTGAGGTAACTACATTATAATTTATTTCTCGTATAATTTCAAGTTGTTGGAAGTGGTTTATTGAGTTTCGAATTGCTTGTCTTCTCTCTTTAGGGTCTGGATGTTTTAGTGCACAGAGGTATATACGAGGCTGCAAAAGGGATTTACGAGCAAATGCTGCCAGAAATCGGAGACCATCTCAAATCCCACGGTGATCGTGCAAGATTCCGTTTCACGGGGCACTCTCTCGGTGGGAGTCTCTCCTTACTCGTAAACCTCATGCTGCTGATTAGGGGCAAAGCCCCTCGTGCCTCTCTACTTCCTGTTATAACCTTCGGCTCTCCATCAATAATGTGCGGCGGGGGATCGCCTTCTGCGCCATCTGGGGTTGCCTCGTCATCATATCAAGTCGATCGCAATGCATAGAGACATTGTACCAAGAGCTTTCTCATGCAATTATCCCAACCATGTTGCTGAGTTTCTCAAGGCTGTAAATGGGAACTTCCGCAATCTTCCATGCCTTAATAAGCAGGTATGCCTTTATCCATTCAACCGTTTTTCGAATCATATAACCATAACCAGTACTTAAATTTCAAATTCTTGTATTTTCTATATAACTAGAATGAAATCCAGTAATTAAATCTCATGTGTGCTAAATGACTACATTGGGTGCTAATTTAATTGGGCTTACACTTTTCTTGTATTTCTTATATAATTAGAAGGAATATCTAAAATTTAGCATACATATAGCACTTCTTATCATCACTGTAGCATATAACTAACATCTTCTGCATTATCCTTCATAACCAGAAGCTGTTATATGCCCCAATGGGAGACTTTCTAATTCTCCAGCCCGTCGAGAGCTTCTCTCCGAGCCACGACCTCCTTCCGTCAGGCAGTGGTCTGTATCTTCTCACTTGTCGAGAAGCAGACATCGACGAGGCAGAGAAGCAGATCCAAGCCGCGCAGGTTGCATTCCTGAACTCACCACACCCTCTCGAGATACTCAGTGACCGTTCTGCATACGGGTCTAATGGTGCCATCCAACGAGACCACGACATGAACTCTTATTACAAATCGGTGCGAAATGTTATCCGGTTGGAGCTGAGCCGCATAAGGAAGGGAGGCGAGGGCAGCGCAGGAAAGCGTGGTGGCCGCTCCTGGCTCCGGGGGGGATCATCATCAGTAGGCCGGGGAGCATGATCAGGGAAGGGCAGGTCAACTTTGCTGGGGTGGTTCGAACGGGACGAGAGTCGTTGAAACGTTTTAGTCGGTTAGTCGCTTCGCAACACATGCATTTGCTTGTGCTGTTCTTGTTACCTGCTAAGTTGCTCATACTGGGAGCTTTTACTTTGATCAGATTTCATTGATCAAATTAAAGTAGCAAGCTCTATAATAGGTTTAGATTATTCTTTATTCATTTTGCCATGGAGGCAATGGAAATCTTGTATTCCTTGGGTTGTCAGACTTCGATCCAGACGGTGATAATTTACACCAATATATTATACAAAAGTAGAAATTTTATTCTACTTATTATAAGTATGATAAGTATTCTTTTCAAATACTTATTATAAGTATTTTATTCTTTTGAAGCAAAAGTAGAAATTTTTGTATTGCAAGCCAGATTTAAATTTTTTTTTCAATGTTTTTAAGTAATCAAAAGAATCTCAATTGATGTTTATAACTTTAAATAGTTATGGTTAATTTCAGAAAAAATAGAATTTGTAAATTATTGCAGTTGTGGTTATGTTTCACGTTGGTAGGTCTTTTCAATTAGTCTGGGTTAGTCATCTGCGGGAGAAGTTGAACATTTAACGATTTATTTATAGAAAAAACAATTAAAGTGTTGATAGAATATCTTAACGATTAATTGTATTTAACAATTTTAAGAAAATTGAAGCAGCAAATGCCGACAAGTAGTGAAAAATAACCTGGTCGGTATCAGTGTTGCGTAACTGCAAAACACACGCTTGTATTTGCAGCAAATTACAAGAATTGGTGTGCAATGTCGACCGCACAGTTGTAGCCACCTTTTCTTAACGACTTAAACTTTGAATACCATGAAAATATTGTTGCCAATTTGCGTGAGAAACGTTTTCATTGGACACAAGTGCACTACTTCCAAAAAGTATCTACCTAATTACTACTAAGAGTTGGTATTCTGTGCATCCGGTTACACCTGTAACCGGACGCCTTTTACTAATACAATGCGGTTTATAATTATGACAATAGTCTTATATAATGTAGTTGATAAAGTTGTTCGACTTTTACCCAAGTTGTCTGGGTTCAAGTTCCAATAGTGAATTTTGAGTTTTATTTTATTTTTTATTTAATATTGTATTTTTTTTATAATCAATTGATATTTTTTATGATCAATTTTTTAATAATATATTCATTTTAATTGGTATACTCATTTTAAGAAAGTGATACCACTTGTCTTTTTTTTGGGTACGGAGATTAAGATGAATGGGTTGTTGTATGTAGATGAGTGGGTGATTGTGTATAGAAAGGTAAGTCCCACAACAAAAAAGTGGGAGTTTGTGTAGTAATTATTTTCCTTTTCAGGAAACAACACAAGTCAAGTGGGATAAATAGAAAAGGAAAACAAAACAAGTCAAGCGGGCCGGAGTGAGTACTTTTTCATGAGCAAGTGATACTTTTGTTAAGAACAAGTGATATTTTTATTAATAATAAGTGATACTTTTAATCATAATAAGTGATACTTTTGTTCATAGCAAGTGATACATTGATTAATAATAAGTGATACTTTTATTCAGAATAATTGATACTTTTTTCATGAACTAGTGATACTTTTGTTAAGAACAAGTGATATTTTTGTTAATAATAAGTGATACTTTTAATCATAATAAGTGATACTTTTGTTCATAGCAAGTGATACATTGATTAATAACAAGTGATACTCTTATTCAGAATAATTGATACTTTTTTCATGAACGTGATACTTTTGTTAAGAACAAGTGATACTTTTATTTCATAATATGTGATACTTTTATTCATAGCAAGTGATACTTTGATTAATAACAAATTATACTCTTATTCAGAACAAGTGATGCTTTTATTCATAATATGTGTATTATCTATATAATTATTAAAATTGAAAAAAATATTGTATTTTTTAACAAAAATAAAATTTAAGTACATATTAATATTCTTTGTGTCATATATTATTTTTTAAAAAATAAGAAATTAAATTTATTATTTTTCGTGTCATATTATAACTTAAAAATAAAATTTAATTTTTAATGTAAAAAAAAACACATAGAAGTGGTTGTTAGGCCTCAGAACGCTAGCATTTCCAAACACTTTTAGTCGTGGAAATGCTACGGTATTTTTTTTGTGTTTTTCTATGAGATGAGTGTTTAACTGTGTTAAATGTGCAATTTTTTGGTATTAAAATAAAATAAAAGAAAAAAAATTAAAGTATTTTTCTATTTTTTCTATGAGATTGAGTGTTTGAGTGTGTTAATTGTGCAATTTTTTCGTATTAAAATAAAATAAAAGAAAAAAATTTAAAAAATAACGCTACTAAGTCTCGAACCTGCATCTGTCGGGTGAGAGCCCAATAGCCACCACCAACTGCATTACAATAACATAGTTGTCGTGTTACAGACTACAACAAATTTATAATTAATCATCCGATTGCACGTGCAACCGGATGCACCAAAGTTTTTGCCTACTAATAATCATCACCAAATTTGAGCCATTTTGATTTTGGTAATGAAATGAGTTAATAAATGATTCTCCCATTTTATACAGTTAAAGATTTTTAAAATAATATACTTGGGACTAGAAAATAATATTCATTTAGCGAAGTTATGCAATTATCGATAAATGAATAATTCATTTATCGATAAATACATATTTATTACTCCCTCCGTTTCACTCCATTAGTCCACTTTCTTTTCGGCACGGAGATTAAGAAAGTTGTTTGTTGTGTGTAAAATAATATAAAGTAGTGAGGTCCACTAGAATATATAAGAGTGTTATTTTAAGTTAAAAAAGGAAAGTGGACTAATGGAGTGGAACGACCCAAAAAGGAAAACTGGACTAATGGAGTGGAACGGAGGGAGTACTACTTTAGAGAGAAATTTACGATATAAAACAAGTTAAATGTGTGTATTAAAGTTATTTTGTTTAGTTACTTAGTTCGTGTAAGCATTAAAAGAATAAAAAAATTTAGTATTTGCTTGAATAAAATCATGTTAAAAATGCACATTAAAATAACACTAATTATAAAACAAGTCAAACGATTCAATTTTAGAAAAAACTCAATAATTTTATAAAAGAGCAAAACTCATATACATAAAAAATGAAAAGTTTATTTTTGCTTATATTAAAACTATCATAGAAGTTTGTTTTCGGCATTGCAAGATTTGTTTAACAGAAAATGATCTACCGAAACCGAAGCCCTTGAATTAGATAAAGATCTCAAATATTAGGTAATATCATATCTAATTTACTCCACATAAATGCTATGAATGTTCAAGATCTTTTAGCTATCGAAAATTATACAACTATAGAATTACTGATGAATGAAAAAATTATCGAAATACTTATGAACGGTAATGATGATGAAGAGGATGATCCTAAATGAGATGATAGTACATTTATTCCAATTGTGATATTAAAAAGTCATTTCAAGCAATAACAACCTTAAAAAGTCATTTATTACAACACGAGTAAAATATTCAGAAGTTGTCAATACTTTGCAGAAAGATAAGAATGATAATTTTGGTTTAGGTGGGAAGAAAAAACAATAATTATGGAAGCATATATTGATAAGAAATAATTATTGTACTATTGTAATATTATAATTCTTTATATACATTTTCTAAAATCAGTAATAATTACTTTATATTTTCACTGAGATCTTAAGGATTCAACCTTTTTTATTACTTACTTGAATACACTTACCTAAGTTAGGAGCAAAATAAATAATTATCTAAGCGAAGTCATTACTTCATTGAGGTTTAACTGTATGTAGCAATAGCATGACTCTATTGTTAGGCAATGTCACCTCATATTTGCATTTTATAAGTTCTTTCTTTTAGAAATAAATGAGGTGGAAGATTATGCTGGGGCGATACGTAAATGAGATGACAATGATTATTATTATTATTATTATTATTAAAATAAAGTTAATGTAAATATATAAGTGTATCAATTAGTAATATTATTATTATTATTAAAATAAAGTTAATGTAAATATATAAGTGTATCAATTAGTAATTAATTTAATAATTGTAAAAAGAAAGATGATAAAGTAAAATTCGACGACTTTTAAAAAAGCTACATAGCCCATCAAAAACCCAAACTTGGAAAGAAAAATCTTTTTGAGTTGGGACCATAAACATGCCCAATTTCATGCAATTCTTAAAATGCCAAACGAGTCGCCCAGAAAAGTTATTGATTTGTAGAATTGTAAAGGCGTGTTTGGTGACAAAACAAGGGTCCCAACTCCCAAGTCTAAAATGGCACAATCCTTAGCCATTTATCCATCCAACAAGGCAGACAGATCCTTATTCGTGTTTGGCTAATGGGTTTGAATTGACGACATTGACCCTAATTTATTAGTCATTTTGCATTTTCTAGATTTTTCGGCATCAAAGCTCGTCTTAAAAAGGTATAAATCCTAAATTAGTTTTAATGAAGTAATTCGTTGTCTCACTTTGATTGTTTTTTATGATCAAATATTTGATCTGGTTAATAGAATGGAGCAAACAATCTATGTATATTTATGTTTTCAAAACCAAACTTCATTGTGTCCAAATAAAAGGAACGAAGTTGGTGACTCTCATAATAAGAGCAAATGAGCAATATGTGAATGTGTAAAGCTTCATTAATATGTCCAACATAGATTAATAACTAACTTTAGTTAAACCTGCATACATAATAATGATTTCACTTGTTAAGTGTAATAACTAATATAGATAAGGAAATGCACAATGTTACTTTTCTACAATAAATTACCCGAACGAGCACTCGAACAAAATAAATTAAATTGTACTAAGACCTTATATGAATTCGATGTTACTTTTTAATAGTAATAAACTCGGGCTTGGTTCATAGGAGTCTTGTCCTTTGACCATGGATCCTATCCGCAAATTTTGGATCTTGATGTCCCTTTGGGATGACATAGTGGTGAAGGTGGGTGACCCGGAACCGATAGATCCTAAGTTCAAATCTCACTGAAATCACTATGTGTTGCATGTCACCTATAGTTAGCCTAGGGTGGTTGAACTCTCCCGTGTTGTTTGCAAGCTACTGCACAAGGAGCGGAGTTTACTGCCTTGCAAGACCGAAAGTAGCGCAGCTGCATGAATTAAAAAAAAATAAAAATTGGATCTTGACAATTGATTATTCGATTGAACTTTAGATCACTATACACCATGGAACCGTCATGAGTTTCTTTCAACAACGACAAGATGCATTATCGAAATTCTGAAAATGTAATGGTGTTGTATTATTAGATTTACTCAAAATAGCTTGAAATATTTGATTCTATATGAAGTATTACCAAGAATAACATTGTCAATAGCCCATCATGCCTACTCATTTCAACAAACAGTCGCCTTGTTTGATTGATAGCTACTGATATGAAGGGAAAACCCACACGCAATAATTGACATCTACTAATATAAAATCGCCTAAACAGACTTTTCATGATACACCCCACTGATCATGACATAAATACTACCAATTATTTTACGATCTAAATTCATCAATCCATAGCTTCACCCAAACCCAAACTACTCAGCAATCATCATGATTATTACATTTTCATTAATCTGAACAAACGGGAACCTAGTAAAACTACAAAATAGAGATGTAACATTTGACGAGCTATATCCTAATGAAAGTTCGGTAAGAGGAGAATATCAGTCCAAACACGAAGAACGAGCCCAACCAAAGAAAGGCACGACTGAAGAAAGCAGCCCATGAAGGTGGTGGGCTTGAAAATTTAATTTGGACTAACAAATGTTACATTAAATATGTATAGCCATTATGGTGATCCAATTTAAAGTGACCAATATTAATGATAATGAATGTTATAATATGTAATGAATATCTATTGTATATATACATATTTATATACAATTCGATGAAAGAGAAATGTACACAAAAATAGAATCTGTATTCATTCTATATAATTTAAAAAAAAAAAAAAAACGCCAAGCACGTACCAATCGTTTCATATGATCTGTAACCAGATTTAATTCCAGAAAACAAGTTTTAAATAAAGATTCATGGATTCATGAGGTATACTTCCACTTTAAATTCATTCTCCAACATATATAGGAATTATGTTTAGGGTATATAATCGAATTTGATTGTGTCATAATCTATGGATTTAAATTCTAACACCAAGTTCTTAGGGTCAGAATGTATGTACAGATTATCAAGCCGTAATTATTCGGCGTGAAGCTGAACGAATGTTATCTCTCATTCTATCTCATTTTCTCTGCCTTTGTTTTATAGAATACAAAATGGCTAGAAACATCTTTTTTCATAAAATCTTTATCCATGTTGATGTAGTATCAAACTTCCATTAGAAAGTGTCCAATTTACAGAGACACACAGACACACAAGTATGTGAACACAACTTTGTATGAGATTGAGTGATAAATACATTGTATGTAGTGTAATACACTCAATGAGATTAAAATTTGTTTCAAATCTACCGTTAACTTGAGCACTTGCAAAGTGTGTGTTGGATTCATGCTTTTAATGAATAGGTATTTGAATAGATCCCAAACCCTGAAAATAGGGTTGTGCAAAAAGTTCGGAATTTCGTTTCCATTCTGTTCCGGAAAAGTGGGTAGGGTACTGTTTTGCAAATTCTTGCATCGGGCTCTGGAACGGGTATTGTCAGCCATTTTCTATTCCCGCCACTACAAAAACCGCACGTTTTACCGACAGAAAATTCCGTCGGTATAGCATCATTTTCCGTCGCTAAATACTCTATCGACGGAATACCGACGGAATCTCTTTAGTCGCTATTGCCGTTGTCGGTAAATCTTATCGACGGAATATAGTCCGTCGGTCTTCCGTACCGACGGAATTGGGACGGAATCACCGTCGTAAAAATTACTTCGGCGACCGCCGACGAGCTAATTTCGACGATTTACCGATGGAATATTTCGTTGATAATATTACTGACGGATTATTCCGTCGGTAAAATCTATCTTAAATTTCAGTTACTGGTGACTAGTTGCCAACTAAAATTTCCGTCGGTAATAACCGTTTGCCCCATTTTCTATCGGTATTTTTTTCAAAAATTTTGCTTGTTTTTTCGTACCCAGTTAAAAAAAATATGTAATATTTTTTCAAAACAAATAGAACCAACATTCAACGACTAGTAATAAGCACAAGTATAATGACAAAACTTAAACAATTTACTTAACATTCTCAAGTTTTAACTTAACGAAATGTGAGTGCAAAAGTTGTTAATATCAAACATCTAAAGAGGCTAGGAATGTCAATTAAGCAGGAGGTGTGGACCTGATGTGAGTCAGAGTTGTCGTCGTGTCTACTCGGGGGCTGCTGTGAAGAGGCGACCATCCGCGCGATGAGCCTCTCCAAGCCATCAACCTTGGATTCCAATGCCCATCTGGCCTCTCGTTCCGACTCTACGTGCCCGAAGCTCATGCACGCAGAGGGATCATTTGTACCCTCTGAGTTGGTCGTTTGGCCCGAGCTAGCATGAGGATTCCTGTAGAGGCGCCGCTTCTTATCCTTGGCCCCGTCTACCCTAAAAAAGATATCATTCAAATCGCATCCGGTCCCCAAGAGCGCAACTGTTTAACTTGTTCCTAAAATCCAAACCACAAAAATAACATAGTCTTAATTCAAGGGAAAAATAATTTGCGTTTGCAATAGATTTTATATTTCTGAAAACTTACATGAATCTTCAAAGCCTTCATGCTCGAGGATTTTCCTTTCTTAAAGTGAATTGCCATGAAGGTGTCATAGTGTGTCTTATGAAGCGGAATGCCCTTCTCGAGCGTCTGTTCACAATTCACACAATCATTAAAGCTATTACCAAATAATAAATTTATAATATAAAGGAAACAAGTTAATTAAATAATACTTACAATCTTCTGCCCGTATTGGTTAGAAGACCTAGACCCTCCCTTATGCTTGCTAATGCCACTACCAGGCTCCGACTCTGACAATCTGTTAGTACTCGCTTTTGCTGACTTCTCGCGTGCCTATGGAGAATCCCAGTACTAGCACAAAGCGGTCCACCTCTCCTCAGTCATACCATCTGACTTCCCTTTAGCCTTTTTTTTAGGTCGTTATTCCTGTAAGAAAACCTTAAACAATTTACTTAACATTCTCAAGTTTTAACTTAACGAAATGTGAGTGCAAAAGTTGTTAATATCAAACATCTAAAGAGGCTAGGAATGTCAGTCAAGCAGGAGGTATGGATTTGATGTGAGTCAGAGTTGTCGTCGTGTCTACTCGGGGGATGTTGTGAAGAGGCGACCATCCGCGCGAGCCTCTCCAAGCCGTCAACCTTGGACTCCAATGCCCATCTGGCCTCTCGTTCCGACTCTACTATCGCCTGAAGCCCATGCACAGAGGGATCATTTGTATCCTCTGAGTTGGTTGTTTGGCCCGAGCTAGCATGAGGATTCCTGTAGAGGCGTCGCTTCTTATCCTTGGTCCCGTCTACCCTAAAAAAGATATCATTCAAATCTGCATCTGGTCCCGCAAGAGCTGCAATATGTTTAACTTGTTCCTAAAATCCAAACCACAAAAATAATATAGTCTTAATTCAAGGGAAAAGTAGTTTGCATTTGCAATATATTTTATATTTCTGAAAACTTACATGAATCTTCAAAGCCTTCACACTCGAGGATTTTCCATTCTTAAAGTGAATTGCCATGAAGGTGTCATAGTGTGTCTTATGAAGTGGAATGCCCTTCTCGAGCGCATGTTCACAATTCACACAATCATTAAAGCTATTACTGAATAATAAATTTATAATATAAAGGAAACAAGTTAATTAATTAATACTTACAATCTTCTGCCCGTATTGGTTAGAAGACTTAGACCCTTCCTTATGCTTGCTATTGCCGCTACCAGGCTCCGACTCTGACAATCTGTTAGTACTCGCTTTTGCTGACTTCTCGCGTGCCTATGGAGAATCCCAGTACTAGCACAAAGCGGTCCACCTCTCCTCAGTCATACCATCTGACTTCCCTTTAGCCTTTTTTTCTTTTTTTTTTCCAGGCCGTTGTTTCTGTAAGAAAATCTCTTTGAAGCCCTCTTCTGCCACATGGCATGTACCTGCTTCTCCCATTGAGGAGGCCAATAGAAGTATTTCTGAAAAAGTAATGGTTAAGTCAGTCGGTTAATTATTTTATGCAAAAGTGTATATATGTTTATTCAAATAATGAAAAAAATAGAAAACTTACCTAGAATTCTTCGAAATACTGCTCCCTGACTTCATTGGGAGTTTTAGCCCAAGTAAAACCAGTGGGATTAGGTATATCATTAGGTATATTATTGAAAGTATTGAAGATCGCGTGTGCAAACCGCACCGGTTCAAACAAAGTCCTGTGAACAAATCAATTATTGTAAACCAAATATACAACAAGAATAGTAAGGAACTTAAATCAATTAATCAATAGTAAGGAACTTAAATCATAAATAAAGTAATTACCCATGGACCATCTGGAACGGTGTCCTGTTATCCGGTACACTGGACCCTTCAGGCAAAGGGGTATGCATCTCTAAAGACTCCAAGTTGATATAAACGGAGCCTGAATCATGGCCCCCGATCGAGATCTAGAAACACGTCGTCCTCCTCTACCTCTAGGAGTAGTCATATACCTAAGGTAGTAAAAACGTTTAATTTAAACATCATATAAAAAATAGTGAAAAGACATTTTTGTTGGTATGAGATAAAAATAACATGCAAGTAAAAAAATCTATCACTATTCATATTCATCACTATTAACCTCCTCTTCCGAAGATAATTCATCTTTATCTCGTTCCCCAACAACATCTTCTATTACTATCGTTTGACCATGTTGTTGGACTAGTGCAATGTCATCTTCATTAGGAATGTAATTATTGACAATCGGGTTACCTAACATCTCCTCCTCTTGAAAAACGCCATCCAATGACGAACTAGGTGATGTCATTGAAACTTCTACCTTGTGTCTAGGCGTCACTTTGCATGCTTCCCACCAATCCTTTTTGGTTTTGTTCAAGATAGGATAAGAATAATAGTATACTTGATGTGCTTGCTCTGCTAGAACAAATGCATCGGAGTTGGTCAACACCGACTTGTAATTGATGGAGACCAACTTGAAGTCTCGGTGTACTACAGTCCCCTTAACTTGCGGGTCAAACCACCTATATTTGAAAAAAAATGTTCTTTTAATTGGTAGCCCCATTTAATTGTGTTGGGTGATGATTCTATCCTCAGCAGTATTAGATGTAGTGGGAAATGATTCTATCTTCTGTAGTGACCGATACTCAGTAGCTTTGTGCTCTGAATTAGTCTGAAGATTTGAAGATCCCAAAACCCTATCTTGATCGGTGAACCTTTAAGTTCTAAACCTGTTTTTGTCTCTGAGGTTTCAGACTCAGTAGACCCTCTGCTCTGGTTCAGGCATTCAGTTGCTTATCCGCCTCAGCACCAGAAGTAGAAGACTCAGTAAATACTGGACTCAGTAGGAGCAGTATACTGAAAGGAGTTAGTGGAGGCCCGAACTCCGGCGGGGAGTAGTTCTTTGTACTCAAAGTTGATCTTGATAAAAGCGGGACTCGGCGACGGAGTTCACTACTAAATCAAAGATCGGACTCGGCAACGGCCGAGACAGTCCTACGGGCGCCGAGATCTTTCAAAGACAATCAGCATAGTCAAGTACGAGGAAGAGAGAAGTCAGCTTCAAATCTCCTTGAAGTCTATTCTGTCTCAACCACTTTCTGAACCTCGACCAATGACAAGCAGACACCTGTCCTACACCTACTAAAGCTGCAAGTGAACAACTTTCCGAAAAAGAGGGAAAAGACTCTGCAAATGCTACAAAAGAGCCGTTAGCTACCCAAAAGAGAGAGACAAAGGATCATCATCTCCAATGGATCTTTCCTAGTCTCTTCTCTACAAATAGAGGGATAAATCAAATTTGAAGCTCACGGAAAAGCGAGTGCGAACATACGAGAAACGAAAGAAAAAGAAAAACCGCATACAGAGCATTCAAGCGAGCAAACTCTAAAAGCCTAAGTTCTCCGCAAGAAGTTCGAAGAATTCATCTCCGGCGAAGAACTATATTCTAGCTCTTAGGGAACCAAGTGAACTGTTAAATACGGCCTCCAGTATTCAAACGACGATACACGAACCCCAAAGTCATACTCTGTTCGTCGTTCTAGAAGCCACTTCATTTTTCCCTATCCCTCTAACCTAAGCTCAATAGAATATATCCATAGCTTAGACGAAGGAGTTCATCTTTGAGCTGTTGTTTATTGTAAAGAACTCTTTCATAGTTGGAGAGTTTTTCAAACACTCGGTTTGATAACCTTGTAAGCGAGACTTGCTCGAGTATAAATCTCAAGACCGAGTTTGTCCGAGTGTACAAACCAAGCGAGACTACCTCGGTATAAAAAATAGCTTCCGATCATTCGGGACAGTGGACGTAGGATTTTTGTGTCCGAACCACTTTAAAAATCTACGTGTCTTGTGTCTCGTATTCTTTTCCTTGTTGCATTAATTTAAGCTGTTCATGCTGAAAAGCCTTCTTAAATCATTCAAGCGAGTTTCAGCGAACTTAGCGGTGCACTAATCTCTGGAAGCTGTTTTATTAAAAACGTTTTCCAACTCAGGCTGAATTGAGCCTACACTATTCCGCACCACTAAACTCTATGCGCAAGATGCGAATTCGACTCTCGGTTAGCTAGCGAGATCTCGGTAGAGTCGGTCACTGCGCCAGCACGATTCGGAAACGGCTTATGCAGTGCCGAACTGTTCGGCACGACCCTATCACGAAAAAGGCGTTCGTGTTTAAGTTGAGAAATCGGTTTTCGGGTGTATTCACCCCCCTCCAAGCACGAACGTGCTCTCGGGACCAACAATTGGTATCGGCGGGAGTTCTCTAAGACTCTTGTTATTATTCAAAGCGGTCTACTTGAGCGGATCCGGGAAAGCGTTTTTCCTTTGCATATCATTCTTCATTCATATCATTATCAAATATGTACGATATGTCGGGTATAAGGATGGTGCACATGTTCTCGGTAGAGAACTACGGCGTATGGCGAGTCGGAATGGAAGCCCAGTCGACCTCTCTCCCACGGCGAGCATGACGAAGTTCTTGAGGATGGACCTATCGTTCCCATGATAGATAGTGTCGTAACCCGGGATTCAGCGAGATGGAGGTAGAATGGTGGCCAGGGAAGAAGATTCCCAAGGATAGAAGTCTCTTCACCCCGGAGGAGAAGAAGCTTCACAACTTAGACCGTATCGTCGAAACGCCCATCCCGACCACCCTGAATGATTCCTATCTCGGGAGAGTTCGGGACTGCAAATCCGCTAAGGAACTGCGGGATGCTCTAGCGCTGCGAGTCGGGGGACTCGAGAAGATCAAAGCAAATAAACTTGCTATTTGGAACTCCAAAAGTTGGAAAGATTGTCGCTCATGCACGATGACACCATAGAAGATTTCAACGTCGGATTCACGAATCGATGAGCTCCATCAGCCGAGCTGGGAAAGACATTCTCCAGCCGAGAAATGAATCTCAAGATTTTGAGGGCCTTTGCCCGGATGGTCATTTGGACTCCTTTTGCTACTTTATTACGTCATTCGGATTTAGATATTGTTACTCCGACCATATCTTTTCGAACTCAAATCGAGGAATTCGAATTTGGCTTACCTCAAAGGAAGTAGCGAGGTGAAGGCGACACCAAAATCGACCATGCATTCAAAACATCGGTCGGCTCGGCGGCTCCGGCATCTAGCAAGGGTGAACCTTCACTCGGCGACATTCAAAAAGGCAATCTAGCCAAGAAATACGCATTGCTTGCCGTAAAATACCGGAAAGGAGAAAGAGAGGCGCGAAAGCGCTCAAGAGTTGTTAGAGACTCTAAGGGTAAGAACGAATATACACCCAGCGCACTCTGACTCACATACTCGAATGCGGGAAACGGGATGACTCGGCACGGTCAAAAGACAGTGAAAGTAAGGAAGAAAGAGTCGCCACCTGCTACGTTTGCAAAAAGCCGGGACATTATCGGTATGATTGTCACGAGCTCAGCAATCTTTGAGCGAGCGGCTCGCAAAGCTCGAAGGGAGAAGTTCATCAAGAAGAGACAAGCATACATTCTTGGTGAACTCTCGGACGACTCGGATGAAGTCGATTCCTTCAAGGATTCATCGGATGATGAAGCGGCGCTTCATGGCCTTAGAGCTTGAAAATGAAGAAGATGCGAAAAGTGTCTCATGACGGGAGAAGAGGATGAGGTAAATTCTCATGAACCATTTAATTCCTCTTCACATTGCACACACGACACTCTTTCGAGGTGCAAATGAGAATTTGGACGTCGCGATCGCATATGATGAACTACTCGGCGAACAAATTCGGATGAGTACTGGCTCGGTAAGACTCTTCGGGGTTGGATACCACGAAAGTGGAGAATCGGAGACTTTCTCGGAAGAGTCAAGTTGCTGCGAGTCGAAGGACTTGTGTTGAGACTCGGGGAGGAGATAAACTCTCCCGATGGCCAAGTCTCGGCATCAAGAAGATCGGATCTCGGTTCGACCAACGACTTAACTCGGGAAAGATGCGGGCGAGTCTGCTTGAAGCAGAGCTGTCGGGACTTCGGACCGAGCATGAAACGCTAAAGAAAAGTGATGATGTGCGGAGAAACCTGATGGCAGGCATTACATGGGCGCGGAAAAGAAGCTAGAGGCTATGCTAGCAAACAACAAGCCCAAGCATTGTAAGGAAGGACTTGGATTCGGCCCGGGGAACTTCCTCATGCGCCCCGTACACTCGAAGTGCGACTTGCGATAGGTTTGTTCAAGGGGAGACCATCAATGCATACATATTGAATCCCCTAGCCAAGAACAAACGAGAAGATGAAGGCACCTCATCCTACACATCGGCACTCTAACAAGAAGATCGGCACCAAAACACCCCGGTTCGGTCGAGGGGAACGTGCAAATCAAAATGGGGCGATCGGTATGGACCTCCTCGGTGACACATCCCGGCTCGGTATGGGTCATATTATTATGATCCTATAGTCGGGGAGAGGATCCAAAAGTCGGAAGAAGAAGAAGAAAGCCGCACAAAAGGCGAAGGTCGGCGATCCGCCCCACTCGGAAGATCGGGACCCCCGAACACGAAAAGCCTTTAAAAAGTCGGCATCGACCGAGTCCGGTGGTCGAGATACGTTGGACGCAAGTGGAAAGAAGTTATGCGAGACCACCGGGGTCGTAAGACAAATATGGAGTTACCAAAACTAACATCTAAGGACCCCAAAATAAAAAATAAAAGGGTACCTAAATATAATTACGTTTTGCGGGTGCACAAAGATCCTTGGTATGTGGACACTTGGGATGCGAAGACACATGACTTACCAAAAGGACTTGTGAAGAATTATACAGGCGAAGAAGGACCCAGAATCGAGTTTGGAGACAATGCCAAAGGCTATACCGGAGGCTATGGAACACTCGGCATTGGAGCGCCAAAGTTCGAGAGTATTATATGTTGATGGACTTCGGCATAACCTTCTCTCTATTAGTCAATTTTGTGATAACTCGAATAGAGTGATATTTGGATTGGTTTCTCACGATGTTATTGATAAATCCACGGGGAAAACGGTGTTATCGGAGACCGCGGGAAGAATATCTATGTAGGCGGCGGAACTCGGTGAACACAGAAGCTTATACGTTGGCGAAGAATGACGACGAACGGGTTGGCTTTGGCACGGGAGACTCGGCCGTCTCAACTTCAAGACGCTCAACAAATTAGCAAGAAACACTCTAGCAAGAGGGCTGCCGAATGAAGTATTCGGCAAATACACTCGAGTGTGAAGCATGTACGAAGGGAAAGCAAACAAAGAAACAAAATCCACTGTTCCATCTCCTTCCACTGATGGAATCCTTCGGTACTACATATGGATTTGCTCGGTCCAGTCTCTGCGTGTGACGATCGGAGGCAAGAAGTATGCATTAGTGGCCATTGATGACTACTCGCGCTACACATGGGTCATATTTATTGCCAACAAGTCGACGTCGAAACGAGTTACCAGCGCTTCGAAAAAGCTCGGTGTCGAGAAGAACACCAAAATTGTCAAAATACGTTCGAGATAGAGGGCGAGGTTCCTTAATTTCATGGTGGAGGGGTTACGCAAGCGAAGGAATAGAGCATGAGACATCTGCTGCGCGCACCCCTCGGCGGGAATGGGGTTGCTTTGAACGAAAGAATCGAACACTTTCGAAGAAGCGGCAAGAACTCTACTCGAGACTCGGGACTCCCGTCAGTGCAGGCGAAGCTACGGACCTTTGCATGTTACACTTAGAACCGTCTCTCTCGACAAAGCAACATAAGAGGACACCATATGAACTATGGAACGGCGGGAAGCCTTCTCTATCTTATTTCCATATTTTTTGGGTGTTCGTGCTTTATCCACAATAATGGGAAAGATCGGTGAAAACTTTTGATAGCAAGTTAGATCGGGGAGTGTTCTTAGGATACTCCCAGGGTCGACAAAGCTTTCGGAGGTATTCAACTATCGGACCCTTTGCGTGGAAGAAAGCCCTCATGTTGTTTTTAATGAGTTTTCTACGGAAGACATGAGCAATAACTCTAAATCTGAATCTGAGGACATCAGTAAGCAGCTACAGGATCTGAGCTTAAAAGACAAAGTCGAAAGATCCGGCTATGTTGGGATGATGATTCGAGATGAGGAAGCGAAGACAAGTTCCTTGAATCTCAACCTACGGCGAGGAGGTAGGCGGCGGATTGACTCTCCTCAACGGAGTCGATCCCAAGTAACTCGGGTCGATGAAGAAACCCGAAGAGGTGGCGAGACCACTACGAGAATAACAACTCGGGGGAACAAGCGAAGTTCTGAGCTAAATGCCCCCGAACTCGGTGACTCGGTAGATCACACTCTCATAAGCGAACTGCTTCAATCTCGAGAATAGTACATCTAAAATGCCTAACTCACCTACTATCTGTGTTGAACAAATTTCGAGATGAAGAGAGCTGAAACATCGAAGATCGTGGCTGGATGCTCATACTTCGATTTAATCATTGGAGATCCTTCGGCAAGCGTAAGGACAAGATCCGGTTACAGTCGGGGAGAAAGCGCCTTATACTCCCGCTTCTTGTCTGCTGAAGAACCTCGGACAATCGAGGGCGCTATTGAACGATCTTGACGGGATCATAGCCGTGCGGGGAGGAGTTGAATCAGTTCACGAGAAATGAAGTTTGGGAGCTTGTTGACAGACCCCGACATCAACATGTGATTGGAACATAATGGGTCTTCAAGAACAAGCGAGATGAAAACAACGTCATAGTAAGGAATAAAGCGAGGCTCGTGGCAAAAGGCTCTTTGTCGCAGGTGAAGGGATAGATTTCGACGAGACTTTCGCTCCGGTTGCAAGGTTGGAGGCAATCGAGACTATTCCTAGCCTACGCAACACATCAAAGATTCGAGTCCATCAAATGGATGTGAAGTCTCGCTTTCACGGACGGCGTGCTTAAAGAAGAAGTCTATGTGGAACAACCGCCCGGCTTTCGGGCGGGGACATCAAGTTTATAGACTCGAGAAAGGCTCCGTATGGGTTAAAACAAGCACCCGGGGCTTGGTACGATACCCTATCCGAGTTTCTTCTTCAGAAAGATTTTCAGAAAGGCACAGTAGATCGCACATTATTCAGCATTTGACTGGAAGACGACCTATTACTCGTGCGGATCTACGTAGATGACATCATCTTCGGCTCGAAGAACATCATCATTTGTCGGCGGTTTGAGAAAATGATGAAGGATAAGTTCGAGATGTCGATGATGGGAGAAATGAACTATTTCCTCGGCTTTCAAGTCAAACAATCCGAGAAGGGAGCGTTCATTAATCAAGGCAAATACACTCGAGACCTCATCAAAATATTCAGTTGCCGCACGTCCAGGCAAACCTATCAAGATCACGATAAACACGAATATGAAGATTGATCTTGATAAAGAGGGAGTATCGGTAGACCAAACCGAATTTCGTGCTATAATTGGTTCTTTATTATACTTAACGGCTACTCGTCCGACATAACTTATCTTTGTAGGTGTACGTGCACGCGATTTCGGGCGAATCAAAGCGAGTCACATGGACTCAACAAAGAAGATTCTCCGCTATCTCGGAGGAACACACGACATGGGTTTATGGTATCCGGCCGATGATAATATAGAACTAGCGGTTATTTTGATGCGACTATGCGGGGTGTAGAATTGACCGAAAATCAACTTCGGGGAACGTGTCGGTTCCTTGGCGGTAAGGCGATCTCATGGTTTTCAAAGAAACGGCACTCCGTAGCCACGTCAACTACTAAAGGCCGAATACATAGGCTGCTAGGAAGTTGCTTTGCGCCCAAATCCTTTGGGTGAGACGGCAGGCTACGCGACTATGACATCATTGAGAATGAAGTGCCAAGGGCCGATATCCTGACCAAGCCTCTAGGCGAAGCTAGATTCGAGAGAACTTTCGGTAGAGCTAGGTCTGCTGGACCCTCCCGACTCCCGGTCGGTAAGAGGATTCGGGGAGAGGAGCATTCGGTAAGGGGAATGTCACTCTCAGTACTGAGTAAAATCAGTGCGTAGAGACTCAGCAACCATCTACACGAGGTATCAGGTGACTACGATGTTCAGCTGACAGGTTTGCGTATCTCTACTTAGTAGTAGCCAATAGAACCGTTCTATGCATTTATGATTGAGATTCGACACCGTATTCAATGCCTTAAGAATTGTCATTTAATATTAATGGTTTACATTTAATGCGCGACATTCTATGCATAAGCTTATTTGAACTACGCCACGCATTTAATACATGTCGTATCATAGTTACTTCTTAGGCTATATACAACTGTCTTTGACTTAGGCGGCTAATTTGATCATTGCCTATTTTATAATACTTAATCTTAGTCGTCCATCTCAAAAAGCGGGTTTTAAACTGAACCATTGATCATTAACTGTTCACATTCTCTTAGATATATGTTTACGATCAAATCTTTGAAACCGCCGTTTGCGAACTATCAAATCTTTAACTTCAGAAATTTACGAGATCTCATTACTTGCAAACCTTACTTGCAATCTCTTTCAAATCTTCAAAAAATTTCTCAAAAATTTTAGTGGTATGATATCAAATCTTTCTGACAACTTATATGATTACTCAGCATCGCTATATTTTTTATATATATCCATTCGATACTGATAATCTTGTTTGTTACAGATAAAATGTCAGGAAATGTTGTTTATGCTCCGGAGAGAATATGCAAGAAATCCTAGAGAAAGGCCGTATGCAGTGCGAGCCGATCATGGAGTTTGGCGTCTGCGATCTGGACTACATGGAGGAGATTTTCTCAGCTCTCAGAGAAACCGGTCTAGAAGGCTTTCTGACAAAGAAGCCCACATTCTTCCTTCCCCCACAAGTTATGGAGATCTACTTGAATTCCGATTCAGTAGACGGAGATATCCGAGGGAGATTCGTCGTCCACACGGTTAGCGATCCCTCGAGGACGGATATAGTGGTGAAGCGGGATGTCAATCGAGAGGCTCTTCGGAGAAGCTTCAATACGCCAAGCGAAGGCGTCGGCACCGTGGGATACAATGATGATCAAATGGATGACTACTTATCCATTTTCTGCGGGAAGCCCACAGTCTTCAGAGCCGCATTTCCCAAGAATACTATGCTACCTCAGTATAGAGCTCTTGCATACATCGTGACTCAGCCGCTAACGAGTCAAGCGGGATCATTCGATCAGGTGTCCGGACCAAAGCTACAGCCGATGATGGCCATCTATGACGGGGCCAAGAGCAGGCGGGACGGAGTTCTTCCTACGGGAATTTATGGTGCGGTCGCAAAATTTGACAAAGCATCCAACGAGCCGGCGCGAAAGGGAAGCTACTTTATGGTGAATATCTCGGTGATGATCGAAGACTACGCACTTCGACCAGATCACATTTGCGACAACCGGTACTTCAATGTTAAAAAGGTCGGGTTTGAGAATAGGGCGTAGCCGCTTCAACGGTTGGCTCGGGCCTACAACTCCGCAAACAATGCCTCGAGAAGACCGCGCCTTCGAAGAAAAGGTCTCCTCGAAGCTAAAACGCCTAAGGCACGGCGAAAAGGCTGAAGAAGGTCGGCACGGCGTTGCCTGCGAGACAGGCGAGCCGAGAGGCGGCGGCTGCGAACAACCCTGCGGCTCGAGAGATGAATCCAGTCTTACGGGAAGACTCAGTCGATGGAGAAAGCCGTTTCCACTTGAACATGAAGAAGCAGAGGACTAAGGGGTCCCAGTTGAAGAAGTCCGGGGTCAAAGATGTTCAAACCACGGAGAGCCCCTTGGATGTCCCTCCTCTCGGCGAGTCTCCCCTCAGGCGAGAAACGGGTGTCTCGTATCGAGATAGAGGAATCGAGAGACGACCTCGGAAGAAGAGTCCATCGGGATGGAAGCTTCGACTCTTCAATCGAGCATCACGAGAGATCACGGAGCACATACCGAAGATCTCGGGCCACAACGATCTAGTTCTCATTGCGAGACGGGCGAGATTCCACATCTTTGCTCGGGTTCGGGAGTGGCACGATTTGCAACGTGTCGTCACACATCACTCCTGCGAACAACTCCCGTGAGGAGGAGCCGGGGATCGAGAGAGCGAGATTGGTTACTCCGAGCCGGTGACCTCGGAACCTTGGAGGATTTGAGGGGCGGCCGTGCGCCTTCTCTGAATGGCCGTCGGCCGGCATCGGCCTCGGCACCCTCGATGGGTCGACCCCGATGGTCGGGACCCGCCCGTGATTCGAGGCCACGAGAAGCCGATGAGGGAACTCAGCCAGGACAAGGATACTCCCGCGCCTACAGAAATTCCTCTCGGTATCCTTGCTCCCGGGAAGTCGGCGGTGGTACTTCAACCTGCCGAGCACTGCTCGGCTCTTGCTAGAATCGACGTTCGAAGTAGCGCCCAACCCTAAAAGCCGACGATCGAAGTCAATGGCGAAGGCTCTCGAAGCCGAGGGTACTCGAAGCAGGCTTCTTGCCGTGCGGTCCACAAGACATGGTGACGGTTGCCCAAGCCACAAGCGCGAGAGTTCGGGGACTCGGAACCACATTGTCGAGAATCTTACGTCACGACTTCTCCAACATCTTATCTCAAGCGCTAGACACTCAGCGAGTTGACTTCGAGGCTCAGCTCAGATTGATTCGGGAAGGCCGGGATAAGTTGATTGAAAATCTCAAGGCCTCTCGAGATTTCTCACACGAGTCGGTCACAACCATCTCTCGGCCCAACGAGCTCAAGCTCGGCTCAATTCGGAAGGCCCCGGAAGGGAGACCGTTGAACAAAAGGCGAACGAGTTCAAGGAACGCGTTGCGGATCGGTCTCATAAAGAGTACAAACTTGAGATGATCATTGAGAAGAGCGAGGCTGCACGAGGAGCGACCAAGATCCCACACCAAAGCGAGCGAATTGTTAGCCTCGTACTCCGGCTGAACAAGAAGGTATCCGCTCCACCTCCTATTATCATTGATGATGCCAAAAAGGGGAAAGGATGGCTAAGCGAGACAAAAAGCGATGCGAAAAATCAACTAAGGGGAAGCCACCAAGGAGGCGGGTACCGAAGACTCCCAAGAAGGTAAGGTCGGTAGCGGGGAGCAAGCTTAGCTCGGACATGCGCTCCCTCTTGAACCTACCACGGCTGGTGAGGCCCGGGGGTGTCTTAGCTACGGTTGCGGCATCAGCGAGGCCGGCCCCAGTAGCTCGGGAACCGGAGAAGTAGTGACTCGGGCAGCTCGAGACTCCACTTGACATCATTAAGGAAGTTGCTTGAGTACGCGAGACAAGGAGGACTCGAGAAGAGAAAGAAGCTCCTCTTCCACCTTTGAATTCTTGGAAAAGGAAAGAAAATCTTTAAGCTCCCGACCCCTCCCTCCAAAAAATCTAAGAGATATATTACTCCGGAGGAGGAGGCTCGAATAGCCACGAGATGAGAAGCGGCTAGGGAGATAGCCGAAGAAGGCTGAAGCGACCCAACAAACCAAAAGCTAAGCTTTGCTTAAAAGGTAAGACAAAGGCTCCGGCTCGCGGCGGCAAAAGACCATCTCTTGCTAGGTTGCCTCCTAGGAAGCTCAAACTCGGCGATGAAGGCGACGGAGAGAAAGGAGAAGTAACAACAAAAGTCTGCGAGAAGCGGGGTACTTCAAAAGAGAAATCATCAACTCCTTGTAACTCGGAGGAAGAGCCGCCTCACAAGCCCTCCTATCTTGCCTCTAAGGCACGGGGATGCTTGAAATGGAGGCAATACGGGCTCAAATGGACGGATATCTTTATAGGGGAGAAGAGCCCGGGCAAATAGAAGGCCGCCGGAAGAACGGATCGAGAATGGCGGGATCTTGAGGCACTCGAGAATCGAGAGCGAAAAAGAAGCCGGTCGGAGGATTCCTTCAAAAGGCGATATTCCTTACGGATACTGGGGAAATTCGGGAAGCCTGCGATCCGAAGACTTACGAGATGGCCGAGAAGCGTGAATGGATGCCGGTAGAATACACTCGAGAGATGGGAAGCATTGAAGATAGAGTTCATCAAAATGAACTACTTACGGAGATACAGTGCGAAAAGCGCAAAGCGAAGCTTATGCGAATGGACGATGAGAGCGATTTAGACATGTACGCCTGGATGCCAGAAAGCTGTAAAAGAGAATGTCAAAGTCAGAGTCCCAGACCCCAGAATCCTGCCACCCCCACGAAGACTGGATGGATCTATTCACTATGGTGTCATTGAGAAAGAAGTGAAGGCCGCTGCTGAAGCCAAATTCCTTGATGAAGAAGACCCGGCGGACTTTCTTTGAGATCTTGAAGGCGAGGAAGATCACATATAGGATGTATGGAGTGCCCCTTCACGAATCTCAATCGCAAGATTTCAAAGACAGGATTAGGCAGTTCAAATGATTCCTTGCTTCTGTACTCTTTTGTTTTTCTAGTATAGTAGAGATGTATCTGTACTGAATTTTCTTACATATATATGATATCTCTGTTTTTGGCTTTGATAATATCTTATTGTGCGAATAGCCGTGTTCTTTTATGCTTAACTCTCGAGAATCTTGAAGTGATTCTTGACTCACACACTCACTGTTGTCGATTTTACGTCGGTTTATTGCTTAGCCGGATTACATTAGACTTAGCTGTATTTCGGGGAAAATATTAATAAAACGGGGGAGAATATGCTTAGTCTCTATATTCGACTTTACGCCTGATCCCCTCGGTAGTCTAGGACTTGAAGAACAACTCACTTGATTCTACTTGTAATATTTGTAAGGAGCTCCGTTTACGACTAGTCATAATGTTAGATGTTGATTTTTGTTGATAGGTTTTGGCATCATCAAATAGGGGAAATTGTTGGGTGATGATTCTATCCTCGGCGGTATTAGATATAGTGGGGAAATGATTCTATCTTACATGCTTGGCCGATACTCGGTAGCCTTGTGCTCACGAGTTAGTACGAAGATTTGAAGATCCCAAAATCCTATCTTGATCGGTGAACCTTTAAGTTGTAAACCTGTTTTTGTCTACGAGGTTTCGGACTCGGTAGACCCTCTGCTCCTAGTTCGGGCATTCGGTTGCTTATCCGCCTCGGCACGAGTAGAAGACTCGGTAAATCTTGGACTCAGCGGGAGCGGTATGCGAAAGGAGTCGGTGGGACCCGAACTCGGCGGGAGTAGTTCAGCTGTACTCGAGTTGATCTTGGTAAAAGCGGACTCGGCGGGAGTTCACTGCGAATCAAAGATCGGACTCGGCAACGGCCGGACGGTTGTACGAAGCGTCGAGATCTTTCAAAGACAATTAGCATAGTCAAGTACGAGGAAGAGAGAAGTCGGCTTCAAATCTCCTTGAAGTACGTTCTATCTCAACCACTTTACGAACCTCAACCAATGACAAGCGAGACACTGTCCTACACCTACTAAAGGCTGCAAGTCAACAACTTTCAGGAAAAGAGGGAAAAGACTACTGCAAATGCTACAAAAAGAGCCGTTAGCTACCCAAAAGAGAGAGACAAAGGATCATCGTCTCCAACGGATCTTTCCTACTCTCTTCTCTATAAATAGAGGGATAAATCAAATTTGAAGCTCACGGAAAAGCGAGTGCGAACATACGAGAAACGAAAGAAAAAGAAAAACCGCATACACAGAGCATTCAAAGCGAGCAAACTTGAAAAGCCCAAGTTCTCCGCAAGAAGTTCGAAGAATTCATCTCCGGCGAAGAACTATATTCTAGCTCTTAGGGAACCAAGCTGGCCGTTAAATACGGCCTCCAGTATTCAAACGACGATACACGAACCCAAAGTCATACTCGGTTGTTCGTCGTTCTAGAAGCCACTTCATTGTTCCCTATCCCTCTAACCTAAGCTCAATAGAATATATCCATAGCTTAGACGAAGGACTTCATCTTTGAAGCTGTTCTTTATTGTAAAGAACTCTTTCATAGTTGGAGAGTTTTTCAAACACTCGGTATGATAACCTTATGTAAGCGAGACTTGCTCGGTATAAATCTCAAGACCGGAGTTTGTCCAGCGTACAAACCAGCGAGACTACCTCGGTATAATAAATAGCTTCACGATCATTCGGGACGGTGGACGTAGGATTTTTGTGTCGAACCACTTTAAAAATATACGTGTCTTGTGTCTCGTATTCTTTTTCATTGTTGCATTGATTTAGCTGTTCATCTCGAAAAGCCTTCTTAAATCATTCAAGCGAGTTTCGCGAACTTAAGCGTTGCACTAATCTCTTGAAGCTGTTTTATTAAAAACGTTTTCCAACTCAGCTGAATTGGGCCTACACTATTCCGCACCCTTTGAACTCTATACGCAAGATGCGGATTCGACTCTCGGTCGGCTAGCGGGATCTCGGTAGAGTCGGTCACTCTGCCAACACGATTGGGAACAACTTATACAGTCTGCCTGAACGTTCGCACGACACTATCACGAAAAAAATTGCTTCGTGTTTAAGTTGAGAAATCGATTTTCAGGTGTATTCACCCCCCCTACACTGAACGTGCTCTCGGGACCAACAAATTGGTAGCCCCGTTACTCAGCAGTTGATCTCCATTCCTTTTATCTATTGTTGTTGTTATAATCTTCCGCTCGATCACTAACTTCAAATACTAAAATAGAATAAAAGTTCCACAATAAGTTAGTTGGGTAATGATTTAAATATAGAAGGTTTGTATGATCCCAAAACCATTGATGATTGATGAACCATAAATTATAATAGATATTCAGTTTAGTTTGAGCTCAACATGTTAGGAGTTCTGTATGCTAGATACTTATTTTTAGTTGCTAGCGTTCAATAGAAGATATTTTTTGTAGTATCTAAAGATCAGCGGTCTGAAGACTCACTATGGCTCAGTTTAGTTCTAGAACCTACTGATTTTGAGAAATTAAGTTAGTAAAGTGATGGTTAACTAACAGAAGACAAGTAGAATGTCTTAGAGATTGACTCAACATAAAGCGTCCGATGAATCTAATCAGATGAAGTCAATTAAGTATCCGTCTTGAAGTTTGAACAAGCCTCAACTACCATATTACCTCGACTAATCATAAGCTACCAACGTTGTACCTATTCTAACATAAAGTTGCAGTCAACCTCTCTACTCTGGAAAAGAGTGAATCTCTACAGTATTTCAAATTAAAGAAGACTGTTTGCTTGTCTAGTAGCTACATGTCTAGGTCTCCTCCAACGGATATATTCACCAGTCACGCCTATAAATAGAGATATTCTTCATTGCGTTGAAGACATATGACGGGGAACACAAGCAATCAAGCTCATACATACTCTAGCATTCATAAAGATTATCCAGGGAACAACTACGTCCAATATACATCATATCCATTAGTTATTCACTCTACAGTGATATTAGTTCTCTCTCTATTTCCATAAGCTACCAGAGATTTATCATAAGCTTAGATCGAAGGAGTTCAGTTTTTGAACTATTCTTATTGTAAGAAACTCTTCTTAGTTGGAAATACCTCAAACCAGGCGAGTTTGAACCCTTGTAAAGTTGCTTACGAATATAACTATGTCGAGGTCAATTGTAGTGCATAGCTTTGGCCGAGACTTGCTCGGTATAATATACAATTCCTCTTGGAAACATGAAAGTAGACGTAGGATCTTGCGTATCCGAACCACTCTAAAAATCGGTGTGTTCTGATTTTTATTACTTGTTGTTCACTCGGCATAAAGTCGGTTTATAAAATCATACAAGTGTTGGTTTTTCGGTAGAACTTTCTAAAACACACACATGCATACATAATTTGAAGTGCTTTCGGTAAACAACGTTTTTCATAAGAGATGGTAAAATTCGGGCCTACACATTACGCACATATTCTTGTCTTGAATCGCTTGTTGGCTGACTTGGTCAATGAACAATGCTCGATATCTTGAATTGAGTGCGCCCACGCGATCGAAAGCTCGCTAGGGCGAGCTGAATTTCATTCAACTAGCAAACTTCGGTAAAAGGCCCGACTTTCGCGTTTGAATTTAAACTTGGACTCGGGTGGAATCACCACCTTTGACGCATGAAGACTCGTCACTAAACCAACACTTAGTAATCAAAATCTAGAAGGAAATAACAAAAGAGTCTTCAAGAATAACAAAAACACAAAAATGCGGTTTGCTCGAAAGTGTTGTTTACGCGTCGAAAAACTCACACCTGTTGGTCTGAGACGTGGTTCGGGTGTAGAGGGGGGGGAGGGGTTGAATACACTGAATACGATTCTTTTCTCAAACGCGAAAGTCGGCTCTAGGTGAGTTTGCTCTTGAAGCGAGTTAGATAGCCGGATATGCTTTCAAGATCACATGGGCGAAGATTTCTTCTGCGGGTTCAACTCTACAGACTTGAGTCAATCGAACAATCGTTCAGAATCAGAGTTGTGTGCAGAAGTATAGGGCCTATTAAACATCTCGGTTGGAAAACCGATTTTCTGCTAAGTTTGATGAAATACAGTTTTAATGCAATATGATCAGTAAAAAAAACAATAAATCAACACGGTAGATTTTTAAAGTGGTTTTGGACACACCTTTGGGTCCCTACGTCCCTTGTCTCGACCAAAGTAGGATACTTGTTATATTTATGCTGAGCAAGTCTCGGTGATGCGTTCACAAGACATATACAAACTTGATGCTTATACTGTGCAAGTTCTCAGTGATATGTTCGCAGGACATATTCTCTACTTATTGTCGTAGTGACTTTACAAGGGTTTCAAACTTAAAGAGTTTGAGGCTTCTCCAACTATGAGGAAGTTCTTACAATAAGAACAATTTCACAAGAATGTGGCTATGAGTATTACAATTTGGCCCACTTAGATAAGAAAAGGGGAAAAAGGATAACTCTAAGTGATGAACTAAAATGTTCTTCTATGAATGCTAGTTCTTCACTAGATTCTTCGATTGAGTGTTAAGAGTTTTTGTGCGTCGATAACTTTGGTTCCCGGTGTTGTCTCTGCATGAAGACTCTCCTCTTATATAGTCATCGATTGTGAATAGATCCATTGGAGAGGGATATAGCCACGTGTCAAAGCGACAAGGGAAAGCGGCTCCTCAAATTTGAACATTGATGAGTAGGTGCACTGTAGAGATACGCCTCTTTTTCAGTCTAGGAGCAACTTTTGTCAAAAAAGATAAAGCGTTGTTGGATTCCTATTAGTCGAGGTAGATTGGTTGGTGAGACTTGTCAAACATCAGGGTTGACTTCCTCTGAATCCTCAGACCTTCAACTGAAGTGACTTCCTACTGACGTTCTTCTGAGTATTAGTTTATGGGCACGAATTCATCTTCAGATTCAGTTGGTGGTCGGCTGACCAACTGACTTCTTCGATCCTGAGTCCATCAGCTGAGTGCGAGGTCTTCTACTGAACTCTGCAGCTAGTGAACTCTAGCCTACTTAGTTTCTAACATGCTGAACTCAAACTAAGCTATTACAAGAACGGAGGTTCATCATTTAGGTAGGGGTTTTGGGATCTTCAAATCTATAAATATTGTTTACTGAATCCTCATCCCAACAATTTCCCCCTATTTGATGATGCAAAAACCTTTTACATCTTCTACCAGAGAAACATGCTAAGGTTAAGATCTACTGCTACTGAGTAACGATCTATTACAAGGAATCAAAGCAATCACAAGTAAGAAGATATCAAAGCTGTCTTATGTTATCAAGCAGTGTATCAGGGCCACATCAAATTAACACAGTTAGAATACTAAATGTATCAGAACTTATAGAACTTAATACCATGACATAGTTATAACATACTGAAGATATCAGAGATTCTACTGAAAGGTCTCAGAGCTAAAAGGCAAGTTGACACATTCAAGAGATATCAGGGCCGGTACAAAAAGAATAATCAGAGCTCAGAATAGATCATACTTCTTAGTAGCTAATCATCTAAGTAAATCCAGTTTCTAACAATATCTGAATAACAAATATCCCTATAAAGCAAGTTCCCCCTAAGAAACAATTTCCCCCTATATTCATATATAAGAGCCCTTCCCCCTAAGTACTAGCAAGGTATCAAAGAAGATTAAAGCAAAAACAAATAATCATCAGGGAATAATTCTAAGGCAGATAAGCATATAAGTCACATAGGGTCAGATAGTGTGAAAGTATAATATCTGATCACTGAAGTGATCAGTCGTGCCGAAAAAAATAGCCATAAAGACAATGAGTAGTTGTCAACGCTGAAAGTGATATATGTCATAGATGAGGTAAGAATTACATTACAAGACATGCTATCACTAGAAAACTAGACTAGGAGAGAGAGAGGTCAGCTCGGCTTCTTCTTGAATTGTTGCATGCGAGCACGGAAGTCAGCAGACTTCTTCTCCGGAAGCTCAAGGCTATATCCTGAATAAAATATGTTCCTCATGGCCTTAATCTCCACTAAGTCTTCTGCATCATCTTTATTCAGAGCTTTGCTTATGATGGCATCCTTGATCTCTTCTTCGATCTCCTTCTTGGAGATATTATCTTGATGAGTGAGAGGAGGAGGAAGGATCCTCAACGGAGGTACCTTAAGCGATTTGCTAGATTGATCAAGCAAAGTCTGAATTTCAGTAAGGAGTGATGGGTTTGCAGCTGTTAGAAAGTCAATGAAGAATGTATCAGCATCAGTAGAATCTTCATTACCAACTTTCCAGATATAAAATCTTTAGATGTAGTCCACTTTCAGCTGTTCCCACTTCTGATTCAGTTTGAGAGGTACCCAGTCATCAGTTCTCTTGAAGATGATCCTCTTTACTTCACCAACCGGTTCCCTTCTCCTGAAGTACCTAGAAGAAGTAGGTATACTTCTGTCCTTCACGGGGACCCTCTCCCTTGCTTCTTTCTCAATCCGCAGCCTGAGGACCTCTGGATTAGCTAGACGAATCCTTTCCCTAGCTTCTCTAATCTGCTTGGCCTCAGCTGTTATGTCCCGTGCACGCTCGATTGTGTCCCATATTTCTTTTATCTCAATCTCTTGCTCCTTGGAGGGGACAGTGGAGGGCACATGCTGGTCTTCTGAGTCAGTAGGCGATGAAGATTTGGATTTGGATGCAGGTGCGCCTTGCTTCTCAGTTTTGGACTGTTCGGGTTTGGACTGTTTTGGTTGAGCAGCTGCCGAAGATCTGGATTATGCCGGGAATAGCGGACTCGGTGCGAGTCGGCGCTGGAGTATGGATCTGTACTCTCTTCTTGGCTGTCAGCTTCTTCTTAGCATCCTGCTCTTCAAGTTCTCTATCCAGCTTAGCATCAAAAGCTATCTGTTCTTCTCGTGACCTGAACTTGAGTTTCTTCTCCTTGGGCGGACTGGGTTCAGCTAGGGCCTTACCCTTTCCTTTGTTGGATTTCTTGGCGGGAGGTGGCGATCCTTTAGTAGGCAGGCTTTCCTATGTACTTGGCCACCTCGGCCACATCCGCCACCGATGAGGTTCCACAAAAGGGACTTCCCCTTGAGCTGAACTTGGTTCTGCGTCCTGTTGATCTTCTGCCTTCAGGAGGGCTTTGAGCTGAGCAGATCTAGACTTTTCTCCCTTTTTGGCATCATCAATTAGAGTGGCCAGGGCAGTAGTAACCTTGTTCGTCAGTCCTTCTACTGAGGCCTTGACCGTAGTCAGACCTGAGGCAATGTCTGAGGCCACGTCTGTGTAAGACTCCCATCTTTGATCGTGCTCTTAATTAATAGCCTTCAGTAGAGCAGCTTTAGACTTATCAAAGCGTGTGAGATAGTCTTCCACAACATCAGCAACAACCTTCTTGATCTCTTGGCAAGAGTCGTGTTGGTTAGTCAGTGCTTTAGAAATACTCTCAGACGTAAACTTGTAACGATCCTCGACTGCCTTCTGGACATGACCTGTTGCAGCAACCATTTCTTCAGAGAACTTCTTGGCTTGCGACTGCAATAAGTTTTGGAATTGAGCAGTTAGGTCTGTCTTCTGTGCCTCAAGTGCTTTAGTGAGGATCTCTTCAGCATTGATAGAAGTGGGAGTGCGGATCCTCTGCACTTCAGTAGTAAGGTTAGTCAGCGCCTTCGTCTGAGCCTCAGTGAACTTACTCCACTTAGTGTTCACATCATCGGCAAGATTCCTATTCTTATGGGCTTGACGCTTGATAGCCTTGTTGATTGACTTCGTTTTAATGTCCTTGAGCCCAGCAACCTGATATTTGCTCTTTGACTTAGGCTGAGTCTTGGATGGAGTCTGGATGATCGTACTAGATTCTGGAGGAGGTGGCGGCTGATCATCCTTGGGGGTGTTATCCTCAGCAGATCCTCCCAGGTCTGCATCCTTGGGTGTGTTACCATGAGGAGGAGATGGAGGAGGGGAAGGAGGAGGCTGAGTGGAGGAAGGTTGAGCTCCTTCTAGTCTGTTACTGAGTATCATGAGCATCACAGCCTTGAAATCCTACAGAGAAGCTATATCAGCCGGCTCTTCATAGCCAATCTCCTCTTTCAATCTCTGTTCTTCCTCCATCAAAGTGGACAGGGTTTTCAAGCGGATGGCCTCCTCCAACAAATCCCAATGTAGGAGTCGAAGGCGCATTTGAACTCTTTCTCTTACAGCAATGTCCACAAGATCAGCATGGGCACTGATCTCAGAAATCTCATTCTCGACTTCTTCAGCTGCTCTGATCTATGCATTAAGCATTGAAGTCGGAAGGGAGGAAATCTCAGCAGGTTGAGTTTCAACAGGGGTTTCCAGCTGAATTTCCTCAGACAGGACTCTCTTCACTTTTTCTCTTAGGGTCACATCCTTTTGACCAGACCCTGAGTCCTCGATAGATACAGGTGAAGGAGGGATCACGACTGAAGGTATTGTCTTCTTCAACATTTTTTGACTTTTTGGCTGATGCTGCTCAGTAGGGCGGGGATCCTGCTTGTTCTCCAGAGGACGCTTGAAAGCCTATCCTCGCCCTATGGATTTCTCGGTGGCTGCTGCGTTGAGGAATTTCGGCGGCTTCGATCGAAGTAAAAGCATCGGCGAAAGACATTACGTTAGGGCGGCCGCCCTCGATCATTATAGACACATTTCGGAATCAGCTTCATGCCATCTTCAGAATCGTTAAATTTCTGAGATTGAGCTTTGAATTCAGCTCTGAAGAAGGCGTTCCAATTGATTGGGGCCTCGTCTATGATTGCCATCATAATTTGGATGCGAATGTGGGTGAGCTGATCGTATGATCCCTTGAGAACTAGTCAATATATGATTGACTATATAGGCCCGACCCTACGGGGCGTAGGAGCGGTGACTTTTTTGGGAAAGCGGCTTTGAAGACGATATATGTCTCACCCCTTGAAATGGCGGTGGTACTCATCTCTTGAGGCTTCCTTGTATCAGATAATAGGAATCCCCTCGTCTTCAAGGTCAAAGCGCGCGAAGATGATTTGCCACGTCAATCTAGGTGGCCTTGTCCTCCCCGGCGATTGGGATGGACTTCATGCCTCAAGAGAACGATGGAGATATCCCGATAATATTCATCCTCCACTGTAGTTCGAAAGAACTCGGCTACACGGCGTGGAAGATGCGATGCGGCGACCTAGAGAGGTGGCGGGAGACCCGATCTCTCAAGTGAAGGAATATTAGGGTTTACGGTAAGGCTACCTTCCTCCTGGTGTATTATCGCGGCTCCAGATTGTTGCTCTGTGTCGGATCTTCGTCGTGTCCCGGCCTTTTCTCCCTACGGGTGGTCGGAGATACGAAGAAAATAAATTTATTCTCTCCCTATAAACTCACGCCTATTTCGAAAATAAGAATGAATTCGTGTGAGTTTACGGACTGAATACTAATATATATAGGCTTCAAAAACCTATATAATATTAATATATTTATAGCCCATTAATTTAATTATAATCAGCGGGCTTCTATTAAATCGGCCCATAATATAATTAATTAATTTATTGGGCTATTAATATTTATCAATTAATTGGCCTGACCAATTAATTCCGGATAAATAACATTATTAAATAATGTAAAAATACATTAATCCATTAATAATGAATTACGAGAGATAATAAATTACTAGGCAACTAATTGGGCGGATCGGGGGATCCAATACAAGAAATAAAGTCTGTGCCTCCAATTAATTAATTATCCATTGCTCGAGTCGAGCAAAATTAATTAATTAACACGAGATTCATTCCACTAGAGAATCCGTCTTCGACTTACCCCTTTATCCCGATTTGAGCAAGGGCTTGTATTTTAGACTTAATCGATCTCAGTATTTAAGATAGAAATATCCATTAATTAATTAAACTTCCTGATTGCTTAAATTAATTAACATCTTCTATCCTTAGTAGTACCACTCGACCTTATTAACACCCCGAACTTAATCAACCGGCCGGGTTTAGTGTGCTAATCCTTTCGAGTTTCTCGGGGGATATTATCAACCCGTTCACGGGATACGGGCTGCAAGATACGGACAACCCGGCTGAGCCACAAATGACTACTAACACCCAAGATACGTAGATCCGGTCGCTCATTGGACGTTCACCATAGTAGATCAAAGTGATAGATAGCCAAATGCACTTTCGGTGAAGTCTTACCAAGCTTAAGACTAGCTAAGTCACCGAGATCTTGGTTCTCCACTAAGGTCGGTTAGGAGAACACATCTCACTTTGTGATCCTTCAATACACCACCTTAAGTGTACCGGTAAAGACAAGCGGCTAAGACAAGCCACTTCTTATCTAAGCTGCCGGCTTAAGCGAGCAACTTCATCCTTAAGTTGTCTCGGTAATGTGCTTGTTTATATCTTGTCGGTTCAACCAATTTGTGTTGTCTTACGTGATACCCGACACACCACACAAATCTAACTTTTATACAAGATAAAGGATAACATGTGCAAATATACATATTTATCAGATAGGAGAATAAAACAGTGGTAAGGACAAAAACACATTGTATACAAGCATAAAAGTGCTTCCAGTATACAAAATCCCAACAATTCTCCCACTTATACTAAAGTAAACTTTTAGTATACAATGTGTCTATATCTCAGCTATCTAGGTACAAACTAATACCCAGCTATATCTTAGCTATCTATCCTATCTATACGACATCTTCTCCCACTTATACAAAAGTTTCTATAGTCCTAAGTGGGGCATCTCTACCATCCCAAAGCCACGAACATGCTTCTTGTAAGCCGGGAGTGGTAAGCTCTTCGTGAAAGGATTAGCTAGGTTGACTTCAGTTCCAATTTTGTCAATCACCCGGGTCACCTCGATTTACGAATACTCGTATAATATGGTACTTCCTGTCTATGTGTTTAGACGCCTTGTGAGATCTAGGTTCCTTAGAATTTGTCACTGCACCCGCATAATCACAATAAATCGTGATCGCCTTAGGCAAATTCTGAACAATATAAAGATCTTGGAGGAAATTCTTGAGCAAGCGCCTCTTTCGAAGCTTACGAAAGCGACCACATACTCTGCTTCCATGGTTGAGTCCGTGATGCATTTACGCTTTGCACTCCTCCATGAAACGGCTCCACCTCCCAAGGTAAACACATAACCCGAGGTAGACTTCTTCTCGTCGGCTGGTCATCACGGAAATCCGATTACGTATAACCCGAAGACACTAGGCGTACGGCGGTAAACAAGCCTATAATCTCTAGTCCGTTTAAGGTACTTGAGAATATACTTGACCGCGATCCAGATATTCCTTTCCGGGGGTTAGGCGATATCTTTAGACCATGCCTACGACATATGAGATATACTGCTCTTGTACAAAGCATCGCATACATGAGGCTACCGACGGCGAAAGCATATGGTACTTGCCTCATATTTTCTATCTCTTCGGGGCGTTTTTCGGCGCGATTCTTGGATAGAAAAATGCCGTGTACGAAAGGTACTAAACCTCTCTTGGCTTTTGAATGCTAAAACGAGCAATAACGGTGTCAATGTAGGACACTTGTGACAAGCTTAACATCCTTTTTACGGCGATCTCGAATAACCTTGATCCCGAGGATGTAAGCGGCTTCACCTAAGTCCTTCATTTGAAGCTTGCTCGGATAACCACGTCTTTACGTGCGATAACACTTCAACATTATTGCTAATGTGAAGGATGTCATCTAAGTAAAATGCAAGAAACACCAGCGATCCGTTAACACAAATACGTTACACACACCTCGTTAGGACGGGATACAAATCCATAAGATTTGACTACTTTGTCAGCACGCTAGTGCCATAACCGGAAATCTTGCTTAAGTCCATGAATAGACTTCTTAAGCTTCCAAATTAGATGCTCTTCGCCCTCCTTCACATAACCATCATTTGTTTCATGTAGATGCCCCTACCTTTTCAAGGTGACCGTTTAGGAATGCGGTTTTGACATACATTTGCCGGATATCTAGGTTTATGTGAGTGATATGGCAAGGAGAATCGAGAATGGACTTGATCATTGCTACGGGCGAGAAGGTGTCTTCATAATCGATACCTTCTTTCTGGGTAAAACCCTTCGCCACAAGCCTGGCCTTAAATGCCATGATCTCTTCATTCAGTGCTCTCTCTTTCTCTTGTATACTCACTTACTACCAATAGCATTGCAGTCCTCAGGTAGTTCAGTGATCTCGTATACATCCATATTAGTTATGGACTCAAATTTTGAGTCCATTGTGCATCTACATCTCCCACTGCTTCGTTGTAAGTCCAGGGATCCACGGTATCTTGTTCATCTGCCGGGAGATAATCAAACGTCTCCCCAGTGAACATACCGATCAGGTGTACAAGTAATAGTATATTATCAGCTCTTTGCTGATCAGTGTGGATCTTTTCCATTCTGATATCCTTTTTCTCGACATGATCTCTGATGAAGTGATGACGGATATCCACGTACTTGCACCTTGTATGTAGAACTGGGTTTTGAGTGATTGCAATAGCACTGGTATTGTCGCAGTAGATCAACACTTCATCTTGATGAATGTCGTAGTCTCTCAACTGTTGTCGAAGCCACAGCTTCTCTGCGCAACAGCTTCCGGCAGCCATCTACTCAGCTTCAGTAGTGGACGTTGCTACTGAGTGCTGTTTCTTTGAAAACCATGATATGAGCTTGCTACCGAGGAACTGACAAGTTCCTGAGGTTGACTTTCTGTCGATTCGGCAACCTGCCTAGTCACCATCAGAATAACCAGTTAGTTCAAGGTTATTATCAGCAGGATACCATAATCTAACGTCAGGTGTTCCCTTCAAGTAACGAAGAATTCTCTTCGCTGAATCTATATGGCTCTTCTTTGGATTCGCATGAAATCTTGTGGATATAACTGCAACATAAGTTATGTCAGGTCTCCTTGCTGTAAGATATAATAAAGAACCGATAATAGCATGATAGTCAGTTGAGTTAACAGATACTCCATCTTTGTCACGATCAATCTTGAGATTGGTGTTCATGGGTATCTTTACTGACTTGCTGGATTCGCAGCTGAATTTCTTGATGAGATCTCTTGTATATTTAGCTTGATTAATGAGTATTCCCTTCTTTGATTGTTTGACTTGAAGTCCAAGGAAATAGTTCATCTCTCCCATCAACGACATTTAAAATTTCTCTTTCATCATCTTCTCGAATTGCTGACACATAGTCAGATTCCTTGATCCAAAGATGATGTCTTCCACGTAGATCTGCACTAGTAGTACTTCTCCTGACTTGATACTGAATAGGGTGCGATCCACTGATCCTTTCTGAAAACCTTTATGGAGTAGAAAGTCTGAGAGGGTATCGTACCAAGCCCTGGGTGCTTATTTTAACCCGTACAAAGCTTTCTTAAGTCTGTAAACCTGATGTCCCTGCTGAAAGTCGGGCGGTTGTTCAACATAGACTTTTTCCTTTAGCACGCCGTTCAGGAAAGCTGACTTCACATCCATCTGATAGACTGTGAACTTCTAATGTGTTGCATAGGCTAGGAATAGACGAATGGCTTCCAATCTTGCGATTGGGGCGAATGTTTCATCGAAATCTATTCCTTCTGATTGACAATATCCTTTGGCAACAAGTTGAGCTTTATCCCTAACAATGACGTTGTTTTCATCAGGCTTGTTCTTGAAGACCCACTTTGTTCCTATCACATGTTGATGTCTAGGTCCGTCGACAAGCTCCAATACGTCGTTTCGCGTGAACTGATTCAGCTCTTCTTGTATGGCGATGATCCAATCAGCATCATTCAGTGCGTCCTCAATTGTTTGAGGTTCTTCAGTTGACAAGAAACATGAGTATAAAGCACTTTCTCCTTGACATAATCTGGATTTTATACCAGTTCTTTATTTTCCGATCGCCTGGAAGGCTCCATCCCCCCAGGGGCAGAGAACCCGTCGCCGTCTTCGTTGTGCTACCGGAAGCGTTGACACTAGCTGAGGGATCTTCAATTATAAGGTCTGAAGAATGAGCATCTAACCACGAGCGACGACGTCTTGTTACTTCATTTGGAACTTGTTCAACACATACATTAGGAGTATTAGGAATTTTAGTTGTACTATTCTGTGTTTGAAGCAATTCAGTAACAAGGGTTGGGTCTACTGAGTCACCAGGTTTAGGGGCATTTAGCTCAGGAACATCGATAGTTCCCCCTGAGTAGTTATTCTCAGTAGAGGTCTCAGTTACCACATGAGTTTCCTCATCGACCTAAATTACCAGGGATTGATCATGTTTGGTAGAATCAATCTCCTCAGCTACACTGCTGAAGGAATAATAGGGTTTACAGTAAGGCTACCTTCCTCCTGGTGTGTTGTCGCGGCTCCGATTGTTGCTCCTGTGTCAGATCTTCTGATCTGTGTCCCGGCCTTTTTCTCCCTCTGGGTGGTCAGAGATCTGAAGAAAATAAATTTATTCTCTCTCTATAAACTCACGCCACTCTCGATTTTTTATGAATCAATTTGTGAGTTTACGACGGAATACTAATATATATAGGCTTCAAAAACCTATATAATATTAATATATTTGTAGCCCATTAATTTAATTATAATCCAATGGGCTTCTATTAAATCGGCCCATAATATAATTAATTAATTTATTGGGCTACTAATATTTATCAATTAATTGGCCCGACCCAATTAATTCCAGAATAAATAACATTATTAAATAATGTAAAATACATTAATCCATTAATAATGAATTACGAGAGATAATAAATTACTAGGCAACTAATTGGGCCGGATCGGGGATCCAATACAAGAAATAAAGGCTGGGCCTCCAATTAATTAATTATCCATGCTCGGCCCGTGAGCAAAATTAATTAATTAACACGGATTCATTCCACTAGAGAATCCGTCTTGACTTACCCCTTTATCCCAATTTGAGCAAGGGCTTGTATTTTAGACTTAATCGATCTCCGTATTTAAGATAGAAATATCCGTTAATTAATTAAGCTTCTTGTTTGCTTAAATTAATTAACATCTTGTATTCTTTGAGTAGTACCACTCGACCTTATTAACACACTTTGAACTTAATCAACCGGCAGGGTTTAGTGTGCTAATCCTTTCGAGTTCCTCGGGGGATATTATCCAACCCGTTCTGGGATACGGCCGCAAGATACGGACAACCCGGCTGAGCCACAAATGACTACTAACACCCGAGATACGTAGATCCGGTCGCTCGTTGGGCGTTCACCATAGTAGGTCAAAGTGATAGATAGCCAAATGCACTCGGTGAAGTCTTACCAAGCTTAAGACTAGCTAAGTCACCGAGATCTTGGTTCTCCACTAAGGTCGGTTAGGAGAACACATCTCCTTTGTGATCCTTCAATACACCACCTTAAGTGTACCCGGTAAAGACAAGCGGCTAAGACAAGCCACTTCTTATCTAAAGCTGCGGCTTAAACCGAGCAACTTCATCCTTAAGTTGTCTCGTTTGTGATGCTTGTTTATATCTTGTCAGTTCAACCAATTTGTGTTGTCTTACGTGATACCCAGACACACCACACAAATCTAACTATTATACAAGATAAAGGATAACATGTGCAAATATACATATTTATCGAGATAGGAGAATAAAATAGTGGTAAGGACAAAAACACATTGTATACAAGCATAAAAAAGTGCTTCCAATATACAAAATCCCAACAATTCTCCCACTTATACTAAAGTAAACTTTTAGTATACAATGTGTCTATATCTCAGCTATCTAGGTACAAACTAGTACCCGGCTATATGTTAGCTATCTATCCCATCTATCACGACATCTTCTCCCACTTATACAAAAGTTTTACGAGTCTAAGTGGGGGGCATCTCTACCATCCCTAAGCCACGAACATGCTTCTCGTAAGCGGGAGTGGTAAGCTCTTCGTGAAAGGATTAGCTAGGTTGACTTCGGTTCCAATTTTGTCAATCACCACATCACCTCGATTTACGAATACTCGTATAATGTGGTACTTCCGATCTATGTGTTTAAACGCCTTGTGAGATCTAGGTTCCTTAGAATTTGTCTTTGCACCCGCATGATCACAATAAATCGTGATCGCCTTAGGCAAATTCGAACAATATCAAGATCTCGGAGAAAATTCTTGAGCCATCTTGCCTCTTTCGAGGCTTAAAGCTGACCACATACTCTGCTTCCATGGTTGAGTCCGTAATGCATTTACGCTTTGCACTCCTCCATGAAATGGCTCCACCTCTCAAGGTAAACACATAACCCGAGGTAGACTTCTACTCGTCTCTGTCGGCCCTAGAAATCCGGTTACGTATAACCCCAAAGACACTAGGCGTGACCGGTAAACAAGCCTATAATCTCTAGTCCGTTTAAGGTACTTGAGAATATGGTTGACCGCGATCCAGTGTTCCTTTCCGGGGTTAGGCGATATCTTGAGACCATGCATACAACATGTGAGATATACGCTCTCGTACAAAGCATCGCATACATGAGGCTACCGACGGCGGAAGCATATGGTACTAGCGTCATACTTTCTATCTCTTCGGGGCGTTTTTAGGGCTGATTCTTGGATAGAAAAATGCCATGTACGAAAGGTCCTGAACCTATCTTGGCATTTTGCATGCTAAAACGAGCAATAACGGTGTCAATGTAGGACACTTGTGACAAGCTTAACATCCTTCTTACGCGATCTCGAATAACATTGATCCCAAGGATGTAAGCGGCTTCATCTAAGTCCTTCATTTGAAGCTGCTCGGATAACCACGTCTTTACGTCGATAACACTTCAACATTATTGCTAATGAGAAGGATGTCATCTACATAAAATGCAAGAAACACCAGCGATCCGTTAACACAAATACGTTACACACACCTCGTTAGGGACGGGATACAAATCCATAGGATTTGACTACCTCGTCAGCATTGGTGCCATAACCGGAAATCTTGCTTAAGTCCATGAATAGACTTCTTAAGCTTCCAAACTAGATGCTCTTCGCCCTCATTCACATAACCATCCATTTGCTTCATGTAGATGTCCCTACCTTTTTCAAGGTGACCGTTTAGGAAGCGGTTTTGACATACATTGGTCGGATCTCTAGTTTCATGTGAGCTGATATGGCAAGGAGAATCCGAATGGACTTGATCATTGCTATAGGCGAGAAGGTCTCTTCATAATCGATACCTTCTTTTCCGGGTAAAACCCTTCGCCACTAGTACGGCCTTAAACGCCATGATCTCTTCATTCGGTGCTCTCTCTTTCTCTTGTATACCCACATACTACCAATAGCATTGAAGCCCTTAGGTAGTTCGGTGATCTCGTATACATCCATATCGGTTATGGACTCAAGTTACGAGTCCATGGTGCATCTACATCTCCCATTTGCTTCGTTGTAACTCCGGGGATCCACGGTATCTTGATCCGGTTTACAAGGGAGATAATTAAACGTCTCCATAGTGAACATATACCGATCAGGTGTAAATATCACCCTCCCGCTACGTTGAACGAGTGTCGGGAGACTGGGTTAGCAGTTGTGCGAGTTACTCGTGGAGTACTATCTTGCACAATGGCCGTTCAAGTGGAACCCGACCACCTTGTAATTCCTCAAGGATGATGTCGACTCGAGATTTTTGGTTACTAATGTAATCCTCTTCTAAGAACCGAGCGTTAGGGCTAACAACGATCTTGTTCTTTAGGATCATAAAAGTATCCACCTTTCGTTTCCTTCGGATGCCCTATGAACAACATCACTACGAACGTGATTCCAATTTGTCGGCTTTGCCTATTTAGCACATAAGCGGGATAACCCCCAAATCCTTAAGTGGTGCATCTTGGGTTTGTGCCCACTCCACAACTTCGAAAGGGATCTTTTGTACCGACTTGGAATGCACACGGTTCGAGGCAAGTATCTTTGTAGTCTCCAGGGCATATCCCCGAAAAAAGCGCGCAAAGTTGCCTAACTCATCATCGACCGAACCATCTCTAAGAGACTTCGGTTCCTTCTCTCACGACACACCATTACTGCGAGGCGTGCCCGTGATGTCGGTGGGATGTAATCCCACATACAGTCAAGTAGTCCTTGAACTCGTTGGACGGGTATTCCCCACCACGATCGGATCGTAGTGTTTTGATTTCTTTACCTAGCTTCTTCTCCATACGCCTTGAATTCCTTAAAGGTTTCAAAGCAATCCAACTTATGGCGAAGAAGGTAAACATATCCATACCTCGAGTAATCGTCGGTAAATTTGACGAAGTACTCATACCCTCCACGAGCTTGTGTAGACATAGACCCACACAAGTCGGAATGTATCAAACTTAATGCTTACGTGGCTCTATAACCCTTTGCCTTCAAAGGCCTAGTCATCATCTTTCCTTCCAAACGGGTTTCACAAGTTGGAAACGGTTCAATCATGGAGAGACTCCAATGATCCATATTCCACCAACCTCGCGAGTCCTGTTAAGATTGATGTGACCTAGTCTTAAGTGCCATAGATAAGTTTGGTTTACCTTAGAAGACTCTTTCCTCTTCTTAGGATTTGATGATGAGGAAGCAATATTAACGGAACTACGCGGTTTACAAGTAATAGTATATAAAGATCCGTTTAATGGTCCACCACGAGATAAAATCATCGTCTTTCATGATAGAAACTTCACTATCAAAACTTGATTTATAACCATCCATGGTGCGGAGTTTTGAAAGCGAAATAATGTTTCGCCTAAACTTCGGACACATATTAAACATCTTTAAGTACTAAAAGCAGAACTATCAAAAGATAGATTTAAATCTCCAATGGCAATTGCGGGAACTTTCAATCCATTGCCCATTGAGACTACCACCTCGCCATTGCTCGATTACCTTTTACGCAAGAAACCTTGCAAGGTGTAACAAACATGAGCAGTTGCCCCGAATCCACTACCCATTCGTGGGTAGAAGAGGAAACGAGCAGGTTTGATTACAAGAGCGACTCGCGTCTCTTTACATTTTGCCTTGACATACGGATTATAATTCTTCCGGTGTCCTTTCTTACCATTCTTGAAGAACCTTCCTTTCTCCTTTGACATTTGCATGTCGCCGGTAAGGACCGTCTTCTTACTCCCACTGCTCTTCTTGAAATGTCCACCCTTTCTGTTCTTTTTCTGGTTTCCGCATTTCAGAGGATTCCTTGAACTACTAGGGATATTCAAGACTTGAGTACTCTTGCCCTTTTCTATAACCTCTTTGACCGCTACCAAATATTTGAGTAACATACTCATAGTAAACTCGTTCTTAGACATAGCGGTCCTAAAAAAGAAGTTCTTATAGAACCTTTGCGAGAGCATTTATTGGGAAGGTAAGATATCTCTTCCACTTTGTAAAATTATTTAAAATTGTAAACCCGTTAGGGTTTGGTTGAGTGAGCTTGTTTAGGAACTCGAAATTAAAGTTTTTCGAACAGAGACATATCCGAAAAAATATAAATTAAAAGCATGTATAAAATTAATATTTGCACATAATTCGTAATTAACTATCATTGTAACCTTTTGAAAAACCAATGATGTTAAAAACCTCGAACCGCTCTAGGAATTCCACTAGCAAGCCACGCGGTGGGCGTTTACTAGCGTAACCCTAAACCAAGCTATTTACCTAGCTCCTTAATTCCAATCCACGTCAAGGTTCTTAAGACGAATGGAATTAATAGTTCGATATTTTGGACCATGTCACTATTAAAACGGGAAGGGACTTGAGGGAAGTGAATTGTACTGCGGTGACATCTAAGCATTGACCATTAATTTGACCAAAATAGAATCAAATTCTCGAAATTGACATACTTACTCGAACCATGCCGCATTCAATTTGATCCTAATTAGCCATCCTATTTAATTATTATCTTCTAGAGTACTCGTGTTTACTAGGCACGCAAGCCACGCAGGTGGACGTTTACGGCTTCGCTCCCACTACTCAATAATAATTAAATATTGTTTTGGAAAACTCATCTCACAAAACTGGTAGCTCAAAAATGCAAGCAAGCCACGCGGTGGACGTTTACTCACACAATCTTACTACTTTCGTGTAGAGTCCAATTAATGGAGGTCCGATTAATTGTTTAATATCCAAATTAATGGAATCTAATTAAACATTTAATTTTAAAAATTGCTTAGTCTTTTTATTCAAAAGGTTTGTAACGAATCATGCATATCACATAATTCCTAAAGCATGCAATTTCTAAGCGCATATAATAAAACGTGCTCGCGAAAAATAAAACATGCTTTAACAATGACATAAATCCTATTTACATGCTTTTCTAAGCACAATTAATCACATAATTGCATGATAAAGCATAATAATAAATAAACGCGCAAATAGGAAATTTAAAATCGTTATCGGGCTTTAAAACACGTAATCCCTAACTATTACATTGCCGATCAAAACACGAGATCTTCGAAATCTTCAAAAAACATCGAATGAAACGAGCTGCGAAAAGCGCACCGACGCTCGTCGCCACATCATCGGGGGGTGCGCCACGTGGCGCGCCACGTGGCGGAACACGTGGCGCATGCATGGGACGCCCAACTCGGCTAGGGGCGGCGTGGCGCGCCACGTCGGCGCGCCACGTCATCATCTTCCTCACAGCTGCCGCCGCCACCGTCTTCTTCCGGGCCGGTTTCCGGTCAGCCGTCTACACCGGGAGGGTCGTCGGACCATGGAGAGGCCGGAACCGGCCTCCCCGTGCCGAGACGCCCCGGAAACGGCGTGAATTGGCGCTGCGCGCAGCCCCGTGTCTGCCCGCCGCGGCGCGCGCCGCCGCGCCGTTTCCGGCGTCTCCGCCCCTCCTACATCGTCTCCAGCCACGACCGGCGTCCCCGGGACGTCGGATCTGAAGAACGGTCGCTGGAGCCGCCGCCGCCGCGTCAGCGTGCGGCGCGATAAATCGCGCCTCCGCCGCCCGCGCGTTGCCGCCCAAATTCGACTTTTCCGAGCCGCAATTCGATCAATTGAAAGAGGGGAAAGCGTAATTGGAACACTCACGACCACCGGGTAAGCGGTTTCGGCCGAGATTAGTTCCTCAATTTCCCGAATTTCAAACGATTCGCCGGAACGAATTCATAACGAGCAGCGAACTTCAGACGTCAATTCCGGTTGCATCCGGGATCGGATGATCCCATACGACCTATCAACGCGAAGCTCGTAAGACGAGGATTCCATAGGTCCAAGCCTATCAGAAATCCGACCCCGGAACCGCCGGGATTTGCCGCCGCAAAATGCGGCGGAACCCTAGAAAACTAGGGTTTCCTGGCCAATTTGGGAATTTCTGGACAGCACGACCACTTCTCCTTTCCGATGCTATTCCGGACAAACCAGAAATCGGAATGGGTCGTGCGACCTATCCAGACGAAGCTAACGCGAAGATGAACAAACCTATCTGAACGGATCGGAAGGATACTGTAGCACGCGCACTCACGCGCTGTCACAAGTCGGCGCCCGTGTTCTGCCAGAAACTAGGTTTTCGCCCTTCCGCTCCGTCGCGCCTCGATTTTCGTGCCAATCAGACCAATTACAGTACAACAAACAGTACAATCACATAGCACATTGATACTATCAACTACTCGTGGATTTTCTCACGAGAAAAACGTTACAACGGGGTCAAAAACGGTGGCTCGCGGGCCGCCCCCGAGCACGAAATAGCCCGATAACGACGAAATAAAACCTAATTATGCAACAATCAGAGCCTAAACCTGGCTCTGATACCAATTGAAGGAATAATAGGGTTTACGGTAAGGCTACCTTCCTCCTGGTGTGTTGTCGCTGCTCCGATTGTTGCTCATGTGTCAGATCTTCTGATCTGTGTCCCGGCCTTTTTCTCCTCTGCGGGTGGTCGGAGATACGAAGAAAATAAATTTATTCTCTCTCTATAAACTCACGCCACTCTCGATTTTTATGAATCAATTGTGTGAGTTTCTGAATAGAATACTAATATATATAGGCTTCAAAAACCTATATAATATTAATATATTTGTAGCCCATTAATTTAATTATAATCCGATGGGCTTCTATTAAATCGACCCATAATATAATTAATTAATTTATTGGGCTACTAATATTTATCAATTAATTGGCCCGACCAATTAATTCCAGAATAAATAACATTATTAAATAATGTAAAATACATTAATCCATTAATAATGAATTCGAGAGATAATAAATTACTAGGCAACTAATTGGGCCGGATCGGGGGATCCAATACAAGAAATAAAAGCGGGCCTCCAATTAATTAATTATCCGTACTCGGCCCAGGAGCAAAATTAATTAATTAACACGGATTCATTCCACTAGAGAATCCGTCTTTGACTTACCCCTTTATCCCCGATTTGAGCAAGGGCTTGTATTTTAGACTTAATCGATCTCCGTATTTAAGATAGAAATATCCGTTAATTAATTAAGCTTCTTGTTGCTTAAAATAATTAACATCTTGTATTCTGAGTAGTACCACTCGACCTTATTAACACACTGAACTTAATCAGCCGCAGGGGTGTAGTGTGCTAATCCTTTCGAGTTCCTCGGGGGATATTATCAACCCGTTCCGGGATACGGTGCAAGATACAAACAACCGGCTGAGCCACAAATGACTACTAACACCCAAGATACGTAGATCCGGTCGCTCGTTGGACGTTCACCATAGTAGGTCAAAGTGATAGATAGCCAAATGCACTCGGTGAAGTCTTACCAAGCTTAAGACTAGCTAAGTCACCGAGATCTTGGTTCTCCACTAAGGTCGGGTTAGGAGAACACATCTCACCGTGATCCTTCAATACACCACCTTAAGTGTACCGGTAAAGACAAGCGGCTAAGACAAGCCACTTCTTATCTAAAGCGCTGGCTTAAGCCGACAACTTCATCCTTAAGTTGTCTCAGCAGTGTTAACTATTTATATCTTGTCAGTTCAACCAATTTGTGTTGTCTTCTGTGATACCCGACACACCACACAAATCTAACTATTATACAAGATAAAGGATAACATGTGCAAATATACATATTTATCAGATAGGAGAATAAAATAGTGGTAAGGACAAAAATACATTGTATACAAGCATAAAAAAGTGCTTCCAGTATACAAAATCCCAACAACTGCTTGTTGGTTGATTCTGAATTTCATCATCTGAATCATCATCCCAACAATGCTGGATCTTTTGAGTGTTGTCTTTTAAGCTTAGATCTTGTAGCTTGCTCCTGAACTCTTCAGCTTCTGGCTGAGAGTTTGACTTCCTGAACTCAGAAGTAAATTCATCAAATACAACATGAGGGCTTTCTTCCACGCAAAGGGTTCGGTAGTTAAAACCCTGAAAGCTTTGCTGACCCTGGAGTATCCTAAGAAAACTCCTTGGTCTAACCTGCTATCAAAGACCTTTAACTGGTCCTTTCCATTTTTGTGGATAGAGCACGGACAACCAAAAATATGGAAATGCGAAATAGAAGGAGTTCTCCCTTTCCATAGTTTGTAAGGTATCTTCATGTGCATCTGAGTCAATAGAGACCGGTTCTGACTATAGTAATGCAGTGTCAGTAGCCTCGGCCCAGAACTTCAATGGTAGACCTGAATCTGCGAGCAACGTCCTTGCTGCTTCTTTAAGCATTATGTTTTTCCTTTCAGCAAGTCCGTTCTGCTGAGGCGGACGTGCTGCTGAGGTTTCTTTTTCAATGCCTTCAGCTTCACAGAAGTCTTTCACCATCGAGTTCAGAAACTCAGTTCCATGATCTGAGCGTATCCTTTGGATCTTGATATCTTTCTCGACGCTCAGCCGCTTCAGTAGTTTCGGCAGCTCAAGTTTGACGTCAGATTTATTGGCGATGAATATCACCCAAGTATATCTTGAATAGTCATCAACGACTACAAGAGCATATTTCTTTCCTCTGATCATCACTGGATTGGCTGGCCCAAATAAGTCCATGTGCAACAGTTGAAGCATTCCATCAGTAGAAGGTGACGGAATTGGCGGATTGCTTGACTTTGTTTGCTTCCCCTTCAGACATGCTTCACAATTTTTATGACTTTTGAACACTTCATTGGGCAGTCCTCTGACTTTAGCGTCATGTGCTAGCTTGTTCATTGTCTTGAAGTTCAGATGACTCAGTCGTCTGTGCCACATCCATGTTGTTTTGTCATCTGACCTCGTGTGTGCTAGCAGGCAAGCTTCAGGTTCGGCGGTATTCCATTCAGCATAGTATATGTTCCTTCGCCGCGATCCTAATAACATAGTTTTTCCTGTAGATTTAACAAGAACATCACAAAAACCTGCGTCTAAAGTCACTTTATTGGAGTTATCACAGAATTGACTGACAGAATGGAGATTATGTTGAAGTCCTTCAACATAAGATACTATAGGAACTATTGCAGTTCCTATTTTCAATGTGTTGTATCCCCTTGTGTAGCCTTTAGAGTTATCGCCGAACTCAATTCTGGCTCCATCTTGCTGAACGTAGTCGGTCAGTAGGCTCTTTTGATGTGTCATATGTCTTGAGAATCCACTGTCGACAATCCAAGGGTCCTGTAAAACCTGCAAAACAAAAACAAATTCAGGTACCCTTGGGTTCAGCTTGGGTCCTTAATTGTTAGATTTTAGGATCCAAACTTGTCTGATAGCCCTGATGGCTTCAGACTTCTTACCCTTGTTGTCAGTAGCCTTCTCCACTGAACTTGGAGTGGCTGACTTCTTAGTCTTTTGAGGTTCAACTTTCTTCTTCTGAACCATAGGGCTTCTAACTCTTGGCTTATAGTAGCACGATCCGTACTGAGCTGGATGAGTCACCTATTGGTGGCCACGCTGTTCGGACCACCTGACCTTCTTGGTTTCCCTTGAGTTTGCTCTTGGTGTCTTGGGGCTAGAACCATGGGTCATCTTTTTGTTGCTAGACTGAGGTGCTTAAATCTTCTGCTTGTTCTTTGCCTGATGGGATGTATAGTCTGCATGTTGAGTTACCCCTTGGACAAACCTATCAGCCAGCTTGGTGGAGCTCTTCTGCCTGAAGTGGAGGCTTCACAAGTGTAACCAAGTCCTTCTTTAGTGGCATATGGTCTTTGAGATCGTAACAACTTCTCCAACTTCTACTTGGCTCTAATGTATTGCTCGGTCATCAAGGTTCTCCACACTTCATCACTCTTCCTCTGAGCTTCATATTCTATTCTGGCCTGTGTGAGGTTTTCCTTGAGATTAGCAATTTCAGTCTCTTTCTCAGAGACGTCTTTGGACAGTACTGAAATCTGTGCTTCTTGGTCTTGAGAATTAGTCATCAGAGAGTTAATTTCTTCCTTCAATCTCAGAACAAGTCCTTTAGAGTCAGTAGAGTCCTGACTTCTCTTTGAAAGTCTCTGATTTTCTGCTTTTAGGATATCCATCTCCTGAATCGTCTTGCTGAACTGCTGGCTCATCTGAATTTGCTCTTCAAGCAAATCTTCATACGCAAGAACCACATCCATCGGTTCTCCTGTAGCAGAGCTCGTGTCGTGTGTGCAAGGTGAAGAGGGGCATATGATAGGTTCATAATTTACCTCAGCCTCTCCTCCGGCCACCAAACACGGCTCAAAATCTTCTGTCTCGATTGCCATTAATGCAGCATCGTCATCAGACGATTCCATGAATAGTTCCTCATTGCTTGAGCAATCAGATAACTCTCCAGCTATGTAGGCTTGCCTTTTCTTGACGAACTTGTCACGACGGGCTTGCCTTTCAGCTCTTTTAGCTGCTGAGTGTTCAGGACATTCGTACTGAAAGTGTCCTGACTTTTTGCAGTTGTAACATACTGAGCTTCTGCCATCCCTTCTAGATGTGTCCTTTTGTTCGATGGTGGCAACTTCAGTGTTCCTGCAATCAGGTAGAGATTTAGTTTCACTTTTCATGCGATTATGATCTCTCTTACCTTGATATTTTTAGGATGCCTTTTTCATCTTCCTTCTGAACATCTCTTTCTCCTTTTGGTATTTCACAGCAAGGAGAGCATACTTCTCAGCCAAGTTGTCAGCAGTAGGTATAGTTACTGAGCTTCCAGTTGACTGGCTTGTTGCTGATGGACTTACTCCGGGAGTGCTAGTTGATGCCTTATAAGCATGATCTATTGGCACTTCAGCTTCAGCACCAGGGGTGTGTGGGAGGTTGAATTCAAACTCCTCTGCTTTTAGCTCTGAAAACACATAATCAGGAGTAAAAGAATTCAAATCAGATCTCCTCATACACGTAGCAAAAGAATACCACTTTGGCCTGCTAAGAGCCCTTAAAATCTTTGTGTTGGTCTCATTGTTGCTGAAAGTTTTCCCAAGTCCGTTGATGATGTTGATCTGGTTTATGAATCGAGCACTGAAATCATCTATGGACTCCCCAGGAAGCATAGCGAATGCCTCGAGTTTATGCAGATCTAACTCCAGTTTGTTCTCTTTGATCTGTGGAGTTCCTTGGCTCAGTACTGCGAGAGCATCCCATAACTCCTTTGCAGTCTTGCAATCTTGTACTCTCCCAAGATATGAGTCACTGAGTGTCATCAGTATTGCATTTCGAGCGACTCGGTCGAGATTATGTAATTTCTTCTCCTCAGGAGTGAAAAGGCGCTTGTCCTTGGCGACCTTTGGACCGGTTCTGGCACCTGTTGTTTTGTCCAATGCAAGTCCGACTAAGTCGATCATCAGAACATTAGGTCCTTTCTCCAAGACGTCGGTCATGCTGTCGTGCAGCAAGCTTAATTGTGCCTCCATTATCACTCGCCATACCGCGTAGTTCTCAGTTGAGAACATGGGTACCGTCCTAATCCCTGAAATATCAGCTATTGAAAGATAGGATATAGGATGTAATGAAGAGATGCAAGAAGTAGCGAAAATGATTTTTCCTAGGATCTTTGTTCGAGATAGACCAGTTTCAGAAAATGATGATCTGTAAGAACACCGCTCTGATACCAATTGTTGGTTCTGAGACGTGGTTCAAGTGTAGAGGGGGGGGGGGTGAATACACTTGAATACAGATTCTTTTCTCAAACGCGAAAGTCAGCTCTAGTTGAGTTTGTTACTGAACTGAGTTAGATAGCCAGATATGCTTTCAAGATCGCATGGGCAAAGATTTCTTCTACTGAGTTCAGCTCTACTGACTTGAGTCAGTCGAGTAGTCGTTCAGTATCAGAGTTCAGTATCAGAGTTGTGTACGGAAGTGTAGGGCTTATTAAACATCTCGGTTGGAAAACCGGTTTTATGCTGAGTTTGATGAAATACAATTTTAATGCATTATGATCAGTAAAAAAAATAGTAAATCAACACAGCAGATTTTTAAAGTTGCTCGGACACACTGGGTCCTACGTCCACTGTCCTGACCAAAGCAGGATACTTGTTATATTTATACTGAGCAAGTCTCAGTAATCTGTTCACAAGACAAATACAAACTTGTTGCTTATACTGAGCAAGTTCTCAGTGATCTGTTCACAGGACAAATTCTCTACTTATAGTCGTAGTGACTTTACAAGGGTTTCAAACTTAAAGAGTTTGAGGCTTCTCCAACTATGAGGAAGTTCTTACAATAAGAACAATTTCACAAGAATGTGAACTTCCTCGGGGTTTCTAAGCTATGAGTATTACAATTTGGCTCACTTAGATAAGAGAAGGGGAACAAGGATAACTCTAAGTGATGAACTAAAATGATCTTCTATGAATGCTAGTTCTTCACTACATTCTTCGATTGAGTGTTAAGAGTTTTTGTGCGTCGATAGCTTTGGTTCCCGGTGTTGTCTCTGCATGAAGATTCTCCTCTTATATAGTCGTCGATTGTGAATAGATCCATTGGAGAGGGATCTAGCCACGTGTCAAAACAACAAGGAAAACGGCTCCTCAAATTTGAACGTTGATGAGTAGGTGCACTGTAGAGATATGCCTCTTTTTCAGTCTAGGAGCAACTTTTGTCAGAAAAGATAAAGCGTTGTTGGCTCCTTATTAGTCGAGGTAGATTGGTAGGTGAGACTTGTCAAACATCAGGGTTGACTTTCTCTGAATCCTTGGACCTTCAACTATAGTGACTTCCTACTGACGTTCTTCTGAGTATTAGTTTACGGCATGTGCAGATTCAGTTGTGGTTGGCTGACCAACTGACTTCTTCGATCCTGAGTCCATCACTTGAGTGCGACGTCTTCTACTGAACTTTGCAGCTACTGAACTCTACCCTACTGAGTTCCTAACTTGATGAACTCAAACTAAGCTATTACAAGAACGAAGGTTCATCATTCAACTAGGGGTTTTGGGATCTTCAAATCTATAAATATTGTCTACTGAATCTTCATCCCAACACACCCCACGTCGAAAATTCGACACTACATCACACCTCAATAGGTATGAAGTGGTATTAAAGAAGCGCAACTCCAAGGGTTTCCCTCATTGTACGGGAGCTCTATCCCTATTTTATTGCGGAAACAATGTTTCGTCTCCAACAGTTTTCCCTATCTCTCCCCTAAAAAGGAATATTCCATAATAATTTTATTTTTTTAATTTTACAAATCAATTTTAAATGAAATTATTTTATATAATTAAAGCAACCATAATAACATATTTAAAAAAATATATAATTAAAATTCTACATTAATTATAAAAAAATATGATTCAAATTACTTAAATAAAAATGATAAGTTACGTATCTAATTCCCCAAAGATGAATATTTTGCAAAAATGATCAATTAGTGCATTTCGGAGCTCGAAATGAGCGCTTGTATCATTAATTTCACTAAACCGCTTCGTGAAGCTTTTCATACGATCAGTTGAGGTGCTTCAAATTCAATATCCGTGGCTGGCATATCTCTTGCAACTTCAATTGGAGCATCAAGGTCTCGTTCATCCTCAATTATCATATTGTGCATGATTATGCAGGAAGTCATAATATCTCTCAAATAAATTGCATCCCAAAAACGTGTTTGATTTGCCACAATTACAAAACAACTTTGGAGGACTCCGAAGGCACGTTAAACATCCTTTCTACATGTTTCTTGTTTTATCGCAAACTGCCTTTTCTTGGGACCAACCGGTGCACATATAGTCTAGCATCCTTGGAAATCCTCTTTGCTCACCAATATCTCTAGCATTATCAGCTGTAGTGGGGCTTCAAAGATACTGTGGTGCGAAGATTTGACGAATTGCTTTACAAAACCTCTTCACGCACTTTGTTGGTCCAGAGAAGAGCCTTCAGGTGGGGGTTGGGTTGGGGGGGTGATTACACCTGAGTGCAAATATTAACTCAAACGTGAAAGTCAATATCTACCGAATAGTGCTACTGAACGAGTCAGTTGGCCAAATAAACTTTGTAGATCGCGTGGGCAAAGTATTTGTCTACTAAGTTCTATCTACTGACTTCAGTCAGTGAACAGTAGTCATTATAAGATGTGGTGCGTAAGTGTAGGTCCAAAAAGATTTTCGTCTCAGTTTGAAAACACGTTTTATGTTGAGTGATTTTAAAGTTCAGTTTTATGTAGTATGAATAGTTTATCAATGTAATAGTAAATCAACACAAGCAGTTATTAAAGTGGTTCGGATACGCTAGATCCTACGTCCTCTGTCCTGAACAAAGCAGGAGTTCTTTATTAGTTATACTAAGCAAGTCTCAATCGATATGTACGCTAGACATATACTCTAGTTATATTCTTAGTGACTTTACAAGTTTCAAACACGAGGTTTGATTTTCTCCAACTAAGGAGTTCTTACAATAAGAACAATTCAAAAAGATGAACTCCTTCAAGGTTTTCTAAGCTTATGATATTATAATACGTTGCTTAGAATGGAGAAAGGGAACTATGAATCTATAGAGTGAAGAACTAAAAAGATCTCTCTGTATACTAGTTCTTCGCTATGTTAAGCTTTAAGATCGCTAGAGCATTTGAATGCTTTGGTTCCTTGTGTTCGTGTAATTTCTGCATGAAGAATTCTTTATTTATAGTCTCGACTCATGAATAGATCCGTTGGAAGAAGGTCTAGATACGTGTAAAAAATGACAAGAAAAACGGCCATCTTCAATTTGAGTGTCACTGTAGGGATTTTCTCTTTTCAGTCTAGGGAGCAGCTTTATGGCAGAGCAGGTACAATGTTGGCAGCTCCTCATTGGTCGAGGTTAGAGAGTAGGTGAGGTTTGTTCAAACTCCAAGAGCATACTGAATTGACTTCCTTTACTTCCTCGGACCTTTTACTGAATTGTCTTCTACAGACATACTTCTGAGATATTCAGTACTTGGCTCGATTTTCTTTGCAGATTCACTGGGTTCTGGAACACCCAACTGACTTCTATAGTGCTGGGTTCTTCTGGCTGACACAAGATGTTCCATTGAACCTATCCGCTACTGAACTCTAGCTAGCTTAGTGAGTTCCTAACAACTGAACTGAACTAACCAATTACATTATAAGGCTCATCATTCAGCTAGGGATTTTGGGATTTTCAAATCTTATCATACTGAATCTCATACCCGACAATTTCCCCCTTTTGATGATGCCAAAAACTTAACATTCCAAAACCTTTATAACACAATTTTCCACCAAGACTAGGATCAAAAAAATAAAAATAATGAACTAAGTGAAAAACACATAGAAAGATAAGCAACATGTGAGTGTGTGTTCTGATCACTAAAGTGATCAATAGTGTAAAAAGATAAAGATAGCCATGTGACAATGAGTAGTTGTCTTAGGCCAAAAGATAGAATTTCATATGTTGGAATGAGTGTATATGATAAGATTTGAAGATTTCAAAACCCTTAGCTGAATGATGAGCCTTCGATATTGTAATAGCCTAGTTGAGTTCAGCTGTTAGAAATCAGTAGGCTAGTGTTCAGTAGCTGTGCATTCAGTAGAGATTCTGCACTCAGCCGGAGAACTCAGTATCGAGGAAGTCAGTTGGTCAGCTATTGACCAACTGAATCTGCCAAGGTTTTGAGCCAGCGAACTGAATTATTTAGACGAATGTCATTGGAGGTACATCAGGTGAAGGTCCGAGAGTTCAGAGGAAGTCAACTCATCGTACTTTGAGTTTGAATGAGCCTCACCAACTCTCATAGACCTCGACTAATCAGGAGCCGACAACACCTTACCTGCTCTGCCATAAAGCTGCTCCTAATCGGAAAAAGAGGAAAACTCTACAGTGCCTCTACTCAATGTTTGAATTATTATGGCCGTTTTCTTGTCTTATTCGGCACATTTCTAGACTCGCTCCAACGAAGATATTCACAAATCGGAGACTATAAATAGAGAAGAGTCTTCATGCAGAAAGACACCGGGAACCAAAGCAATCAAAGCTCAAACACTCTAGTGCACTTACAACGATATTCAAGTGAAGAACTTGCACTTAGATTTAGATCTTCTTTAATTCTTCTCTCTAGAGAATTATTGTTCCCTTTCTCTATCTAAGTGTGCTTATTGTAATACTTAATAGCTTAGAACCTCGAAGGAGTTCATTTTATTGAGCTGTTCTTATTGTAAGAACTCCTTCTTAGTTGGAGAAATTCTAACCTAAAAAGGTTAAGATCTGTACAGTCACTACGACTATAAGTAGATATCTATCTTGCGTACAGATTGCTCAGTATAAGCAAGCAAGTTAGAATGTCCTGTGAACAGATCAACTGAGGCTTGCTCAGTAAAATTAATACAAGATCTCCTGCTTAGTTCAGGACAGTGGATATAGGACCCAGCATGTCTGAACCACTTTAAAAATCACTAATGTTGATTTTAATTGCATTAATTAACTGTTCATTTTTCATTCAACTGAGTTTTTTATCAAACAAGCGTAAAATGGATTTTCAATTGAGCCGATTATTTTAAGGGCCCACACTTCCGCACACAACCTCTATTGCTGAACTACTATTCACTAACATAAGTAATCAGAACTATACTCAGTAGGAGAATCTCTGCCCACGCGATCGAGAAAACATATTTGGCTAACTGATAAAGTTCAGTAGCAACCTTCAGCTAAAGCTGACTTTCATGTTCTGAGTTTTAGAATTTGCATTCAGGTGTATATTCACCCCCCCCTCTACACCTGAAGCTCGTCTCTGGACCAAAATCGTATATGATGAAGATTTACATGTACAATGAAATTCTATTCTATCAGAACTAAGAAAAAGAAAGAACATCAGCTAGCCTTCCTGAATTGTTGGAATCTGGCCTTGAAATCAACTGACTTCTTCTTAGGAAGATCAAGACCGTTTGATTAGTGGATTATGTACCTCAGGTTCTTGATCTCTTCCTTCTCTTCAAGGTCATTCATTTCATGTCCCTTACCATGGCAAATTTAATCTCGTCCTCAATCTTCTTTGTGCATATGTTTCTTTCTAGAGTGCAAGGAGGAGGGAGAGTTTTGAATTCAGGTGCCTTGAGAGATAGACTAGACAGTTCGAGAGCAATCAGCATTTCTGCGTCCACTTCTGGATCTGAAATCATCAAGAATTCTCTGAACTGCACGTTTGGAGAAGAGTCCTTATTCATCGTCTTCCAGATATAGTGTCTTTTGGTGAAGTCGATCTTGATCTTCTCCCATTTCTGATTGATCTTCCAAGGTACCCATTGGTCAGTCCTTAGATAGATTATCCTTTTGATATTATTGCCCTGTTCTCTACATCTGAAGAATTTCGAAGTAGTCATAATACTTTTATCTTTCTAAGGGATTCTCTCCCTAGCTTCTTTCTGCATTCTCTGCCTGAGTGCCTCAAGGTCTGCTAATCTGACTCTCTCTTTTGCAGCTTGAATTTGGTTGGCCTAAGTAGTTATGTCTAAGCATCTTTCGTAGGCATCCCATATAGCTTTCATCTCTGCTTCCTACTCTTTAGTTGGCTTTGTAGAAGTAATGATCTGCTCTACTTCAGTGTCAGCTTTAGCATCACTGGGTTCAGCTGACTTTGACTTACACTTAGAAACTGCAGGCACTTTTTCAGCCAATTTGGATTTGGAAGATTGAGCTCTTGATTGCCTCAGAACAACAGATCTAGATTTCTTAGGCACTGGAGTTCTGATTTGTATGCCTTTGTTCTTAGCCTTAGCTTTGCCTTCCTCCAAAGCTTGGAGTTCCTTGTCTATTTTTTCATCATAGACAATCTGTTCATCTGGCGTTCGGAGTTTGAGCTTCTTAGGCTTAGGGGGACTGTCAGGAGCTATGGTTTTTCCCTATACAGCTAAGCATGTAGGCTCATCTTCAGTCTACTCTTCAATGAATTGAGCTACTTCAGTGGCTGCTGCTTAAGTTGGTTCTCCTGAGCTTTCCCCTTTCCCTTCTTCTCTCTTGCTTGTTCCTACAGTAGTCATCTCTTCAACTTTTATGAGGGTCAGTAGTTGTTTCCTCCTACTTTCTTCTCCTTTTTTGGCATCATCTATCTTAGTGGCCAAAGTGGTGACCTTTTCTACAAGGTATCAGACTCAGAAGCTAATTGTTTAAAGCTCAGCCTCAACATCCCTGACGGTATCTGTGTACTTATCCTAGTGTTTATCGTGTTCAGTCTGGGCGACTCTGAGTACCTCAGCTTTTGCTGCCTCATTCCATTTTAGGTACGTTTCAACCAACTCAATGGCTTCATTCTTTATGACGCGGTGGGTGTTAACTTGTTCCACAAGTGCTCGAGAGAAACTTTCAGTGGTTAGTATGTTCCGCTCTTCGATGGCCTTGAGGACATCAGATAATATAGTGGTCGTCTTATTAGAAAATGTTTAGGCCTGAGACTGCAGAATCTGTTGGAATTGAGAATTTAAGTCCATCCTCTGTGCCTCAAGTGCCTTGCGGAGGATCTCATCTGTATCAGGAACTATAGGAGTACTGATTCTCTGCAATTCAGTTGTCAGGTCACTTAGTTTTTGAGTCTGAGCCTCAGCAGACTGGCTCCATTTGAAATTCAAGTCTTTGGCAAGAAGACGATTCTTGTGACCTTGACACTTAAGGCATTTATTGAGTGTAGCCACTTACGTGTCTTTTATCTCAGCAGCTTGATAGCTGGATTTGCTTGACTTTTCTAGGCACTGAAACGTAGACGGCGTTGAGATGATGGCACCGGATGAAGGAGGTAGAGGTGGTGAATCATCATCTCTGGGAGATTTTCCATCGACAGATCTTTCCTGGTCTATGTCCTTAGGTAATTCATCATGATTTGATTCAGGTTGAGTCTAGGGTTGAGAAGGCTATTCAGAAGTGCCCTTCAGACTCAGGAGCATCAGCATAGTTGAGCGGAGATTGTCCATAGAGGCGATGTCAGCTGGCTCTCCATAGCCGATCTCTTCCTTAAGAGTTTGCTCCTCCTGCATCAATATTGGAACTGTCTTTAGGTCAATGGTCTCGTCCAAGATATTCCATTCCAGGAATTTGAGACGCATCTGGAACCTATCCCTTACTGTGATGTCTACTAGCTCGGAGTGATCTAGTATCTCTGGAATCTGTTCCGCTATCTCTTCAGTAGCTCTGAGCTAAGCTGTCAGTACTGACGGTACTGAAGTGGAGACCTCTATCTAAGGTAAGTCAGTAGGGATCGAAATATCTGACTGAGTTTCCTCTGAGTGTATCCTTTTAACTTTGTCAGTTAGAGTCGCATCTTCTTTTTCAGGACTATGAATCTTGTATGGATACGTGCTCAAGGGATAACTGTTGTTTCGGATTTTTCAACAGTTTTCTTTCCTTCTACTGAGCTGGGCGTGGGTCCTGAGTGTACGGAGTTGAGCGCTTATCGTGAATTCCAGGCCCAATAGACTTCTCAGCAGCTATTGCGTTCTGAAATTTGATATTCCTCATGTCGAATGAGAATGAGTCAGCGAAGGCTACTCTTCCTTGGCAGAAATCCTCAATCAGGATAGATACTTTGATGTAATACAACAACTTCTCTTTGGTAATCAATTGGAGGGAATCATTGTTCGCGTCCAACACGAATTTCTGGAACTGAGCCTTGAACTCAGTTATGAAGAACTCAATCTAGTTCACCTGGACTCCATCCAAAATGGTCATCATTATCTGAATTCTGATCCTGGATAGCTGATCAAAGGATCTAGCAGAGTCTGTGAGGATGTGGTTGACAATATACGCCAAGCCCCTGTATTCAGGGAGCAGCCTATTCTTCAGAAATGCCGCTTTGAATACGATATCCTTCTGCCTGCTGAATTGGTAGAGATATCTGTTGATGGAAGTCTCCTTGCAGCCAATCGGAGAAATCCTTTCATTGGGAAGATCAAAGCTTTTACTAAGGCGGCCAACAATATCGAGATCTGTGATCTTGGCTTCCCGAACATTGTTTCCAACTTCTTGCTGATAGGATATGCAAGAAAATTCCTTGAGTTCTTCGTCTTGACGTAAGTTCATGTAGAACTCGGTCACTTGCCTTGGAAGCCACATGTGAGGAACCCTAGACAGCGGAGTCTGAAGGCCCAATTACTGAAGAGCATTGAAGATTGGCTCCATGTAGTCTATCTCACATGATCTAAATGTGAGGACTGGCTCAAACTAGACACTCTTGTTGCTTAAGATCCCCTCCATATCAGACGAAATCAAAACTTCATTGTTGGGAGAGCTCGCCATTGAAACTACTGAATCTGCAAGACAAATGTTAGCACTTGAAAATAAAGTAAGTTAGTTACTGCAGATTAAGTTAAGGAATGTACCGAAGAGTTAGTGTTGTGAAGATAGTAGATATCGAATGCAGTTATTTTTTGCAAAGCACTAATATGATCGATAATGGCGGGAAATAAGATAGCAGATCATAGATACGAGTATATATATCATGTATGAATTTGAACGGTTTATTCAGCATGCGATTCAGATTAATATGAATTTGAAAGATGGACGACCAAGATTTAATAATATAAGAGGTTATGATTACTTTGTCGCCTATAATCTCGACCTACATATCTATCATCTAAAAGGTAAGGTGAGATGACATGCATTTAATGCGCTGCAGTTAGTATATGGAATGTCGTGCTTTTAATAAAAATTATTTTGTTAATGACATCCCATAGGAATTTATGGCGAGAAATAAATGTAATGAGTTGCTAAATAAAGTATGATGAATAAATACTCAAAACCTGTAGTTGAACATAGTAGTCAGTTGATACCACTGGGTTGTTACTGAGTAGTTCAACATTACTGAGAGTAAGTTCCCCCTTACTCAGTACTTCCGGGATCGTCTTATTGAACTGAGTCAGTATGATTCAGCAGACCTAGTTCTGAGAGTTCGTTGAATTTAGTCTCAACTAGAGGTTTGGTCACTATATCGACCCTTTGTTTATCCATATGGATTTTCTCCATTCTGATGTTCTTCTTTTCGACATCGTCTAGGATGAAGTGATGTCTGATGTCCACGTGCTTGCATCTCGTATGTAGAACTGGATTATGAGTAATTGCAATAGCATTGGTACTATCGCAGTAAATCGGCACTTCATCTTGATAGATATCATAATCGAGCAACTGTTGTTGAAGCTATAGAATCTGGAAGCAACAGCTTCCGACTGCCATACATTCAGCTTCAGTGGTGAACGTTGCTACTAAGTGTTGTTTCTTTGAAAACCACGATATGAGCTTACAGACGAGAAACTGACACGTTCCTGGAGTTGATTTTCTATCGATTCAACATCCTACATAATCAACATCAGAATATCTAGTTAGTTCAAGATTATCATCAGCATGATACCATAACACAACATCAGGTATTTCTTTTAGGTATCGAAGAATCTTCATTACTAAGTCTACATGACTCCACTTGGGATTCACCTGAAATCTCGCGCATATACCTAAAACATAAGTTATATCAGGTCTGCTGGCAGTTAAATATAATAAAGAACTAATAATAGCACGATAATCAGTTAAGCTAACAGATACTCCCTCTTTATCAAGATCAATCTTCAGATTCGTGTTCACGGGGATCTTTATTGATTTGCTGGATTCGCAGCCGAATTTCTTGATGAGATCTCTAGTGCATTTTGCTTGATTTATGAATATTCGTTTCTTAGATTGTTTCACTTGAAGACCAAGGAAATAATTCATTTCTCCCATCATAAACATTTCAAATTTATCTTTCATCATTTGTTCAAATTTCTGACACATGGTCAGCTTCTTAGATCAAAAAATGATATCATCCACATAGATTTGCACCAGTAAGATATCATTGTCTGACTTGATGCTGAATAGAGTGCGATCTACAGTTCCCTTCTGAAAACCTTTATGAAGTAGAAAGTCTGAAGGGTATCATACCAAGCTCTGGGTGCTTGTTTTAACCCACACAGAGCTTTCTTGAGTCTGTATACTTGATGTCCCTGTTGAAAGTCGGACGGTTGTTCTACATAGACTTCTTCCTTCAGTACGCCATTCAGGAAAACTGACTTAACATCCATCTGATAGATAGTAAACTATTAATGAGTTGCATATCCTAGAGAATAAGCAAATTACTTCCAATCTTGCAACTGGAGCTAATGTTTCATCAAAATCTATTCCTTCTGCTTGACAATATCCTGTGGCAACTAGTCGAGCTTTATTCCTAACGATAATGTTGTTTTCATCTCGCTAGTTTTTGTTGATCCATTTGGGTCCTATCACATGTTGGTGCTTGGGTCTGTCTACAAGCTCCCAAACGTCGTTTCTAGTGAATTGGTTGAGCTCTTCTTGCATGGCAGTAATCCAGTCAGCATCATTCAGCACATCCTCAATCGATTGAGGTTCTTCAGTAGACAAGAAGCAGGAGTATAGAGCGCTTTCTCCTTGACAGAATCCGGATCTTGTCTTAACACTTGTTGATAGATCTTCGATAATTAGATCTAAAGTATGAGAATCTAACCATGAACGACGATTTCTTGTTTCTTCTTCTGAAGTTGATCCTGCACACATAGTAGGATTATGAGGAATTTTTGTAGTACTATTTTGTGATTGAATCAGTTCAGTAACAAGATCAGGATCTACTGAGTCACCAGGTTCAGGGGCATTCAGCTCAGGAACATTAGTATTTCCCCTGAGTTGTTATTCAAAGTAGGGATCTCAGTTACCACTTGGGTTTCTTCATCGACCTGAATTACCTGGGATTATGTTCAGAAAAATCAATCGGTTCAGCTACATTACTTGTTGGTTGGTTCTGAATTTCATCATCTGAATCATCATCCCAACAATGCTGGATATTCTCTATATTATTATTTTTAGATCCTATAGCTTGCTGCTGACCTCTTCAACATCTTGCTGAGTGCTTTGTTTCCTATTCTTAGTGACAAACTCATAAAAGACTACATGAGGGCTTTCCTCCATGCAAAGTATATGGTAGTTAAAGACCCTGAAAGCTTTGCTGACCCTGGAGTATCGTAAGAATACTCCTTGGTCTGACTTGCTATTGAAGACCTTTAACTGATCATTTCCATTATTGTGGATAAAGCATGAACAACCAAAGATATGGAAATGCGAAATAGAGGGCGTTCTCCCTTTCTATAGTTCATAAGATATCTTCATGTGCAATGGAGTCAGTAATGAGCAATTATAAGTGTAACAGACAGTGTCAGTAGCTTCTGCCCAAAATTTTGATGGTAGACCTTATTCTGTGAGTAACGTTCTTGCTGCTTCTTTGAGTATTCTATTTTTTTCTTTCAGCAATGCCATTCTGCCGAGGCGTGCGTGCCGCTAAAGTTTCTTGCACTTCAGGTTTGATGTCAGACTTGTTGGCGATGAAAACCACCCAAGTAAATCTTGAATAGTCATCAATGACTACAAGAGTATATTTCTTGCCTCTGATCGGTACTGGAGAGACCGATCTGAATTAGTCCATGTGGAGCAGCTGAAGGATTCCATCAGTGGAAGGTAACGAAATTGGATGATTGCTTGATCTTGTCTGGTTTCCTTCGTACATGCTTCACAATTCTTATGTCGTTTGAAAACTTCATTGGGAAGTCCTCTGAATTTAGCATCTCTTGCTAGCTTTTTCATAGTTTTGAAGTTCAGATGACTTAGTCTTCTATGCCACAGCCATGTTGTTTTGTCATCTGACTTTGCATGTGCTAGCAAGCAGGCTTCAGGTTCAGTGGTATTCCAATCTGCATGGTAGATGCTTCTTCTCCGCGAGCCTGATATCACAGTTTTTCATGTAGTTTTGTCAAGAACATCACAAAAACCTAAGTCAAAAGTCACTTTATTTGAGTTATCATAAAATTGATTGACTGAAGGGAGATTATGTTGAAGTCTTTCAACATATGATACTCTAGAAACTATAGTAGTTCCTATCTTCAGTGTTCCATATCCCGTTGTATATCCTTTGGACTTGTAACAAAATTCAATTCTGGCTCCTTCTTGCTGAGCATAGTTGGTCAGTAGGTTTCTTTGATGCGTCATGTGTCTTGAGCATCCACTCTCCATGATCCAAGGGTCCTTTAGCACCTACAAAATAAAAATAAATTCAGGTAACCTTTGGGTTCAGGTTGGATCCTTGGAGGTTAGTAGACTTTGGAACACAAATCTGTCTGACAACCTTGGCAGTTTCAGATAATCTCTTTCCCTTGTTGTCAATGAATCTCTCTAATGAACTGGGAGACGCTGACTTTTTTTCTTTTTGAGGTTCAGGTTTGTTCTTCTTCTGAACATTGGGGCTTTTGATTCTGGGCTCTTCGTAGTATGATCCATACTGAGCTGGATGAGTCCACTGAGGATGGCCATGCTGTTTTGCCCATTTGACCTTCTTATTTCCCCCTGAGTTGGATCTGGGTGTTTTGGTGCTTGAACCTTTGGTCATGTTTTGGTAGCTGTGCTGAGATGCTTTCATCTTCTGTTTGTTCTTTGTGTGAGGGGTTGAAGATTCAGCGTATTGAGTTCGCCCTTGGACAAATCTATCAGTCAGCTTGTCTGAGCTTTTGTGCTCTGAGGTTGATGCTTCATGTGTGTAACCAAGTCCTTTATTTGAGGAGGTTGGTCTCTGTGATCTTAGCAGTTTTTCAAGCTTCTCTTTGGCTCCTATGTACTACTCAGTCATTAAGGTTCTCCAAACCTCATTATTCTTTCTCAGAGCTTCGTACTCAGTTGTAAACTGTGCAAGCTTGTCCTTTAGACTAGCAATTCAGTATCTTTCTCAGAGTTGTCCTTGGTCAGAGCTGAGATCCGATATTCTTGTAATTCAGACTTAGTCATTAGAGAATGGATCTCTTCCTTCTGTCTCAAGACAAGTCCTTCAGACTCAGTAAAGTTCCGACTTCTCATTGAAAGTCTCTGATTTTCAGCTCTCAGTAGTTCCATCTCCTGAAGTGTTCTACTGAACTGAGTGCTCATCTGAATCTGTTCCTCTAGCAGATCTTCATATGCTAGAACCACATCTATGAAGGAATAGGAGGGAAGATCCAGTTACCTTCCTCCACGTATGTTGTTGCAGCTGTAATTGTTGCTCGTGTTTCAGACCTTCTGATCAGTATCCCGACCCTTTTCTTCCTCCATGTGGTCAGAGAACTGAAGAAAAATAAATTTGTCTATCTCTCTTACTCGCGTGTAAACGTTTATGAGTATGTGGATGCGTGTTCTGATTATGAACATAATACTAATATATAGGCTTCAAAAGCTTATATTATATTAATATTTGTAGCCCACTAATTTAATTATATCCCTAATGGGCTTCAACATCAATTAGCCCATAACATAATAAATTAATCTACTTGGCTACTTTTATTTATCAATTAATTGGCCCAGCCAATTAATTCCAGATAAATAACATTATTAAATAATGCAAAATGCGTTAATCTATTAATGATGATTTCCGAGAGTAATAAAGGAAACTAATTGGGCCAGATCAGGGATCCAATAAAAGAAATAAAGTCGGGCCTCAAATCAGTTATTTATCTATGCTCGGCCAGAGCAACATCAATTAATAAACATAGATTCATTCCATTAGAGAATCCGTGATGATTTACCCCTTTATCCCAACTTGAGCATGGGCTTGTATTTTAGACTTAATTGATCCGCGTAGTTTAGATAGAAATATCTGTTAATTAATTAAGCCCACTGACAGCTAAAATTAGTTAACATCTTATTATATTCCTGAGTAGTACCACTCCACCGTATTAATATACCTGAACTTAATCAACCGATCGGGTTTAGTGTGTTAATCCTTACGAGTTCCTCAGGGGATATTATCAACCTATTTTACTAGGATACAGTTGCAAGATACAGACAACCAACCTGAGCCACAAATGACTACTAGAACCCAAGATACGTAGATCCGGTCGCGATGACGTTCACCATAGTAGGTCAAAGTGATAGATAGCCAAATGCACTCAGCTGAAGTCCTACCAAGCTTAAGACCAGCTAAGTCACCGAGATCTTGGTTCTTCACTAGTGGTTCTCCAGTAAGGTCAGTCAGGAGAATACATCTCACTGTGATCCATCAATACACCACCTTCAGTGTACCAGTATAGACAAGCAACCAAGATAAACCACTTCTTGTCTAAACTGCAGCTTATACCGACAACTTATCCTTAAGTTGTCTTAGCTGTGATAACTGTTTATATCTTGTCAGGTCAACCAATTGAGTAGTCTTCTGTGATCTACAACACACTACACAATCTAACTTATATACAAGATTAAGAATTACATGTGCAAATATATATTTTGTCAGATAGGAGACTAAAACAGTGGTAAGGATAAAAATACATTGTATACAAGCATAAAAATTGATTCTAGTATACCAAATCCCAACAATCTAGATGTTCTCCTGCAACAGAGCATGTGTTGTGTGTGCGTTCTGAAGAGGAGCATAAGCTAGGATTAGAATTTCCTCAGCCTCTTCTCCAGCCATAAAACACATTTTAGTATCTTCTTCAGCTTCAATTGCCATGAATGTTGCTTCATCATTTGATGATTCCATGAACAACTCTTCATCGCTTGTGCAATCGGATAGTTCTCCGGCTATGTAGGCTTGCCTTTTTTTGATGAACTTGTTTCTTCTGGCATGCCTTTCAACACTTTTAGCAGCTGAGAGATTTGGACATTCATATTGGTAGTGTCCTGACTTTTTGCAGTTGTAACACGTTGAGCTCTTACCTTCCGTTCTTGGTATTTCATTATTTCCATTGGAGGCAGTCTCAGTGTTCTTGCATTCAGGTAGAGAGTTAGATTCACCTTTCGAGTGATTGTTTTCTCTCTTACCCTGGTAGCTTTTTGAAGCTCTTTTCATCTTTCTGAGCTTGTCCTTCTCCTTTTGATGCTTTACTGCAAGGAGAGCATATTTCTCAGCTAGATTATCAGCGGTTGGGGTTGTCAGTGAGCTTCCAACTGATTGACTAGTAATTGAGGGACTTGCTCTAGGTGTGCTGACTGTTGTCTTGTATGCATGATCAATTGGCATATCAACATCAGCACTAGGAGTATGTGGAATATTAAACTCAAACTCCTCTGCTTTCAGTTTTGAAAAGATATAATTAGGAGTAGCAGATCTTAATTCAGTTCTGCGCAAAAAAGTAGCAAAAGAATACTACTTGGGCTTAGTAAGAGCCTTTAGAATTTTGGTATTTGTCTCTTTATTGTTGAAGGTTTTCCCCAGTCCATTGATGATGTTGATCTGATATGTGAATCAAATGCTGAAATCATCAATTAACACTCCGGCAATCATTGCAAATGCTTCGAGCTTCTGTAGATCCAACTCTAGCTTGTTTTCCTTGATCTGTGGAGTTCCTTGACTCAGTACTGTGAGAGCATCCCAGAGCTCTTTTGCTTAGCAGTCATGCACCCTTCCGAGGTAAGAGTCATTGAGTGCAGTCAGAATCGCATTACGTGCGACTCGGTCAAGGTTGTGTCACTTTCTCTCTTCTAGTGTAAAGAGGCTCTTGTCCTTGGGAACCTTTTCACCGGTTATGTCCCCTATTGCTGCCACAGTTGCAAATTCGACGTTGTGGACCATGGGAAGAATGGGTCCTTTCTCCAGGACGTCCGTCATGCTGTCATGCAGCGACGTTAGACGTGCCTCCATTCTTGCATGCCATACCGCGTAGTTTTCGACTGAAAACATGGGTACTGTCCTTATACATGAAATATCTGACATGATGAAGATATGGTATAGGAGCTATGAAAGAGATGCAAATGTAGAGAAAATGATTTTCAGGATGTGTTCGAGTCGACTACTGTATTTGGAAAAAGATGATCAGAAGAACACTGCTCTGATACCAATTGTTGGTCGAGAGAGGAGCATTCAGGTATAGGGGGAGGGGGGTGAATACATCTGAGTGCAAATTTTAACTCAAACGCGAAAGTCAGTATCTACTAAATAGTGCTACTGAAGGAGTCAGTTGGCCAAGTAAACTTTCTAGATCGCACGGGCAGAGTATCTGTCTACTGAGTTCTATCTACTGACTTCAATCAGTGAACAATAGTCAATATAAGATGTGGTGCAGAAGTGTTGGCCCAAAAACATTTTCGTCTTAGTTTGAAAACACGTTCTATGATGAGTGATTTTAAAGTTCAGTTTTATGCAATATGAACAGTTAATCAATGTAACAGTAAATCAACACAAGCAGTTTTTAAAGTGGTTCGGATACGCTGGATCCTACGTCTACTGTCCTGAACAAAGCAGGAGTTCTTGATTACTTATATTGAGCAAGTCTTAATCAATCTGTACACTGGACAAATACTCTAGTTATATTCTTAGTGACTTTACATGTTTCAAATACGAGGTTTGATTTTCTCCAACTAAGAACGAGTTCTAACAATAAGAACATTTCAGAAAGCTGAACTCCTTCGAGGTTTTCTAAGCTTATGATCAGGGACGAATCTAGGATTACAAGGAAGGGGAGCGAAATTTCAAAATTCGATAGAAAAGAGGACGAAGTGTAGATTTCGAGGGGGTGAAATACAAAAAAATTTGAAAATTACACATAAAAAGTCGAGTTTCGACACGGCGGTTACCCCCCCCTTGGATCCGCCCCTTCTTATGTTATTATAATATATTGCTTAGAATAGAGAAAGGAAACCATGAATCTCTAGAGTGAAGAACTAAAAAGATATCTATGTATACGAGTTATTTGCTATTTTAATCTTTAAGATCGCTAGAGCTTTTGAATGCTTGAATGCTTTGGTTCCCTATGTTCGTATCTTCTCTGCATGAAGACTTCTCTATTTATAGTCTCGACTCCTGAATAGATCCGTTGGAAGAAGGTCTAGACACGTGTCGAAAACGACAAGAAAAATGGCTATCTTCAATTTGAATATCACTGTAGGGATTTCCTCTTTTTCAGTCTAGGGAGCAGCTTTATGGCAAAGTAGGTACAGCGCTGGCAGCTCCTCATTGGTTGAGGTTAGAGAGTCGGTGAGGTTTGTTCAAACTCCAAGAGCATACTAAGTTGACTTCCTCTGATTCCTCGGACCTTTTACTTAATTGTCTTCTACTGACATTCTTCTAAGATATTTAGTACTTGGCTCGATTTTCTTTGCAGATTCAGTGGGTTCTGGAACACCCAACTAAATTCTTCCGGCTGACACAATATGTTCCACTGAACCTATCAACTACTGAACTCTAGCTAGCCTACTGAGTTCCTAACAGCTAAACTCAACTAAGCTATTACTATCTCCGTCCCGCTATTACTGTCTCACTTTCTTGAAATGGACGTCCCACTATTTTTGTCTCACTTTCTAATTTGGAAAATAACTATCATCCTCTCTCATACTTTATCATCTTCTCTCTCTTACTTTATCATCTACTCTCACTCATTTTCTCTCTCCTACTTTATCATCTACCCATCTCTAATACTTTATCATCTACTCTCTTAATTTCGGTGCCGAAAAAACTGAGACATAAATAGCGGGACGGAGGTAGTACCTTATAAAGCTCATCATTCAGCTAGGGATTTAGGATCTTCAGATCTAATCATACTGAATCTCATACCTGGCATACTCAATTGTAGTCGACTCACCAATTTTAATATAATCATCCGTTGCATCAGCTAGAAGTGCATATGCAAGTATACGAAATGCAGCAGCTATTTTTTGTAAACTAGACAAATCTTGCTTACCAACTGCATCTCTACGCTATACAAACCAAGGATCATAGTTTTTGACAACCTGAATAATTCTTATGAATAACTGGCGGGACATCATAAAGCATGCTCATCAATATAAGTTGGATTTTCAGCAAAGTAATCTTAAAATAGTTTTGTTTCCTTGATTTTTGTCTATAATTTCTCGAATAATTTCCATTTTATGGACTATGTAGATCAAGATGACAAAAGACTATATGATAGCACAAAAAGACTATGAGCATGAGAATTTTGTGAAAACTAAAACGACGAGTAGACCTCCTTCTAGCCCGCGAAAATGTTTCGGAGACCCCTACTCCTCCAACCCCTACTTTCACTATCAACTTAGATAGTGAAGATGGATTCGCTAGTGGTGGTTCTTCATCCTACCTACCGGAAGGTGTGAGGAAAGCAAAACTGAGAAAAAGGAATATGGAAGATATGGAGACTACTCGTAAGTTCATTGTGGAAGAAATGAGAAATTACAACAACAAATCAAGGCTTCAACAGACAAGAAAATCGATCTTAAGCAGGTAATCAGAGATGATAACATCATGATGATTGAATTGAAAACAATTGATGATCCATAAAAACGTGAAATGCTTCGCCTTGAGCAAGCTAAAATTTACGAGAAGCATGGAATGCAACCACCCCCCATAAAACGATAGTTTGTTCACGAATTTATTCTCTGGGCACTGGAACCTCTGAAGATGATATTTCAAATTATTATATAATTAGTGTAGAATTTAAATTTATGTCATGTATTTTCCTTTTATATAATATGTATGTATGCATTGTGATTTTCCAAAATTATACAATGTATTTATATTTTATAAATGTGGATCAATATTACTCCCTCCATCCCGCTATTACCGGCTCACTTTTTTAATTGAGACGTCCCGCTAAAAGTGGCTCATTCCAAATTTAATAAATTTTAATACCCTCTCTCTTACTTTATCATCTTCTCTCTCCTACTTTAATTTATCATTTACTTTACTAGTATCTCACTTATCTTTTTTCTCTTACTTTGTCATCTTCTCTATCATTATCTTACTCATCTGCTCTCTCCTATTTCATCAACTACTTCTATCATACTTTATCATCTACTTTCTTAATAACCGTGCAGAAAAGAAATGAGATGCTAATAGCGAGACGGAGGGAGTATATTTTACAAAATTTTACAACACAAAATTAATCAGCTATTGCAATTCCTCTACACACAGATTTCGATCCAACTACGTGTATATCTATCCACGATATTTTCTTTTTATACACTATGGAGGCCAAGCTTTTACCTTCAAAAGCCTATGCACCGACAGCTTTCCGGGAGTTTCCTCGTCCTTCGCCTGCACTTCTTTAGCCTTTGCAACTCCTTTCATGTATCGAGCTCTGTTCGGGTTTTTTGTGTTTAATTTTTATATTGTATATCGACTATGATTCGTATCAAGAATACAATGCATTATGATCTCAATTCGTCTCCAGCGGCTTCTTCTCTGATTTATTCTCTTCTAGTTTCTGCCAAATTTGTTGCTTCTCTGATTTCTTCTCCGATTTTTCTCCTTTGATTTCTTCCAGAACTTAAAAATAATAATATAATTTAAAAAAAGAAAAATATAGGGGAGCCAATTTTCTTCCTATGTGTAGGGGAGTATTCTTCAATCCTTCATTTTAATACAAGAGATAGGGGAGCGTTGGAGGATAATTTAGGGGAATCCCCAATTTGACGGACCGTTGGAGAAGGTCTTAGACCATCTCCAACGGTACCCTATCTTAGGGGAATCTCTCAAATTTTTTCACTGTTTTACCTCCAACAATACCCTAAACACTCCCTTATCATAGGGGATGCAAGATTTCTCCCCTTCTTTTGAGGGGAATTTGCCTCTCCCCTATCCTATTTTTATTTAATTTTAGTTTAAAAATCAATTTAAGATTGGCACAAGTTTTCGATTTTCAGTTGGAAAACCTGAACTTGAAAATGCAAAAACGAAATCAAGAGATCTGGGCACATATATTGAAAACCTGAAATTGAAAATTCAATATCTGGACAGCGATTTGCGCCGGATAAGAAATTGAAGATGTGAAGACAAATTGAAAACTCAAGAACTGATGAGAGCATGCCTGAAGAGCCCGGCGATTTGCGTCAGAATTGAAGAACAAAGAGAGAGAGAGAGAGAGAGAGAGAGAGAGAGAGAGAGAGAGTTTGAGAGATGTGAGGCGGTGAGAGAGAGAGAGAGAGAGGGTGAGAGGGTGAGACGGCGAGAGGGGCTTCAATTATGAAGTATTAATTTTATAAAGAATAAATTTAGATAATTAGTATAATATTAATTGAAATTACTTTATATTAATAAAAGAAAAATGCATGAGTTGGACATTAATTGAAATTACATAACATGCTGAATATTGAAACTATATCTAATCATTATTTAATAATTAGGAATATCATCTCCGGAGCCTCCATTGCCCGAGAATAAATTCCGGAACAAACTTGGACCGTCGTCTTTTGGTTGGGGTGTCATTCCCTGCTTCTCGTAAATTTTAGCTTGTTCAAGCCGAAGCAATTCATGTTTGTGAGGATTATCAATAGTTTTCAAATCGATCATTAGGATGTTATCGTCTGTGATTAAGCTCTTAACCTATTTTTTTATTTAAGTAATTTAAATTATATTTTTTGCAATTAATTTTTAATTTTTCTATTAAATGTATTATTATATTTAAATTAATTATATAATTAAATAAAAATTAAAGTATTTTTGTCATTAATTTGTACTCCCTCCGTTTCACTAATCAAGTCTAATTGCTTTTGTGCACAGAAATTTAGAAAGTGAGTGGAAAAGAAAATGTGTTATGTAAAAGTATAAAGTGGTGGGATCCATATGTTTAGAATGGTTGTGGTCCACTCATTTCTTTCCATTTATGGAATAAGACTTATTTAGTGAGACATCCCGAAATCAAAAATGAGATTTGATTAGTGAAACAGATGGATTAATCAAAAATGATATTATATAATTGTATTTTAATTTGATTTATAAGAGTAAAAAAAAAAGAATATTATGGAATTCCTTTTTATGAAAGAGATAGGTGAAAACCGTTCAGACGAAATACTATTTCTGCACAAAAATTGGAATATGACTATCCTAAGTAGGAGAGAGATGCACAAATAAGCTCTTTCAAGCCATGTGGTGTCATACTGATAACATAAAATATATGTAAATGTCCTAAATCGAACAGGATTTATAAGCAAACTAAATTGACTCTTGTAGTTCTGGCAACTTGATTTGATCATTTTTACAACATGAGAATGAACGTCAAATAGTTGCTGGTAGTTGGCCGTTATATCATATCATTACTTGTATCCTAGTAACCTAGGTAGTATATTTTTTACCTCTGCAAATTAAACACTGACAATTAACGTAACAAAACTAGATCTAGACATTGTGATGTGGCAAAGCAAAGCGGTTAAGTAGTGAAAAAAGATCGTGGATGTCATGTCAGGGTTTTGGGAGTTGTGTGGTGGATAAGGATAAGCCTGAAACTCATATTAAAACCTCAATATAATCCAAATGCAAACACTTTAGTTTCTGCAATTACAACTGCAACAGTAGTAGTAGTTGTACTGGCATCCACTCAACCCCACCTTCAAGTATTATCACAGCATTTTAATTTCAGCCTCAGAATGTATAGAATTATGATGTTCAGTCAGAAAATGTTACACAATTAAATGTCAACATCATTCACCAATGCTTAAGAAGTTAATTAAATTATATAACCAAGATGGTATTACTAGTAACAAAATTTTATTCTGTGAGGTAGTACTAAAGGTTTCACGTTTTGTACATTGCCACCAGAATCAGATTCTCCCGCCTGTCTATCAAAATTTATTCTTCCTTTTTGTTACAACTAAATAAATCAACAGCTCAAACCTTCATATTTAACTGGGATGGGACGGTTAAAACCTGCCTGGGAAAGCAGATTGCCAACAACCGAGAGATCCCTACAGAAAACACCCTGAAAAACCGATGGTGGCGGAGTTTTGATAGGCGGCGCCGGATGAACAACAACTGCAGCCGCCTTCTTCCTCTGCTTCTCAGCTGCCTCTTCCTCCATAATAGCAGACATTACACTACCATATCCTCTCTGAATCAATCTATACAGCAACAAAGAAGACATCCTCGCCCCTTCCTTCACAGAATCAACGTCCTTGTCATCACCAAACTCGCACCTCTCAATGAAGCTCGACGATTTATCGGGCTTGTGTTTGAGTATGAGCAGCAAATGAGACCTTTCCAGTTCTGATCTTGAACACCCTCTCCTCAACCCCATCAATGCGTAGTAATCAACATTGCTTGATTCTCCACCAGCAAGCCTCTCCTTCAGCTGCTCCATCTTCCAAGATAACGAGCACAATGTGGATGGGATTTTATGGTATTCAGCGCTCCGCCGCTTCCAAACTGGGCCGGGCAGTTTCCTATCTCGGAGAATGGAGTTATAGAGCAGTTTCAAATGCTCCAAATCGTGGAGGCTATCGGGAAAGGATCTGATTCTTTCAAATAGGCCAGCTCTAATGGCTAGAGCGTCGATGGAGGAAGTGTCCAACGCGAGAGCCCTATTGCAATCGGCGATTGCCTCTGCGATCCGGCCGGAGGAGCTGAAGGCGGAGGCGCGGTGGACGTAGCACTCCGATAGGAACCATTGCGGAGCTCCACGGCGGCCGTCGAGGATCTTGGAGAAATGTCGGATGGCCTCCGAGTAAAGGCTGGCATCGAGGGCGGCGGTCGCGGCGGTCTTGCGGCGGATGAGGAGTTTGATGTGGCATAAGAGGTGAGAGATGTGGTCGGGCTCTGTTTGAGGCTGGTTGTTGGATGAAAAGATGTCGTCGGAAAGGGAGATGCTCTCGCGGCGGAAGGCGGCAGCGGCGAGGCGCTTTCCGGTCTGGAGGAGCACCATGGCATCCTCCATTAAGCCCAGGTGGCAACATGCTTGCCCCAAAACCGAGTACCTGTTCGATTGAAAATGAAATTATCTCAATTTGGTTGATCAGAGATGATTCTTCAATCCAATCAAATTTCATTGAATCTGAATTTGACTTTTTTGATAGCAACATTACGAATTAATTAGACGTGGATTAGGTGGAGTTTCATTAATTGTCAACAGTTTGCTTCGCGTAAAATTCAAGCACAATTCGCAACCATAATCATTCAACATTAAACAAGAATATATTTGGAACAGAGGAGAGGTGGGGATTCGATAAATTTACCTCCACTGCCCTTCTTTCTGCACGTTTTTACACAGTCCAGCCATCACCTTCTTCTTCAATTCGGAAACAGAAAAACACTTGAACGCCGGCTCGGTCCTACTCAGTGAGTCACCGTCGGAGGAAAGGAGCTTGATAGACGAGTTATCGGACGATCCGCACGACGACGGATCCTCGGAGTCCGTCATCTTCAAGCTCGGGATATAATCCTGCAGCATATCCGCCACCTCCTTAAACCGCCGAAGGTGCAGCAAACACCGTGCCTTCAGCTCGAGCGCCACCTCCATGCGCGGCGCTAACGCGAGCGCCGCATCCAGTAGCCCCAGCGCCGCCGCAATCTCGCTCTGCTCTTGCGTCGCAATCAACATTTTAGATTCCCTCACGTATCTCTCAACCATCTGCAATACATTCGGAACAATTAATCAATATCTTCGGTGCGTGATTATCGAAATTGGTGAACGCAATTCAATGTAAGGTACCTTTTTGTTGGTGAACCACCAGTATTTCCTCTCTCCGCCGGCGAAAGACGGAGATGCCACAGCCATAGATGGATTGCAATAATCAACCATTAACAACTATCTCTCTCTCTCCAAATGTGGGTGAAAGACTTATTATATTTCAATCTGAAAACTTCCCTCTCACGGCGAGGGGAGGAGATTGGAGTCAGAGAGAAATGAAGAGAGAGAGAGAGAGAGAGAGGAATTAATAGGAGAAGAGGAGAAGGGCTTTAAACAAAAATGCCAGCTTTGACCTAGAGAGAGAGAGAGAGAGAGAGAGAAAGCTTTGATCCTCCACTTCATAGCTGGCAACCAGATTCTCTCTCTCTCTTGACTTTTTAGAGTGAGAAAAACCTCTTATTGGTTACTCTACGCGATATTAATACTCCGGCTGTAGTAATTTATTTTTATTTTCATATTTTATCATTTTCCATAAAAAATAAACTTTATTTTATTTTAGTCATTTTTCTGACAAGGAAATGCAGTCGCTAACAAGAGTGCAATAGACCTTGGCGGGCCTTGCGACTTTTTTTTTTTTTTTTTTTTTTTTTTTTTTTTTTTTTTTTTTTTTTTTCAAGAAACGCATCCTTTAGTCCATTTTTCATCTACCACTTAGTATTAATCCGTCCGTCCCCCGAGTTTGTCCAGTATTTTTTTTCGGACTGTTCTATCGAACTTATTTAATTTCTAAAAAAGAAAGTAATTAGGCAATGTTAATTATTTTTAGCTAATATAATTGTACCATTAAATCTCTCTCTTTCTTTTCAATTTAATTTGCAAACCCTACCCTCCCCACTAAATATCTCTCTCTCTTCAAGACAACTATCAGCGGCACATCTCCTTTTTCTACTCTTCTCTACATCGAAGACCAAACGTTGTGATGAAATCGCACTCTACTTCTCATCTCCTCCCCCCAGATCTTCCTAACATGTGTTTGTCTCCGGGCGACTATTTTGTATCAGAGACAGAAATAGAAGATGTATGGTTGCCCTACCAGTCGGCGATGATGAAATCGCCGTCTAGAGGCAACGTTCAAAGCTTCAAAACCGCCCTCACACGGTCGCCGCTATCGCCGCTCTCTCCAAGTGATACTATTGTGGCGGAGACTTTTGATTCTTGTTTAGATCCATTGGTTTTCATGCTTGACGTGAAATCGGTCCCTATTTCGACCGATCTAGATTCCGAAACACCGCCTCAGCCGCTCGTCGTTCCAAGTGATATTGTGGTGTCGGAGAGCGAAATGGAGAGGGAACTAGATTTGAGCAGTTCGGTGGTCGGCGACGCCCAGATCTAGGAAGTGGAGGGGGAACCATGTTTCTGAGCCGAACGGTGGCTGGCGACCGACCGGAGCGGGAGGGAGAGGTCGGCGGTCTGACCGATGCAGCTTTAGCTTTTGGTCCACGGAAATGTCCGAAAGGAATGGAAGCAATCACTGAAACATGGCTTCGTATTATTGTTCCTCGGCTATTCAAATGGGTAAGACCTTTACCTAATCAAATGATAAGAATTTGTTCACATGAACTCTAACTGATGTTATGAAGTGATACATGAGACGTGTTCTTTGTGATATTATTAGATAGAGAGCAACCTGGTAAACTAAAATAGATTAAGTTCTACTTAGGTTTGTTTTCTGAAATTATTTATGGCTTTTTTTATTCCTAGATGTGATTGTTGTGCCTTGCTCAAATTCTGAAATTCAACTTTTGTAACTTGCTTATTGTTGTTGTGAGATTTATATATATAGATATGTGTTGTAGTCAAATCTATTCAGATATGAAGTTGTACTCTATTATTGTAAATTTGAAGTGTCCATTATTGAATTTGTATCGTTTATGTTTTCCTACATACATTAACGTATGAATTGTTTTACATTAAGGAAAAAGAGATGTATGAAATAATGTCGAATAAATATTGATAGAAAAATATCAACATCCATAAATTCAACCAATAAAGTAAAAAGTAGTCAGTTTGTCCTATTTGCACAATAAGAAAGAGAGAGATTCGACGAATAAAGTAAAAAAACAGTTAGTGAGTCCTATTTGCACAAGGAGAGAGAGAGAGAGCAATTAACAGAAAGAGAAGTAATTATAAAGAGAGAAAATACAATAATTATATGGGTCTCATATCTCCTAAATAATCGCACCGAAAAGAAAGTGGACAAGCTCAGTAGGACGGAAGGAGTAATAGATTAAGAAATAATCTTAGTATAATTGATCCTAATCAATATTACCCACAACAAACTTAAACTAATTAAATTATAGACCTTAATATCAAGATATCCAATTCAATCAATCACTTAATAACTAAAAATGAAAATTAAGTACTCAATGGTAAAAGTCTTATTTAGATTAATTAATTCTAACTAAGAATTGTAAATTAAAATTAAGAAATAGAAATGAAAAAAAGTAAAAAACTGATAAACTTGATAGTGGAACCACAAAAATAGCAAATATAAGTCAATTATCAGTAGATGCGGATATAAGTGTATGTGCGGATGCACCTCAAATTCTAAGAAATTATAAAATTTATAAGATTTTTTGGAATATTTTGTGAAGCATAAAGAATATTATATATTATGCTAAAGAAATTGCAGTGGTATTATCTGTACATAATGTATATATTAATTATCATAGATGTGTTAGCCCCGAATAATATATTAATATTACTGAGGCATTCAAGTACGTGAAAATAAATTTTGTTTGGTCAAATTCGGTGACAAAAATTGATCCCGTTGACATTACGAGGGAGGCGTGCCGCGTGCTTCCGTGTTTTGACCGGCTCGCAGCGATTTTCTTCATGTTTGTCGCTGGCTAAAACCGGTAACAGATAGCTAAGACATCGAGATTGTGCAATAATCTCAAGTAAATAAAGAGCTGAGCAAAATAAATAATCTGATAATCTAATTGAGGATTATGTATTGGAAGAGTGAGTTAGTCTTATTTTTATTAAAATTACAAATTCGAATTTTATCAAGATCTGTAAATTATGTCGATTGCACATGGTTAGCTTAGCGTGTTTTTACATGTTATACGTGATTTTTAGGTATTAGTGTGCAGTTGTGGATTTTGCTTGTCATAAATTGCATACAAAAAAGGAAAAAGAAAAAAAAAACATAATATGTTACTACCAATATTACCAATTAATGTGGATATGCTACCCACAATATTTACCCAGAAATGGACACATTAGTCCATATAAAAACAAAACAAAAAACTAGAAAACAAATATATATTGAGAGTATGAGATAGAATTGCATTTGATTAGGACTGAAGAAAAGAAAGTATTCCCCGAGTCGTAAGCCACAAGATTGATGCCCTTTTCCTTTTATTTGAACTCCTTTCCTTTAAGATCGGTTCTTTCCTTTTCATCCTAAGAAAATATTTCACCCAAAATTGAGTAATTAGTTAGTCCATACTCATAGTAAAATATATATTATAAAATATATGGATGTAAAGAATGGCAAATGGACATGTGTTTAAAGCTTTTCTCGCTTCTTTCTATGCTTTTTGTCGATACTCATAGTATTTTTTCATAACTGTATACTTAATTTAATTTTTAATTTAATTTTATATGGTGATGTTTGATAATTAGATAATAGGACGGACGATTAAATTATATGATACAAAACGAACATATTCTGATTTCTTACGGAAATGTCAAATATTTCGGTCAGTTATTATTAAATTTCTTAAAAATTAATACATGTAAAGGAACAAATATTTGGAACTTTATATAGATCGTAATTTTGAATTCTACCTGCACATAGTTGTGTCAATCACTAAATCGAACTGAACAATTTTGTTTGAATGAACCGATTAAAGAAATACGAATCGGTATTTAATTTTTTATTTTCAAATATTTCGGTGTTCGATCTTTTTAGTTTAACTAATCAGTTAACTTAACCAAACTGAAAGTATTTGAATATTTTTATTATTAATTTTATCCTTTACCATCTATAATAAAAGATTTTAAAATTTTGATTGTTTTTCTTATTCTCATTAAAATCTTGGGTTAAAATCGAACCGGACAAAATATTTAAATTAAAAAGCACACCAAACCGATTCGGTATTTGATTTTATATAATAGAGAACCAAATTTGATTTCGGTTCGATAACTTAATTGACAGTCCTATCAGCATATTTTAAATCGAATTGTTGCATATGATTATATATAGATTAGCGTGGTTAATCTTATGTGTGTTTTGTGTTTCTTACGTATGTGTTAGTTTATCAAATATCTATGCATCTAGAATACGATTGCGGTATTGATTTATAATTTTATGTGATTTGCATTATATTTAGTAGAATTATTGTTTATGTGAATGCTACTAGATTTATAATATGGTTTGATAAACAATATTAGAATTATATTTATAATTTTTATAATTTTATGTGATTTGCATTATATTTAGTAGATATTTAGAATTTTTATGGTTTGGAAGTAATGTGGATAATTAATTCGACGAGCAAAATGAAATTAACTCATGCATTAAGATTTAAGAATATAAATAAATGAGAATGGTATTTACAAAAAAAATAGAATGGCAGACATACAGTTAAACTCCAATAATATAATAACCTTTGGGATCGAGAAAAAATATTCATTTATCGAGATTATTACTTTATCGAATATTATTTTAATGTATTAATCCATATTGAAATAAAAATTTTTTTTATTTTAACGAGATTATTATTTTATCTAATATTATTTTTATTGAGATTTAATTATAAAAAAGTCATCCATTTATTCATTATTCTTGCTTTAGAATAAAGAAGGTTCTTAAAGTTGACAATCTCGTGGAGTGGCCCCACCCCAGCTAGTCACATCACTAAATGCATCAAGCCACCTCCCACGTGGCACAACCTATAGGTGGTCCCACGCAATTTGCTACCATTGGGGATAGAGTCATTATTGGATCGACTAGATATGCTCATTACGGTGGAAGTGGCCAATCCGGATCTTTTGGCCCAAATTCTGAGGATCATTTGGTGGTCCACGAATTACGCGGTGTCACACGTGCATTGATGACTCATATTACAATTTAAAAAATATTTGAATTATAAGAAGGTGGCCCACCAATGCACGTGTGTCGTCGCGTGATTGGTGGGCCATCAAGTGGTCCACCGGATTTGGGCCAGATGATCTTTTGCCGGAAGTGGCACAACCATATTTATTTTTTTTATTTATCCAATTTTTTACAAAAAAACTATTATTTTTCTTGTTCAAATTGTTTTTATCGCATAGAAATGGAAAACATAGTGCACTTTATTTATTATAGTAGTGAACAAAACCAGAATATGGGAAAATGATTGTTTGGTAACTTCTCATCTATAAGAAAATTATATTAAAATTATTAGTAGTTAGTAAGTATAGAGAATGAATCATCTATGAAGGGTTCTTAGTTAGGAAATAGAAATCAATCTGCAATTTTCATTTTACTATTAGATTGAGTATGTGCTCCGGAAGATTTCATTAGTTGTAATTTTTATATTTTTTTTGTATAAGAGAAAAAAATTATAAAATTATTTGATTTACACGTAAAAAAGAAAAATACAATGGCCCTGTTTGATTGTCAGGAAAGTAATGTTGTTAGGGAATATGATTCTGTGGAATATGATTACGAGGAAAATGATTACAGAAAGTAAAATTACGAAGGAATTTGATTATGTGGAATATGATTATAAAGAAAGCAGAATACTTGCACTTGTTTGGTTGATACTAGGAAATGTAAAATCATGTTATCAATAATATAAATAAAATATAATTATCATCAATTATTTGTTAATTGTTATAATTTTATAAATAATAATAATAATAATAATAATAATAATAATAATAATAATAATAATAATAATAATAATAATAATAATAATAATAATAATAATAATAATAATAATAATAATAATAATAATAATAATAATTACTTTCCTTGTACCAAGGAAAAAGAATACCTATTTTTAACAAGGAAAAATAATCCACAATTATTACACCATTTTTCTTGTTTATTGGATTCTCATTACTTTACTAATATTTTGCTAAAATTGAACCAAACACAAAATTTTAAAATCTTAGAATTAAATTACTTTCCGTATACTACCAAACACATGATTTTAACAATTTGGAATCAGATTACTTTCCTGAGGCAAAATCCTTGCCAACCAAACGGGGCCAATAAGAATTATGCACAAAAATTATAAGAATTATTGCATACTTCGTATTTTTTATGTAAGTCCGACATCCTATCATATCTGCACCCACATATCATATACTCCCTCCGTCCTATAAAAAGTGTCTCATTTCTATGGGCAGGGAGATTAAGAAAATGAGATTGTGTGGTGTATATTATTTGACTTTTTGACTTGTTAATTTTGGTCCACACATTATTTGCTTTTTTAAGTAAAGAAATACTTTTTATGAGATGGCTTGAAAATGAAAATAAGACACTTTCTATGGAACTAAGAGAGTAATTGAGAACTTTTTAGTTGGTTAAGCACTTGTAAATGTATTCATGTACTCCCTTGCATCAATAATTGTGAGTACTATTCAAACTCTTAATTCGGTCATGAAACTGTCCATTGCGTCAATAAACCACCCAAAAAAGCGCGCACACCATTAAGATCATCTCGATAATTATTCGTCTATTACTATAAGTACATTTTATTAATGAGTCTATCATGATATTTGAAGAAACAAATTTTAATAATAGAATGGATAATATAAGAAGACAATTTAAAATAGGAGATAAACAGTAATCTGCATAGTTCATTTTATTATTGGATAGTTTGAATTGAATATGCTCTAAAATATCGTTTTATACATAAAAAAGTTATAGAATTTATGTATAAAGAATATAAAATTTATGTATACTTCATATTCTCTATATAACTATATCTTTCCACAAGATCCATATCATAATGTCCCAATCCTTTCAACTCAACTTCATTATTGAGCTCTCAATACTCTCATCCATGTTTCATTATTAAAGTTTTATTTTAAAGAAAATTTAATATATATAATTAAGTATTCGTAAATTACAAACTCCTTTTACCGGACTACAATAATTCAAACAAATCTCCGAATTAAAGAACTAATTATTTACCGAATAAACAAACTCCCTTCCCAACTTTGCTTTAAACCGGACAAACATTGTAAACATTATTTAAAGTGACAGTACTTATAAAATTAGAATGCTTGTTTTTTAAACTTGTGGAGTGATAATTTAAAAGAATTTCGATATTAATTCTAAGGTTTTTTTTTTTTCAAGATAAACCACCGTTATTATTCGAGGTGAAGAAAATAGTAAATTAATTTGTAAAGTCTTTTGCATTTATCACGTCCAAAACAGAATTGTTGCTGTGTGCTTTATCCATTCCAACTAATGAAATTTAATTAATTATGTTAATGGAATAATAAATAGTGTATACAAAGTTTGGTCTTGTAATTTGCCATTTATTTACAAGTAACGCACATGTTATGGTTTTATTTTTTCTCGTACTAATTATTTTATTTTTAATGCTCTATCCAGAATTATTAATGACTAATGAGTCAATTAGTTTATACATCTCATATTATTATTATTATTATTATTATTATTATTATTATTATTATTATTATTATTATTATTATTATTATTATTATTATTATTATTATTATTATTATTATTATTATTATTATTATTATTATTATTATTATTATTATTATTATTATTATCCTTCAGATACTACGAGTGTAATAGGAGCATCTGTCGAGAAAAGGATCACCATAACATATTTCATGGCTATTGAGAACGAATTTAAGTATCTTGTATCAGAATTGGGAAATTATTTCGCTCGGTTTCTGACTAGTTTTTGGATATAGAAAGGACATCCTCATACTTGGTGGAATCTGGCATATATTAACTACAATTTTGGTATAGCTTTGAAGCAGATACAGTCCTAAACTACAATTATTATTATTATTATTATTATTATTATTATTATTATTATTATTATTATTATTATTATTATTATTATTATTATTATTATTATTATTATTATTATTATTATTATTATTATTATTATTATTATTATTATTATTATTATTATTATTATTATTATTATTGGTGGAATCTGGCATATATTAACTACAATTTTGGTATAGCTTTGAAGCAGATATAGTCCTAAACTACAATTATTATTATTATTATTATTATTATTATTATTATTATTATTATTATTATTATTATTATTATTATTATTATTATTATTATTATTATTATTATTATTATTATTATTATTATTATTATTATTATTATTATTATTATTATTATTATTATTATTATTATTATTATTATTATTATTATTGTTGTTGTTGTTGTTGTTGTTGTTGTTGGATATAAGATTCAATATGATAAGATTTGAAGATCCCAAAATCCCTAGTTGAATGATGAACCTTATAATGTAATAGCTTAATTGAGTTCAACATGTTAGGAACTCAATAGGCTATGTTGGTCCGGAGACGATAGTCAGGTGTAGAGGGGGGGGGGTAAATACACCTGATCACAGTTTCTTTTCTCAAACGCGAAGGACCACAGTGGCATAGGTTGCAACTGATGAACAGTGTCAAATAGTAACCTTCGATCGCGGGTCAGAAGTGTGCCAACTACTGAGCTCTCCTACTGACTTTTGTCAGTACTTTGAAACTCAGTCGCAGACGTTGTGCGGATAAGAGTCCGGGGCCCGAAGATTCGTCTCAGTTTGAAAACGTGTTTTCGCAAGATAAAGTATTTTGGCTAGTGCGGTTTGAAAATACGTTTTATGCAAAATTATGATTTTGTAATCAGTTTGTATGCAATGCAATAAAACAGTAAATAACACAAGAAATTTTTAACGTGGTTCGGATACGCAAGATCCTACGTCCACGGTCCTGCTGAACAGGAGGTCTTGTTGATTTATCTGAGCAAGCCTCAGCAAGGAATCTGTGCGCTGGACAGACCCTTCTAAGTTATAGTCCTTAGCGACTTTACAATTCTCGAGGTTTGTGGTTGGTGAGATGTGTCAGACATCGGAGTTGACTCTCCCTAATCCTCGTATGGTCTTCTGCTGACTTTCGAAAAGACTTGAACAACTGGGTCGTTTCCTGTAGGATACAGTAGACTTTTAGCAGTCTCTGTCTTCTTCATCTGAGTCGGCTGACAAGAGATATTCTTTTGAGTATGGTCAGCTGATGACTGCGAAGGTATTGAGCTTGCATAGAGTTCTTCTGCTGATGTCTGTCAGCTGATGAGATGTCTTCTACTGAGGCGAAGATCAGTTGATGACTTAAGAACGCAAGCAATTACACTGATGACGTGGGGTTCTGGAAAGTAACTTCGACAGAAGATCAATCCAACATTTTACCCCGTACAGGACATAGACAGAAGGATAAACAAAATAAAAACAGTCTAGCCTATACATCATCTAGTCCTATCGACACTACACTACTGATATCAGCTGGGTTTTGGGATCTTCAATTCCATAGTACTACTACGATTTTCCCCAATATTATTATAACCCATTAACTGCTGAGTATCTCCTACTGACTCATAACCCAACAATTTCCCCCTAATTGATGATGCCAAAACCTCTAGATGATACAATACTATTCCCCCTAAGACTTCAGTAAAACTGAATCAGTTAACTCATGAGGTCAGCAGTGAGAGATAGGCAAAATCAGAGAAACGGTTATGTGTGAGTGTGTTTCAGATCACTTCAGTGATCAGTTGTGTTAACACAAACAAAAACAAGGGCCGTAAGACAATGAGTAATTGTTTGGCTAGAAATAGGAACTAATGTATATGAGCAAGTACATTACAAGGTTCCTATCTCTATACAAGAGAAGGAAAGGATCAGAAGACTATTGCTGACGTCTAAACTTCTTGGTTCTGCTCCGGAAATCTGCAGACCTATCAGCTGGAGGGTCCAAACCATAGTATTTATAGATCCTTGCGCGCAGAGTTTGGATTTCCTCGAGATCAGCAGGTAGATCAGAACTAAGGTCATGGTGATAAGCTGCTGCTTTGATCTCGTCTTCTATCTCCTTCGTGCATAATACGCCACGAGTTGTCCTTGGAGGAGGGATGCGTCTGAATGCAGGGGCTCTGAGAGGTAGCTTCTCCTTCTCTAAGATCAGCAGAATTTGAGCTCTGAGCCGGGCATTATACTGATGAATTAATTCGTCGAACAGTTGATCAGCCAGGATCCCAGAAGGATAGAAACCCCATACATAGTATCCCTTGATGAATTCCTCCTTCAGTTCCTTCCATTGCTCGTTTAGCTCCAAAGGTACCCATTTGTCTACATGAGGAGAAGGGGTTTTCTTCAGATAAATTCCTTTGGGAGCGCCTCTCCTGTAGAATTTGGATGACCTTGGAATTTGTCTCTTCCAATCTACGATTGGTTCACTGGCCATCTTGTCAGTCATCTCTATGATCTTGGGCAGATCTTCCAATCTCTTCTTTTCTCTGAGGGCTGCTGATCTAGTGTCTCCTCTCCGGAGATTCAGTCCTTTCAGCGTAGCCTCCCAGGTGGCTCTGTCCTCTGCCTCTTGCTCTGGAGTGAGTGTAGGAATATCAGTACTCTGAGCCAAGGGTAGGACATCAGTGGCAGAAGCTTTAGCCAGCTCCTCCTGAGCTTTTCTCTTCTCTTCATCCAGGAGCTTCTTGGCTTTGCTTTTAGTGATTCTGCCAATAGGCTTCTTGGGCTTCTTTGCCTTCTTAGCTTCTTCTTCGATTTGTTGCTCATAATCGAGTTCATCTTGATGTTTTTGAGCAACACATTGATCGAATGCCTCTTGCTCCGCCTTTGATTTGAATTTAGGCATCGAGGAAGATGGAGGAGTAGCTTCAGTGGTAATCTCCTTCCCCGGCCTTTGCAGTGGCAGTGGCTCGTCCTCTTGGTCGACGAACTGTACGACCTCCTCGACATGTTGAGTTGAGGATTCAGCAGATAGCTCAACCACAGTCGTTGGGATTTGGACGATTTGGGAAGGGGGTACTGAGCTGGTTCCAGCTTGAACAGCTGAACCTTCCCCCTTAGTTATTGCTTGGACTTCTGGTCCTCCTTCCGCCTGAGCCTGATCCGCCTCAGCTTTCTCTTCTTCCTCTACTCCTTCCCCCTTTTTGGCATCATCAGCCAGGGAGAGGCGAGTGCGGATGGCAATTACCTCCTTCTCCAGATTGTAGCATATATTCTTAATGGAGGTGGCGGTTGTTTCGAAGTCTTTGACAGCGTCGCAGTAGTGCTCCCAGTCTTTCTCCTGGTCAGCACGTATGTGTTTGATTTGTGCTACGGACTCCTGTCTCAGTTGTAGGAGAGACTCATCATGAGATTCCGTCATCTCCTTCTGAATAAGCTTGAGGGCCTCCACCTGTTGTTTTATAGCTGTTTGAAGGCAGGAGAAGGCCACTTTGTTGCGCTCGTCCATTGTGGCTTGGATCGCCGCAAGACTCGAGTCACTGTTCGGGAGAATGATTTCTGCTGAGAGAGTAGGAGCTGCTGACTCTGAGCGGCTAAGTCCGCCTTCTGAGCTGCGAGGGCGGTCTCGACTATCTCCTGAATATTGAGAGAAGGAGTAGGAGCTTCTGAGACCTTCTTCACCTCTGCTGCAAGTCGGTCAACTTTCTCGTTCTGGGCCTTGGTGTACTGAGCCCATTTGAGATGTACGTCCTTGGCAAGGAGACGATTCTTGTCTCCCTGTCGCCTGATGGCTTTGTTGACTGACTTGGAGGTTACGGAACCAATAGGTTTTATCTGATAGCTGCTGGTCCCGAGCCTCTGCTCAGATGTCGCGAGTTGTTGCGCTCGACTCGGCTTCGAGGCAACCGGGGCATCACCTGATGTAGAAGATGGTGGTGATTTACCCTGCTCGTGGGGAGTGTTACCCTCTGCAGATCCTCCCAAATATGCTTCCTTGGGTGGTGCCTGATCCATGTCATCATCATCATCATTGTCGTCGTTGTCGTGATGAGATGGAGGCGAAGGGCTATTGACAGGTTCTGACGATCTTAAGCTCAGTAGATAGAGCGTAACAGCGCGAAGATCCTCGAATGACGCTAGATCAGCGGGTTCCCCAAACCCAATGGCTAATTGCAAGCTCTGTTCTTCTGTCAGTAGGGACAAAGCTGACTCCGTCCTAATCAGCTCCTCAAGGACGTCCCAACTGAGGAATCTCAGTAGCATCTGAGTCCTCGCCCTTATAGCAATTTCGACCAGATCCCTGTGGTCGGCAATCTCGGGGATCTGAGCAGTGACCTCTCCAGGTGGCTCGAAGGCGGGTCGACTGCATGGTCGTCCATTCAGAGGAAGTTTCTTCAGTCGGTCCGGCAGTGTTCGACTGGGTCCTTCAGAACTGATGCGCTGGACCTTATCCTTCAAGGTGGCACCATCTATGCCAGTGTCCGCATCAAGTATTGGTTCCTCCTGAGTGGGTGGAGGAGAGGCAGGTTTTGCTGGAACCTCAGAATGTCCAGTCTTGCTGAGCCTCTTCCTCTTGGGTGGGTCGGCACGAGGGGGCAAGTCAGATGTGACATATTTCGGTTCAGGTGGCCCTCATCCGATAGACTTTTCAGCAGCGGCTCTAGTCTTGAATTTGATGAGCTTGCTGTCAAAGTATCTCGAATCAGCAAAGGCTGAGTGATTCGATACAGATTCTTCGATTAGTACGGATATCTTTGTCCCGTACAGCAGCTTTCCCACACTAATTAGTCTCCTCTCTCCTGTGGGTGTGGCTGCGAACTTCTGAGCCTGAGCGTTAAGCTTATTCACATAAAAATCAGTCCAGTTGACTCGGACTCCGTCATCTATGATCATCATCAGTTGGAGTCGAGGCTTGGATAGCTGATCAAATGAACCAGCGGAGCTCGTAACAATATGAGTTACGATGTAGGCGAGCCCGCGGTATTCTGGTAGCAACTGATTCTTCGGCAGCGCTGACTTGAAGACAATGTCGTATCTGCCGCAGAACCTCTGGACATAGGAGTTAATCTCCTTCTCCTTATATCCAACAAGTGAGACTCCTCGAGACGGAAGATCAAAAGTCAATTCTACGGCGGCTCGGAGATCGATAACATGATGACTGGCTTCCCAAGTCTGAGGGATCACTTCCTTAATGTATGAGAAACATGACATCTCCGCGCCTGTATCCTCATCGGATCTCCAATTGTAGTATACCTCCGCAACTTGTCGAGGCAAATAAGCTTTGGGGTGCTTGGCGACAAGAAGCTCAAGGCCGGAAGTCTCGAGAGCCGTGTAGACGGGCTCAAGAAACGAAAGTTCCGCCTGGTGCAGAACCATCGTCGGCTCGAACTGAATACAAGACAAGATGATCTCGTCGATGTTTGGTGCGGTCATCACGGTCCCCATGAATATCTACGAAAAACTCGTTAGCACTTGAAAATAGAGTAAGTTAGTGGAGTTTAAAGCAAGATTCAAGAAAATTACCGAATAACGGAGAGCTTGGAAATAATGTAGAGCAGTTTAAGAACATAGGAGTTTGAAAGAAAACTGAATGCAAAAGCTTTTGAAATGTGAAAATGGCGAACAGATGCAGTTAGAGATGTAAGCGCGAGATTTTATAAGATTTGCATATCATGCGGTTTTGATCGAACGACTGAAACTTAATCTCGGTTTTAAAATGACGGCTGAGATTTGATGTTATAAACGGAATGATTACACAAGCCGCCTCTAACCTAGACCCACGTAGGCATATGCGCAGTAAGGTAAGTTGAGAAGACAAGCATTAAATGCGCTGCAGGCAGCATTAAAGTCTAAGCCTTTTAAATGAAAACGGTTTCCTACTGACTTAAACCTTGAAGGATTAATGGCGGGAAATAAATGCTCATTAAATGCTGAGTGCAAGCGACTGATATAATAAATGCAAGCATGCTTCGATAATGTTAAGTACATAAAACTACGCAAACCTCTTCAGCTGATTTTACGATCAGCTGGTTAAAGGTTTTGACTCAGGAGGACAAAGGATGTGCTGATAGACACGTTCCCCCTTACTGTGTACTGTCTGATTCACCCGATTGAATCAAGTACTGAGTCTTCTGACCTGTCGTACTGATTTCTGCACTTGACACCAATTGTTATCATCAGTAGTTGGCTTCTACTGATATCAATTGTTGTGCTTCTACTGATAAGATTCAGTAGGATCCAGTAGACCTAGCTCAACTGATAATTCTCTGAATCTGTTCTCAGCTAGTGGTTTGGTCAGTATGTCTGCCCTTTGCTTGTCAGTATGGATTTTCTCCATTCTGATGTCCTTCTTCTCGACATGGTCTCTTATGAAGTGGTGTCGAATATCCACGTGCTTGCATCTAGTATGGAGAACTGGATTCTGAGTTATAGCAATAGCACCGGTGGAGTCACAGTAGATGGGCATTTCATCCTGAGATATACCATAGTCTCGCAGTTGTTGTCAAAGCCAAAGGATCTGGGCACAGCAACATCCAGCAGCCATGTACTCAGCTTTAGTAGTGGACGTTGCCACTGAATGCTGTTTCTTTGAAAACCAAGTTATCAACTTGCTGCCTAGGAACTGACACGTTCCAGAAGTCGACTTTCGATCTATCCTGCATCCAGCATAATCAGCATCAGAATAACCTGTTAGTATAAGATTATCATCAGCAGGATACCATAACCCTGCGTCAGGTGTTCCTTTCAGATATCGCAGAATCTTCTTTGCTGAGTCTAGATGACTTCGCTTGGGATTCGCCTGAAATCTTGCACATACACCTACAACATAAGTTAGTCTGCTTGCTATTAAATATAATAAGGAGTCAATAATAGCTCTATAATCAGTTGAGTTAACAGAAGCTCCCTCTTTGTCTAGATCGATTTTGAAATTAGTGTTCATGGGGATCTTGACTGGCTTGCTCGAGTCGCAGCCAAATCTTATCCGGAGATCTCAAGTGTACTTGGCTTGATTGATGAATATTCCTTCAGGTGATTGCTTGACTTGGAATCCAAGGAAATAATTCATTTTGCCCATCATGGACATCTCGAACTTCTCCTTCATCATTTTCTCGAACTGCTGACATATCATCACGTTTCTGCATCCGAAAATGATGTCGTCCACGTAGATTTGCACTAGTAGGATGTCATCTCCTGACTTTATGTTGAATAGGGTGCGATCTACTGTCCCCTTTTGAAAACCTTTCTGAAGTAGAAAGTCTGATAGGGTATCGTACCAAGCCCTGGGTGCTTGTTTTAACCCGTACAGAGCTTTCCTAAGTCTAAACACCTGATGTCCCTGCTGAAAGCCAGGCGGTTGTTCCACGTAGACTTCTTCCTTCAGTACGCCATTCAGAAAAGCTGACTTTACATCCATCTGATATACTTTGAATCTTTGATGCGTTGCATAAGCTAGGAACAGACGAACGGTTTCCAATCTGGCGACTGGAGCGAACGTTTCATCAAAGTCGATTCCTTCTGCTTGACAGTATCCCTTGGCAACTAGTCGAGCTTTATTTCTGACAATGACGTTGTTTTCATCACGCTTGTTCTTGAAGACCCACTTAGTACCAATCACGTGCCGATGTCTAGGTCTGTCAACAAGCTCCCAAACTTCGTTTCAAGCGAACTGGTTCAGCTCTTCTTGCATGGCAATGATCCAGTCAGCATCGTTGAGTGCATCCTCTATTGACTGAGGTTCTTCTGTAGACAAGAAACAAGAATAAAGTGAGCTTTCTCCTTGACTTAGTCTAGATCTTGTCCTGATAGTTGCTGATGGATCTCCAATAATAAGATCTGAAGAATAAGCATCGAGCCATGAATGTCTGAGTCTGGCTTCTTCTTCTGATACTACTTCTGCACAGTCAGTAGGTGTGTTAGGAATTTCAGTTGTACTGTTCTGTGATTGCATTAGTTCAGTAAGAAGGTTAGGATCTACTGAGTTTCCAGGTTCAGGGGCATTTCGCTCAGGAACATCAGTCGTTCCCCCTTAGTTTATATTCTCAGTAGAGGTCTCAGTTACCACTGGGGCTTCCTCATCGACCGTTGTTACCTGCTATTGATTATGTTCATTAGAATCAACCAGGTCAGCTACATCGCCTGTTGGTTGAGTCTGTATTTCTTCATCGTCTGACTCATCATCCCAACAATGCTAGATCTTTTCAGCTTTGTCGTTTAGTGCGAGATCCTGTAGCTGGCTACTGACATCCTCAGTATTTGTCTTTGAAGATTTCCTATTCTGAGTAACAAACTCGTCAAATATAACATGAGGGCTTTCATCCACGCAAAGAGTCCGATAGTTAAAGACTCTGAAGGCTTTACTGACTCGAGAGTATCCTAAGAATACTCCTTGATCAGATTTGCTATCAAAGACCTTCGTGGATAAAGCACGGACAACCAAAAATATGAAAATGAGAAATAGAAGGAATTCTCCCTTTCCATAGTTCGTAGGGTGTCTTCATGTGTTGCTGTCTAAGCAGTGAGCGATTCTCGAGTATAGCGAGGGCGGTGTCGGTAGCATCGGCCCGGTAACTTTGAGGGTAGTCCGGAGTCCGCTAGGAGCGTTCTTCTTGCCGCTTCTTTGAGTGTTCTGTTTTTATGTTCAGCAAGTCCGTTCTGCTGAGGGGTGCGAGCTGCTGATGTCTCGTGCTGAATTCCCTCTTTATCGCAGTACTCTTTAACTACTGAGTTGAGAAATTATGTTCCTCTGTCTGAGCGAATTCTCTATATCTTGATGTCCTTTTCCACATTGAGTTTCTTCAGCAGATTGGGCAGCTCAGTCTGGACATCAGATTTGTTGGCTATGAAGATAACCCAAGTATATCTCGAGTAGTCATCAATAACGACTAGGGCATACTTCTTGCCTCTTATAGTCACTGGAGAGACTGGCCCGAATAGGTCCATGTGCAGCAGTTGAAGGATTCCATCAGTGGAAGGTGACGTAATTGGTGGATTGTTTTTCTTTGTCTGCTTTCCCTTCAAACATGATTCACAATTTCTGTCTTTGATAAACGATTCGTTGGGCAGTCCTCTGACTTTAGAGTTCTTGGCTAGCTTGTTCATAGTCTTGAAGTTCAGGTGACTGAGTCTCTTGTGCCACAGCCATCCTGTCTTGTCACTGGATTTCGTCTGTGCGAGTAAGCAAGCCTCAGGTTCAGCGGTTTTCCAGTTTGCAACATAAATATTCTTTCTCCGCGAACCTGATAACACTGTTTTCCCTGTAAGTTTATCAACAACATCACAGAAACCAGCGTCAAAGATAACTCTATTCAGATTGTCACAGAAATGACTGACAGAAAGGAGATTATGTTGAAGTCCTTCAACATATGTTACTCTTGGAACTGAGGCAGTCCCAATATTCAGTGTTCCGTATCCCCTTGTATAGCCTTTTAAGTTGTCACCAAACTCAATTCTAGGACCATCTTCTTGTACGTAATTGGTCAGCAGGCTCTTTTGATAAGTCATATGTCTTGAGCAGCCGCTGTCCACAATCCAAGGGTCCTTATGCACCTGCAAAACAGAAACATTTTTAGGTACCCTTTGGTTCAGTTGGGTCCTTACATGTTAGTGGGTGATTTCGGAACCCAGATCTGTCTAGGGACCTTATAAGTCTGAGACTTCATCTTCTGAACCTTGTCAGCTTTCTTCTCCACAGGACTTGGAGATACTGACTTTCTGGCGGTTTTGGGTTCAAGAGCTTTCTTCTTCTGATGCTTTGTGTTTCTCCTGACCCTGGGCTCATAGTAGTACGAACTATACTGAGCTGGATGTTCATATAGTGGTTCATTGTACTGCTCTGCCCACCTGACCTTCTTGGTTCCCCCTGAGTTTGATCGTGGTGTCCTGGGGCTGGAACCTTTGGTCAGTAGTTTCTTGTTGCTCGGCTGAGGTGCTATTATCTTCTGTTTGTTCTTCGCCCGAGATGTTGAGTCAGTAGCCTGAACCTTTCCTTTGACGAACCTATCAGCCAGCATTTCTGAGCTTTTTGACATTGACGTGGAAGCTTCGTGAGTATAGCCAAGTCCTTCTTTCATGGCTATTGGCCTTTGAGCTCTAACCATGCTTTCCAACTTCTCCTTAGCTCCTAGGTACTGTTCAGTCATCAGTCCTCGCCAAACTTCATCACTTCTTCGAAGTGACTCATAATCCTTTTCAACCTCTATGAGCTTTTGACTGAGTCGGGCTATCTTACTATCTTTCTCAGAATTGTCCTTGGTCAGAACTGATATCTGAGTTTCTTGAAGCTGAGACTTAGTCATAAGAGATTTAATCTCTTCCTTGAGTCACAACAAGATTCTCAGACTCAGTAGAGACCTAACAATCAGAAGAAAGTCTCTGATTCTCGGCCTTTACCTGTTCCAGTTCCTAAATGGTTCTGCTGAACTCTCTGCTTAGCTGAATCTGCTCCTCTAGTAGATCATCATAGGCTTGTACCACGTCTAGAGGCTCATTTGTGACCGAGCACGTGTCGTGTGTGCTGTGAGAAGAAGAGGTTATATTAAGTTTAGAATTTACCTCAGCCTCTTCTCCGGCCATCAGACAATATTCTGCATTTTCTTCAGGATCTGTTTCTCCGATCTCAACGGCAACAAATGCAGCTTCGTCTTCAGAAGAATACATGAATGTATCTTCCTCGATTGAGTCATCGGATATCTCTTCGGCTATGTAGGCATGTCTCCTTCGAGCAAATTTTTCACGTCTGGCCTACCGTTCTGCTCTTTGAGCAGCTGAGAGTTCGGGACAGTAGTACTGATAATGTCCCTCCTTCTTGCAGTTGTAACAAACAGATGATCTGCTGCCTTTTCCAGCTGAGTCTTTGGATGGACTAGCAGCAGGTTCTGTGTTCCTGCAGTCAGTAGAAGGTTTAGACTCTTCCCCTTTTTTATAATCTTTCTTACCTGAGGAAGAATCTCTGTGATATTTCTTCAGCTTTCTGACTCTCTCCTTTTCTCTTTGATATTTGAGAGCCATAAGAGCAAGTTGGTCAGTAGCAGAGGTCTCAGAGGACTTTGCTTCTGTTGTGGCTACTGCCTTGCTTGAAGAAATTAGTTTGCTCCAGTTTTGCTGACTGTTGCTTTAAAAGCATGATCAATCTGAGTGTCAGCTGGAGCGGTTGAACATCGTTGGGGTAGGCTATGCTCAAATTCCTCCGTCTTTAGTTCTGAAAAGATAACATCAGGAGTTAGAACATTAAGATCTGAGCGACGTAAATAAGTAGCAAAAGGAAGCCACTTCTGTCGAGGTAGCGCTCTTAGGATCTTTGTGTTCATCCCTTTGTCGGTGAATGTCCTCCCCAGCCCGTTGATCATATTGATTTGATTTGTGAATCTGACGCTTAGCTCGCCAATGGTCTCGTTGGGCTCCATGGCAAAGTTGTCGAACTTCTAAAGCTCTAATTCGAGCTTGTTTTCCTTAATCTGCGGGGTTCCTTGGCTCAGTACAGCCAGGGCATCCCAAAGTTCTTTTACCGTTTTGCAGTCTTGCACCCTCCCGAGGTGTGAATCGCTGAGCGTTGTCAGGATAGCATTACGTGCAACTCGGTCGAGGTTGTGCAGCTTTTTCTCCTCCGGTGTGAAGGCAGATTTGTCTTTTGCGACCTTGGCACCAGTCTGTGCCCCTACACCTCCCGCAGCAGCAAATTGTACACTGTCGATCATGGGAATGATGGGTCCTATCTCAAAGATGTCCGTCATGCTGTCATGCAGCGATGTGAGGTGCGCCTCCATTCTCACACGCTAAACCGTATAGTTCTCTACTGAGAACATCGGTACTATCCGAATACCTGACATATCAGACATTGTGGGTAAGAGTATAAGGAGGTATGAAGAGATGCTTGTGCACTGAAAAAATGTTTTCAGGATCTGTTCGAGTAGACCAGTAGTTACAGAACCGATGATCAGAAGAACACCGTTGCTCGATACCAATTGTTGCTCCGGAGAGGGTAGTCAGGTGTAGAGGGGGGGGGTGAATACACCTGATCACAGTTTCTTTTCTCAAACGCGAAGGACAACTGAGCTGTAGGTTGCAACTGATGAACAATATCAAATAGTAACCTTCGATCGCGGGTCAGAAGTGTGCCAACTACTGAGCTCTCCTACTGACTTTTGTCAGTACTTTGAAACTCAGTCGCAGACGTTGTGCGGATAAGAGTGTGGGGCCCGAAGATTCGTCTCAGTTTGAAAACGTGTTTTCGCAAGATAAAGTATTTTGGCTAGTGCGCTTTGAAAATACGTTTTATGCAAAGTTATGATTTTGTAATCAGTTTGTATGCAATGCAATAAAACAGTAAATAACACAAGCAATTTTTAACGTGGTTCGGATACGCAAGATCCTACGTCCACGGTCCTGCTGAACAGGAGGTCTTGTTGATTTATCTGAGCAAGCCTCAGCAAGGAATCTGTGTGCTGAACAGACCCTTCTAAGTTATAGTCCTTAGCGACTTTACAATTCAAACCTAAGTTTGAAGAGGAGGGGATAATCTCCAACTAGGAAGGAGTTCTTACAATAAGAACAATCACTAAAAGTGAACTCCTTCGAATTTCTAAGCTATAGATTTGGCAATGAGCATAGCTAGAGAAGAGGGATCTAAAGAACTCTAAAGAGAAGAACTAATGATTTTCTATTGGGCAAGTTCTTCGCTGGATTGATCTTGAATGCGCTAGAGTCGTTTGAAAGCTTGAGCGTTTTTCCCTTGTATCCCATGCGTGAAGCTCGGATTTCTTCTCTATTTATAGTTGTGACCTAGGCATATGTCCGTTGGAGACGACGATGCCACGTGTCACAAGCTTCCAAAGAAAACGGCTATAAATTCGAATTGTTGCAGCAGAGTTGTTGGACACTATACATGAGAGCAGCTTTAGTTGGTCAGAGCAGATATGCTTTGGCGGCTTCTCATTGGTCGAGGTTTGTGGTAGGTGAGATGTGTCAGACATCGGAGTTGACTCTCCCTAATCCTCGTATGGTCTTCTGCTGACTTTCGAAAAGACTTGAACAACTGGGTCTTTTCTTGTAGGATACAGTAGACTTTAAGCAGTCTCTGTCTTCTTCGTCTGAGTCGGCTGACAAGAGATATTCTCTTGAGTATGGTCAGCTGATGACTGCGAAGGTACTGAGCTTGCATAGAGTTCTTCTGCTGATGTCTGTCAGCTGATGAGATGTCTTCTACTGAGGCGAAGATTAACTGATGACTTAAGAACGCAAGCAATTACACTGATGACGTGGGGTTCTGGAAAGTAACTTCGACAGAAGATCAATCCAACATTTTACCCCGTACAAGACATAGACAGAAGGATAAACAAAATAAAACCAGTCTAGCCTATACATCATCTAGTCCTATCGACACTACACTACTGATATCAGCTGGGTTTTGGGATCTTCAATTCCATAGTACTACTACGATTTTCCCCAATATTATTTTAACCCATTAACTGCTGAGTATCTCCTACTGACTCATAACCCAACAGGCTAGCTAGAGTTCAATAGCTAACAGGTTCAGTTGAACATCCTTTTTCAGCCAGAAGGACTCAGCTCTAAGGAACTCAGTTGGGTATTCCTGAACCCACTGAATATGCAAAGAAATCCGAGCCAAACACTGAATATCTCAGAATAATGTCAGTAGAACACAATTCAATAAAAGGTCTGAGGAATTAGAGGAAGTCAACTCGGTATGCTCTTGGAGTTTGAACAGAACTCGACCAATGAGGAGCTGTCAGCACTGTACCTGCTCTGCCATAAAGCTGCTCCATAAACTGAAAAAGAGAAAATCCCTATAGTGACATTCAAATTGAAGATGGTCGTTTTTCTTGTCGTATTCGACACGAGTCTAGACCTCTTCCTACAGATCTATTTATGAGTCAAGACTATAAATAGAGAAGAGTCTTCATGCAGAAAAAAAAAACGGGAACTAAAGCATTCAAACATTCTATTGGGAGATGATTCGCCAGTTGATTTGGCTGATCCTAAAACCCTATTCTGATTTGTGAACCATTCCATTGTAAAAGTTAACCCCTTTGTCACCTTTGTCATTGGGTGTTTTAGACTCAGTAGACTCGCCTTCAGTATGGTTCCGGCTCAGTAGTTCCGTCTGCTGTCTCTCAGTAGACTATCTGTCGCAGTGCCATGGAGTGAAGATTCAGTATGGCTGGACTCAGTAGGAACAGCATACCGAAAGGTGTTCAAGAGTCAGTAGAACTGGACTCAGCAGGAGCAGCTTACTGAACTCAGATTTTGGCCTCAGTAGTGTTGGACTCAGCAGGAGCAACATACTGAACCTTTCGGTCAGACTCAGCAACGGCCTGTTAGTTGCTTTAACTGACAGTGGACTTCAAAGTCATTTCAGTAGAGTTGTTCGAGGTCGTACATCGGAGAAAAGTCAGCTTCAATATCAACCTTGAAGTCTGAATAAGTCTCAACCACTTTTTGTACCTCGACCAATGAGAAGTAGCCAACTGAAAAAGTCTCTGACAAAAGCTACAAGTCAACCACTTAATTGTGAAGAAAGAGGACTCTATAGAATTCGAAAAAGAGTCGTTTGCTACCTATATAAAGTGACACGTGGACAGTTCGTCTCCAACGTATCTATTCACAACTCACGTCTATAAATAGAGGGAAGGTCGAAATCGCACAAGTCGCACTACACGATCATACAAGCGACCTATCAAGGGAACTCAAGTTCATAACGAACTCAAAGCTCTAGAATTCTTAGCGAATATTCAAGTGAAGAACACGAACCCACAATGATTATTCCTCTTTGTTCTTCGCTCTAGAAGCCTTTCTCGTTCCCGCCCTCTAACCTAAGCTCAACTGTAATATCTATAGCTTAGAACCGAAGGAGTTCATTTATTGAATTGTTCTTAACTGATAAGAACTCATTTATAGTTGTAGATACATTCAAACTTCTGTTTGACCGTGTAAACTGAGACTTGCTCAGTATAATCACAATTTACAGTTTGTCCAGCGTACAAACTAACTGAGATTAACTCAGTATAATAAAATATTGTCCTTCTTTGTTCAGGATTAGTGGACGTAGGATCTTACGTACCTTAACCACTTTAAAATTGTTGTGTCGTTTAACTGTTGCATTGATATATTGTTCATACTGAAAATTATCTTTACAAAATCATACAACAACATTTCAGTAAAAGCTTAAACATTGCACTAATATACTGAAACTGATTTGATAAACAAACGCTTTCAAACAAACTTAATCGGGCCTACACATTCCGCACGCTACTGAACAACTGCTGAATGCTACTGAATTATGATCTTAAGTCAGCTAGCAGAGCTCAGCAATCTCAGTCACTCTGTCCACGCGATCAAGAACAACTTGCTTGGTTTACTGAATTCATTCAGTAGACATCTTCCATAAATCGGACTGTTCACGTTTGAGTTTGAAAAAGATTTTCAGGAGTATTCATCCCCCCCCCCATACCTGAATGTTTGACTCGGGACCAACACATTCAAACTCTCTAGCATTCAAAAAGCCTAACACAACGAAGAACTCACACACTGAGAGGTCTATTTAGTTCTTCACTCTAGAGATTCATAGTTCTCATTCTCTAATCTAAGCAACTTATTGTAAGATCATAAGTTTAGAAGATTCGAAGGCTTCAGCTTATTGAACTAATCTTATTGTAACAACCCCTTCTTAGTTGGAGAAAATCAAATCCCGTGTTTGAACATGTAAAGGAATATAACTAGCGTATCTATCCAGCGTACAGATCGATTGAGACTTGCTTAGTATAAGTAATCAAGAACTCCTGCTTTGTTCAAGACAGTGGACGTACGATCCGAACCACTTTAAAAACTGCTTGTGTTGATTTACTGTTTATTGGTTAACTATTCATACTGCATAAAACTGAATTTTAAAATCACACAACATAAAACGTGTTTTCAAACTGAGATGAAAATTATTTTGGGCCTACACTTTCGCACTCTATCTTATACTGAACTACTGTTCCCTAACTGAAGTCAGTAGATAAGACTCAGTAGACAGATACCTTCTGCCCACGTGATCGAGAAAGCTTACTTGGTCAACTGACTCGTTCAATAGCACAATTCAGTAGATACTGACGTTCACGTTTGAGTTGAAATTTGCACTCAGGTGTATTCACCCTCCTACCCCACACTTGAAGGTTCGTCTCTGAACCAACAATTATTATTATTATTACATCATCATCATCATCTCATCATCATGATTAATAGTATTTTTTATTTATTTATGTGAATAAAATTCCCAATAATGCTATAAGTTGAATTTAGATTCCCCTCTCTAACATCAAGGGGGAAAATTGCATCAATAAAAAAAATAGACAGGAGACCAAGTAATATATATATTTTTTTCAAATTACTACTACCAGCTATTTTATAGCTAACATTTTCCGGGTTGTGAGAAAAGGGGGAAAAATTGATTGTAATAATTCAATTTCGACGACTTTTGTTGAGAATTTATTAATTGTTTAACTTGTGCTAACAAAGAAAAAAAAAAGCGTGCGTTTATACACGCATTTTGAAGAATCATTGAAATTACTTGTAAATCTTTCATAAACTCATGTTAAACTTATTTTCATCAATAATAAAAACATTTTTCTTAAATAAATATTACTTCCTCCGTTCCGCTATTTGTAGCTCACTTTTCCGATTAGAACGTCACACTAAAAGTGGTTTAGACACATTTTGACAGAAAAACTAGGAGTACTACCTTCTCTCCTACTTTGGTAGTGTTTGGAACAACTTAAGTAAGCTGTTTTTTGGTTTTTTTTACTACGTAGCACTTTTTTTAATATTTGGAATGTATGGTTATACTTTTCTGGAACTTAAAACAAGCTAGAATAAACAGAAGTACATAAGCTGGTCAGGGTATTTTAAAAGCAGAAAAAAAAAAAAAAAAAAAAAAAAAAAAAAAAGAAAAACATCTTATTAGAGTGTTTGATTAAGTTGTTTTTTTTCCTAATATTGCAAACTTTAATAACTTTTGCATAAAAGAAACTTTAAGCAACTTTAAACATAAGGAGTTTAAAACAGCTTATAAAAGATGTTTTCTTTATCTTACTTTATCACCAACTCTCTCATTATTTCACTCATATTCCCTCTCTTGCTTGATCATCTATTTCTCTCTCTTACTTTATCATCTACATCTCTCTTATACTTTATTATTTACTTTCTTAATTTCCGTTTTGAAAAGTTTTGTGCTAGTATTTAATCTCAAGTCGGTTCTGACATTTTTGGGGCCTTGTGCTAAAGTAAAAAATCGGGCCTTATTATATTCGGAAAAAAAAACTAAGTTTTATTAATGTAAAATATGACATAAAAAAATAGATGAGACTAAAGAGATGAAAAGAGCTAATGATTTGCTTGCGGAGTGTATGTGAGTTTATTTGATCTTTTACCTTTAGATATGTATATCAATTTAGATTAGGACTTTGTTAAAATTAATTAAGACCCTATTTATTATTCTTCAAATTTATGTTTTTGCATTGTGTTGAAAAATAACAATTGGACTTTTGATAAAATAATGTAAAACAAGAATTAGACCATAAATATATATTGTAAAAATAACATTAAATTTTTTTCAAAAAAATAAAATAAGAAACCCTTTGAGATCCGAGACCCTGTGCGGGTAGGCTCCCCCGCACATGCTCAGCACCGCCACTGTTTAAACCTAAGCACTTATTTTAACAATTTCTCCGAATGGAGCATAATTCTATCTTGTCATCACCTCTTTAGGCAGCTAACTATTGTATGGGCTATAGGCTCCACCAATTTTAATGTTTCTACATTTTATTTTCCTATTTCATGGTTGGATTATAGGTAAAATTCTATATGTCCTTTTTCAAATCGTTGATCATAAGCTTTTGTCGTAACATGAAAAATAAATTAAAATAAAATATACTCTGTATAGAAGTATGTAAATGTGTCAGAAACTCATGAACTTTATCTATTACACACTGTGTATAATAACGATAGATTTTTCTTGTTAGACTGCATAGAAAGTGAAATAATACATATTTGAGTACGTGTTCTAACTATGCATGTCTAGTTACACCTATATTAACTTTAAATATCTAAATCTTTTACGAATTTGCGGCCGACGATCTAACGTTTAAAAAAGCATTTGATATCCAAAAATCCCATGGTAAAAATCGATCACAATTTAGAAGATTATTATGTCCTACCAAAATAAAATAAATAATGCATAACAAGGAAAGAAAACTTGGGTCCACCAATTTTTTGGCATGTCTAAAATTCAATCTGCCTGCCCAGTTTGAAGAAAGTATGCTAAGGTACAAATACATCTCTTTCAATCATGCATGGCACTTTTGTCTCCCACTATTTTATGAAAAGACTTATGTTTGATAAGACGTTTATAAAACGAAAAGACATATCATGTTTAACTGGGGTGATGGTACCAAACCACACATGCCCTCTTTGCATAAGTAATATTCCCTCCGTCATAATATTTGTGGCTCAATTAATTTTAGTACGGAAATTTAGAAAGTGGTGTTATATAGTGTAGATTATTTGATTTTTTTATAGTTAATTTTAAACTACATAATCTTTAATTTTTTTTAGAAGTGAGCCACATATTATGACATCCATTTCAGAAAAGTGAGCCACAAATAATGGAACGGGAAGTTAATTATTTTAAATTTGATAACTCCAATGATATGGAGATTCCACTAATGAGCTACAAATAGGCAAGTTCTACACGAAAAATTTCGAATACATAAATCGTACTCCCTCTATTCCATCAATAATGTTTTATTTCTTTTGGGTACGGAAATTAAGAAAGTGATATTATGTGGTGTATGTTGTTTGACTTTTGGGCAGTTTATTTTGTGGCAAAAAATTCTTTGCTATTTTTAAAAATAAGATACTACTAATAGGACACCCTTTTCGAAAATACAAGACACTATTAATGGGACGGATGAAGTATTAAAAAACGTCGGTGAGGATTGACTCATGATAATTCAATTTAGAGTTTATCTATATATTCCATAAACTAGTAGATTAACTAGCTTATTTATGATCAGCCGCTCATATGTTTCTATAACTAACATAAATTAGCCCTTTTCATTAGGTTAAGACATAATAAATGTTTTCGGCCTAAGGAACTTAAAAATGGAGAAAAAGAAGTCAATAAATCGGAACTGAAAGAAAAATAACATGATTATTTTAGGATGCTCCAATAAATTTAATTGAAATTTAGACCCTGCATAGCTAATAGTTAGCGTATTAATTAATTTACTAATAGTATTGAAGAGCACATTTTAGGAGAAATCCGAAAACTCTGTTAGACTAACACATGTAATAGATTCTACATAAAAATATTAGTAGAATCAAACTTGGGATCTCTATAAACTCATCAAGTCAACTAGCATTTGTGTCATTAATGTGGATAGCTTATACATCTGTTATTGTATATTCCACATACACATACACATGGATCCGATAGGAACCATATTTATGTAGAAATTAGGAATTATGAATAATTCATATATTTTTTTATGTATGTTTAGCAAAGAATCTTGTAACTTTACACTTTTGTTATTATGTATAGAACATATAAAAATTATACTTAAAAAAATATTTTGAATATTATTCAATCAAAAGCCATCAAATGAATAAATGAAGGAATAAATGAAGGATGTAGATTGATTCATATTTTCTATACAAAAGCCATCAAATGCATATTAATTATTAACTTCCGAATTTGTTGGGTCATGAAATTTGAATACTATTTTTAGTTCTCATGTCTGCACCTCCCGCGATACCACTTTTGAGGCAGATGGGCTTGTATGTATCACTTTCGTATGCCATTGCGTGTACCACACCACAAGGGTATTGACATGTGGTATTTTTCATCAAAAAATGTGGGTCATATTTAACATAAGTCAATACCTTTGTGGTATTTAACATAAGTCAATACCTTTGTGTATACATAAGGTTATATAAAAGTGGTACACACAAATTATTGTTCTTTCGAGGGGTTAGAGGGCATGCCCACTAGGATAATATTTTCAGGAGTATCTTTTTGGGTTGTTCCGTTTGACTTATTCTGTTTCCTAAAATAGAAAATAATTACTATATAAATTTCCACTTTTTCGTTATGAGACATATCTCTCTATACACAATCAACCACTTATCTTAATCTCCGTACTGAAATGAAACAAGACAAGTCAGACGAGATGCAAGGAGTATAAAATTATAATTGAGGTTGCAAGCTTAGTATAAAGAGATTATCATCCTTTGTGGTTGCAAGCTTAGTATAAATAGATTATCATCCTTTCTTTCAAAAACGCGAATATCACTGAAAATAGTGAAATACTAGTGCTCAAAATGGAATTTTTTACAGATTCACTGCATGAAAAAATTATCTCTTTCTTTATTGTTTTTCACCTTGATTTTCTTACATAATGGCATCAAATTTGTCTTGGACATAATAATTACTTTCTTGTAATTAAATGGGGGCTGTCTTTTATCTATTAAGTTGAGCTATAGTGTTTTCAATGCATATTTCAGATAGTGATAATATATAGTCGATTTTAATGTTTTAGATATTTTTTACCTAGAGTGGATTGGCACGTGCTGCCATGTACCGGATTCTTGTGAGCCACTAAGTTTGATAAAGCAACTGTGACAGCCTCATTTGTCTTGCTCTTTTTTTGTTGGAATTTTGCAAAGATGTTATCAATTCATGTGCTTATTTCGATTTATGGGATGCACATAATATTTGTTTTCGGGAAAAAGATGTTACTTTCTAATAAGTTATTCTATATCTTTAGAATTTATATATGCTCTTATGAGCGACAACTATATATATTTTTTTTTTTTTTTTTAAAAAAAAAAAAAAAAAAAAAAAAAAAAAAAAAAAAAAAAAAAAAAAAAAAAAAAAAAAAAAAAAAAAAAAAAAAAAAAAAAAAAAAAAAAAAAAAAAAAAAAAAAAAAAAAAAAAAAAAAAAAAAAAAATATATATATATATATATATATATATATATTTACGCTTTTAACTTATAAAGTTGGATCACTCTTAGCTTAATATTAATAAATTATCATTGCAATGTCAAATGGTTGTTTAGTTAAGAAGATTTAAGAGATTAATTACTAATGCCCCCAAATAATCATTTTTGAATCTATTTCGATCAAAACGATATTAAGTTGTGCGTGTCACCAAGAAGTTAACTTGAGTTGTATCTGTTTGGGCAAGAGATTTATCATTATCACTATATAATTTGAATCGTGTTTAAATTATAATTCACATAAGGTTTGATTCGAAATTTTCACAATTAACCCATTTTTATTAGTTTTAGCCAGTAAATAAAAGCATGCGAAGCTTGAAGGGATGTTAAGGAACGTTCTTAAAACGAAGAATCCGAAATCAACTACACTTTTTGAGATCGTTGATAATTTAAGGTTTCCGTCGTTTGTTTCTTGGAAATATTCAAATTTTCAACCCCTCTGACTGAAAACAATGTGAAATGTATAGTCAAACAAAGCAACTACATACTTTTCATAATGCAACAGATATACATATTGCTGTATCGTTCACGTTGTGTAAATTCCGGTCACGTATAATATGTTAAGAATTAAAAATTAGAATTAAATTGTAATAGATTAATCATGTACGATAAAATTTATTTAAAAAGAATTTCTTGAATTCGAATATGAGAGTTATGGTTATAAGATAATCTACTCTAGCATTAGGTCTTCAAATTGAAACACCAAATACACACTTTTTGTAAGTTAAAATGTATATACAGTAAGAGAAGTTTCTCAAGTGTTCTTTTATAAGAAATAGGAAATGATTTGCATCCTTCATTTACTCATTGAATGACTCATATAATCATATTGAATATTGTCTTAATATAAGTTATGCATAATCCTTATGTTTTATGCATATAAGCCCAAATTTAAGGATAAAAAATAAGAATTTTGTATACTTTGTATTTTTTATTTAAGTCTGTCTTCCTACCAAATCTGCACCCTTTTTATGTTATGCATGTATATGTGCATGTAGGGAGTGGATCATAACCGCCCCTTCGCGTAAGAACTAAAAACTGATCTTGATCCTTCATCTGATGATATCCATGGTCTAGATTATTATCTTCAATTGCTTAATGGAAAAAAACTTATTAAAGGTAACTATTAATGTAACTTGAATTTATATATTTCAAACTTAAACCGCATTCTCTCAATTTTTGTCTATCTCTCTCTCTGTCTCTCTCTCTCTCTCTATATATATATATAGGGTTAGGTTCCCATTGGAACAAAGGCTATAGTGAGAAGTAGGAACAATCAATAATCGTTGGATCGATTCAATTGGGTCGATCCAACGATTGTAGATCAAAACTTAAAAAGATTCAAATCAGCAATGATGAGCACAAGAGAGAATACACGAAATCACTACTTCTTCGTAGATGCTTGATAACAATGAAAGCTTCAACACGAACGACGACGAGATCGGATGAAGGGTGGAGGTTTTATTGAACGGTTGGGTTGAGAAGAGAGGAGAGAGAGACTTCAATTTCTCCCAAATGATGTTTTGAAGAAATAGAGTTGGAAAAAGACCATAGCACCCTTAATAACTTAATATAAGTGTAAAAGAAAATAAAAAAATGCTTCAATATCAACTCTTAATCTCATAATCCAATGGTTGCTATTTGTTCCTACTTCACATTTTAAGGGGGTGTTCCTATTTGATCTACTTCTATATAGGGTTAGATTCCCATGGGAACAAGGGCTATAGTGAGAAGTAGGAACACGCAATAATCGTTAGATCGATCCAATTGAGTCAATCCAATGATTGTAGATCAATTTCAACTTAAAAAGATCCAAATCATCAATGATACACTTTCTTTACAAAAGTGACACACTAAAGGTCAAAATAGACTTTTGCCAACAAATGGGGGGGGGATGTTCAATTCGTTTCATTTCCCACTATTTTGAAATCCCCCTTTAGAGCATCTCCAACAGCCCTTCATTGTAGAGTAAAACTCTACAATAAAGCAGTTTTTTTTTCTCCAACAAGAAACTGCAAGAAACGGTATTGTAAGGTTGGCCAACTTTGATACTGCAACTCTACCGTGGCACTATTCACACGGTAGAGTTGCTTTTTACATTTTTTTTTAATTTTCTTTAAATTATTGTTATCTTTTACAAATTAGTAAAATATTTAATTAATATCATTTCTATTTTAATTTGTTTTACAAATATTTAAATATATTACATTTATATTTAATTTGTTTTACATTTTATAATAAAATTTAATTTATATTTTAATTTATTTTAAATTTATTAATTTTTGTTATATTGAAATAAAAATATAATAATATAAAAATTAACACAAGTTGTTAAATAATTTAGACAATAATACTAAAATTACACTAGCATAAAAATACGATAGTACTAAAAGTGTTGGATTTGTAATATTATGATATGCAATAGTTTTTCAGATTCAGGAAATTATGATATATAGAATATTCTATTGTAGAGTTAAATGTAGAGTTGACGATTGAAGATGAATTTGGAAAAACTCTACATTCAACTCTACAATAGTGTGGAGGGAACTCTACAATAGAGTTCCCTCTTTGGAGATGCTCTTAACAACCAGCGACAGGAACGGGTTCCTCCATACCCACTTCCTCCATAACATCCACTTCCTCTATACCCTTGCGACACAAAAGGCAGACGCGAAATCCTAAAGGTGCGGCGAATTTGTGGGACGCGAAGAAAGCTTCTCGGATAGAGAGAGATACGGCGGCACCACGGCGGTGCCGCTACCATTGGAGCACGACGAGGCACACTACGGCGATAGGTGCGCATGTTCTATTTGACTTAAACCCTTTCGTCTAATTAATGTCGATTTTGGCCTGAAATTTGGAACCCTAATTGAATGTGTATATTTTCGCCCAAATATAGAATCCTAATCATAGAGAAATTTCCCCAAATTGAAAATATCTTGTTGTTATTGAAATTTGTAAATGTGTTGCTAATTGTTGAAAAGGATAACGTAATTGAATGTCTACTTTCGTCTTGTTTTCAGATTATGCAATTGTGTAGCTGATTGTTGATGATAATACACTTGATGATCCGTACTGACTTGCTTGTTTTAGGTGCACATCATGTTTGTAGTTGATTATATTGGTAATACACTTCTTGGTTGTTTGATAATATACTATGTAGACGGTAGATGATACACTTTGGACAGATTTGGTTATAACGTTTTTCATTTTTATTTTTGTGCTAGCAGTGCAGAATTCTATTGATAATACACTTTGCAGTTGATTAGTACTACCTCAGTCCCGCTATTACTGTCTCACTGTCCTGAAATAGACGTCTTATTATTTTTGTCTCACTTCCAAATTTGGAAAAATAACTATCATCATCTCTCATACTTTATCATCTTCTCTCTCCTACTTTCTCTTACTTTATCATCTACTCTATCTTACTATACAATCTTCTCTCTTGCTTTATCATCTACTGTCACTTATCTTCTCTCTCATACTTTATCATTTATCCATATCTCATATTTTATCATCTATTCTCTTAATTTCCGTGCCAAATAGAAGCGAGACAGAAATAGCGAGACAAAGGTAGTATTACACTTTGTAGTTCTCTGGTGATACACTTTGTAGGTGTATTGTGATACACTCTGTAGATTACTTGAGTCCATTTTTAATTTATTTGGCCATGGTATTGGTAATACACCCGACAGTTGATTTGCAATACACTTTTTAGTAATTTGGTAAGTGATTCAAGACCTTGTATTTTGAAGTGGTAGCTGAAAACAATTAATATGAATTTAGTGCCAATTGTGTCGTTGATGAGTATATGCTCCCTGATTTGTATGATGCATTACACTAAATGTCAGTTATATGTATAATGCTAGTTTGTTGTTGTTGTTGATGATGTATAAAACCTTGAATCATGCATTAGATACAAGTTTGCAAATTGACATACATTCTGTTATTCTGCATGTTATTTGTATAATACACTTAGTGTGGTTTTTCAATACACTCAGTAGGTATTTAACAATACAATCGATAGTGTATCATCAATATATTTGCTTAAACAATTAGGAACATGGCATATAGAAGGATTTTCTTACACCTTGGATTTTCTTTTTTACGCATGCAGAAGTATATGTTCGTGACTATGCTTCGTACCAATGAACTGGAAAAAAAAGGTGAAGAGAATGGCGGATGCAAACATTAATTTGCTTCAACTCGAATAGGGTCACATGTTGCTCATCAAAGACAACCATTTTTGCAATGAGGCACATGGAGACTTTCATGGGCGATTCTTCAGCGGCTTGGAAGAGTGGCATCACATTGCCCTTGAAGAAGTAGAGCAATGTGTTACGAGCCAAACTGATACACTTTTCAGAAGAACGTGTTAGGCGCCAAACTCCCAAGTCAAGCAAAGCTAGCTTATGAAGGGCTCATGCCTTCTCCAGAAATGAATGTAGAAAGTTTGTTCCTAAGCTAGAGTGGATGTGCCCCTCTTCGAATTATCATGTTTTCGTATTAGGTAGTTGAAAACTGTTATGTAGATATTGATCCATGTTTTGTAGATGTTTACCAACTTCCGACTTGTTTTATATATTTCAGACTATTTCACTGTTATAGTCATTTAGGATATACATAACAGTTAAAAATTAATACACTTTTCATTTCAATACTGATAATATACTTTGCAATTAAAAAATGATACACATAATAGTTAAAAACTAATACACTTTTCAGTTCGAGTCTGATACACTATTATTAAGTACTCTATTTTTTAGCTGAAATAATGAAATATAATACTAAAAAAATTGAAATAACAATGCATTGTTCAAAAGATATGAAACTTAAAGAACATTCAGTTTTATAACTTCATTCGTCGGTGTTGCTTCCCCTCTTACGACGTGTGCCTAACCAAACATCAAAACCGCAAAAAATGCATAAACCTTGTAAAAACTTATATAACCATCCAATACATGAAACTTTTGTCCAATATAATGTTTGATCTCATCCGAGCATGTAGGTTTGAATGATATAGTTGTATTTTCCAATATCCGGTCCTCCATTAAATAAGAAATGCTAGTGGAAGCTGCAAATGATGTCAACCACGCAATAAAAAACCACTCAATTCAAGTGTAACAGATATAAGGACAAAGTGAATCGTATATAACCAGTTAGTGAATAAAAAATGGTAAGAAAGTGAATTACGTCCAGTTGAGACAGAACATGTCCTTCAACTTGAATCAAACCGTAGAATCGATTTTGAAGAACGAAAAACATCTAAAGGGGGAACGTAAATATAGAAAACCAGAATCAAAATCAAACCAGCAAACCAGAGCTTCCAAGAGATTGGGTGTTAAATTATAAATGCCCATTATATATAAGTTACACAATCAAGTAGCTAGAATACATAATTCCACCAACAAACAAAAGAACATTTTCAGAGGACGTGAATAATCAAGAATTCTGCTACAAATTCTGCAACATAAGGAAGAGGAACATACCCATTCGAAGGAAATGATTTGGAGGTCGTAAGTACAAGAACGAATACATGAAATCACTACTCCTTCGTAGATGCTTGATAACAATGAAAGTTCGAACACGAACGACGACGAGATCAGAGGAAGACTGGAGGTTTATTGTAACGCCCCAATTTTCATATACTTTACAAGGAGACGTCACTTCATACATGACTTTCAAGTAAAATAGAATTTAAGATGGAACAACTTTCATTAAAAGAGGTTTTCATTCAAAAATATCATAAACAACAGAAGTTTTAAAATAATAAAATCGGTACGTCCATTAGTTTCACGAATTTAAAAATGGAAAAAATGCATTGTTCTTAATAAAACTAATTTAATGCAATAAAATAGTTTTCGAATCCTATCATGTGTGACCATCACCATCAGCCACCTCAAGCATCTGTCGGACCATGATTAAAAAAGGTGACAATATAAGGGGGGTGAGTACGATGACTCAATGAGGTCAAACATTATCCAAATTATAAACTATATTAACATGAGAGATTAGACATGCTAGCCTAGAGGCTTAACCCGAAGGTTTTATTGCGTGGATGCCCGAGGGCAAACCCGAAGGTTTTACTGCGTGAATTGCCCTTAGACATAACTCGAAGATTTTACTGCATGAATAGCCCGAAGGCTCTGCCTGTACTGAATAACACATGAGAAAGATTGTATTGTGTATAATAAGGATAAAGAAAAACTCCACCGTGACCTTAACTTTGAAGAAAATAATGGATATCAATGTTTAAGTCCTTCACACCTGTCCTAAACATATAAATTTATCTTAATGACTCTACATGGAATCTCATGCATGCATCAACAATTTCAATAATTCATAAATAGACATAGATCAAAATAATCAAACAAATGTATATTATACGTAATCCACTTATTAACATGCAATTTTAAGGGTTTCGTATAGTAATAAACTTAAGTGTATTAACATAATCTTACTTCTAGTGACAATTCATTCATGCATTGAGTAATTCGACAACTCATGAAATAAATGAATAAAATCATAAAAGTATTGTCCTAAAAATTATAGATCTCTAACATTAACAACATATTACCTATTCCATTACAATAAAACATAATCAATAATTCATTTAATATTCACATGAAGATTTTCGCTTTTCAATCTATATGCATGTTGACAAAAGAATCTGACACATCGAGAAATAAATTAACAAATAAATGGTAACTGTATCATAAGAATTCTATTTTTTTAACATGAATGATCTAATATATAGTATATTCCATAACAATTCAGAATGGTCGAACACAACATAAAGAAAATATGAAAAATAATTTTTCTATCAAGCTCATGGACATGTTGTCAAAAACTGACAGGTTACGAATAACTATTTTTAACAAATACTAATCATGCTTTTAAAATTCTGAAAACATAATATAGTATACTAGACATACCTAGTAAGGTTCTCCTAAATTTTCACGACGATACGATGATAGGAAGATGTGTAAATAATTCTTGAAACAGTTCGTAGGTATGCGGGCAGATTTCGAAAAGTTTATGTGACGTTATATTTTGATCGACTAAGGGTATTTATAGGCCAAGAAATAATTACCTAGAGATCCATAGTCTTAAAAGGTATGAAATGTATTTTATCCATAATTATTTTCGTACTGTTATAATTTAGATTGAATTTAGTCTATCACTTACCATGTAAGAGATTCAATCATAGATAAATTATGATATGGATACACACAATTAAATTTGATTGTAAGCATGTATATCACACATCAAATATCTATTTCAATCATAAAACATAATCTAAATTTATCTCCTAATAATTTGATACAAAATTAAAATATTATTTCCTTCCATGAATCCTACTAGATTTAGGAAATTTGAAATAAATAAATATTATTTTTGCCTCATAATTCTAACATGATTTATATCTCAACAATAACCAATATTATCATAATATGATGTAAATAAACACATTCAAAATAACAATAATGATTTAATGAAAAATAAGATAGATGCTTTAGTTTTTATTTTCATTTCTATTGCGCGGCTTACAGAACTAAAACACTTGATAACATGCATGAATAGATATGCAGTGTATTTTATATTGCAAATTTTGGGACGTTACATTTTGTTGGTCCGGAGACGATAGTCAGGTGTAGAGGGGGGGGGGGTGAATACACCTGATCACAGTTTCTTTTCTCAGAACGCGAAGGACAGTTGTGCTGTAAGTTGCAACTGACGAACAGTGCCAAATAATAACCTTCGATCGTGGGTCAGAAGTTTGCCAACTACTGAGCTCTCCTACTGACTTTTGTCAGTACTTGAAACTCAATCGGAGACTTAATGCGGATAAGAGTGTGGGGCCCGGAGATTCGTCTCAGTTTGAAAACGTGATTTTCACAAGTCAAGTAGTTTTGGCTAGTGCGCTTTTAAGAATACGTTTTATGCAAAGATATGATTTTGTAATAGTTTGTATGTAATGCAATAAAACAGTAGATAACACAAGCAATTTTTAACGTGGTTCGGATACGCAAGATCCTACGTCCACGGTCCTACCGAACAGGAGTTCTTGTTGATTTATCTGAGCAAGTCTCAGCAAGAAGGAATCGTGCAGACCGGATGACCCTTCTAAGTTATAGTCCTTAGCGACTTTACAAATCAAACCGAGGTTTGAAAGGGAGGGGATAATCTCCAACTAGGAAGGAGTTCTTACAGTAAGAACGATCACTAAAAGTGAACTCCTTCGAATTTCTAAGCTATAAATATGACAATGAGCTTAGCTAGAGAAGAGGGATCTAAAGAACTCTAGAGAGAAGAACTAATGATATTCTATTGGGCAAGTTCTTCGCTGGATTGATCTTGAATGCGCTAGAGTTGTTCGAAAGATTTGAGCGTTTTTCCCTTGATATCCGGTGCGTGAAGCTCGGATTTCTTCTTTATTTATAGTCGTGAAATAGGCATATGTCCGTTGGAGACGACGATGCCACGTGTCACAACCTTCCAAAGAAAACGACCATATTTTCGAAATGTTGCAGCAGAGCAGTTGACACTGTACATGAGAGCAGCTTTAGTTGGTCAGAGCAGATAAAGCGTTGTCGGCTTCTCATTGGTCGAGGTTTGTGGTAGGTGAGATTGTGTCAGACATCGGAGTTAACTCTCCCTAATCCTCGTATGTCTTCTGCTGACTTTCGAAATGACTTTAGCGGCTGGGTCATTTTCTGTCGGATACAGTAGACTTAAGACAGTCTCTGTCTTCTTCGTCTGAGTCGGCTGACAAAGGATATGGCTCCTGAGTAGGGTCAGCTGATGACTGCGAAGGTACTGAGCTTTGCATGAAGTTCTTCTGCTGATGTCTATCAAATGATGAGGTGTCTTCTACTGAAGGTGAGGATCAACTGATGACAGAAGAATGCAAGCTATTACATAGAAGACGTGGGGTTTTGGAAGGTAACTTCGACAGAAGATCAATCCAACATTTTACCCCGTACAAGACTTAGACACAAAGATAAATACATAAAAACAGTCTAACCTATACATCAGCTAATCCTATCAAGACACTACACTACTGATATCAGCTGGGTACCACTAACAGCTGAATACCATCTACTGACTCATAACCCAACAATTTCCCCTAATTGATGATGCCAAAACCTCTATAAAATATAAAGAAAGGATACTAAACTACTGACATAGATAGACTTCAGTAAACTGAATCAGTTAGCCTTAAGAGTTCAGCAGTGAGAGATAGGCAAAACACAGAGAAAACGGTTATGTGTGTGTGTGTCAGATCACTTCAGTGATCAGTTGTGATAACGAAAACACAACCAAGGGCCGTAAGACAATGAGTAATTGTCTGGCTAGAAACAGGAACTGATATATATAGACATGAAGATTACAAGGTTCGTATCTCTATTACAAAATAAATGATAAGAAGATCATTGCTGACGTCTGAATCTCTTGGTCATGCTCTTAAAGTCAGCAGATCTATCATCGGGAGGATCCAGACCATAGTACTTGTAAATCCTTGCTCGCGAAGTCTGGATTTCCTCGAGATCATCAGGCAGATCAGAACTAAGGTTATGATGATAAGCAGCTGCCTCGATCTCATCTTCTATCTCCTTCGTGCATAGCACGCCACGAGTAGTCCTCGGAGGAGGGATGCGTCTGAATGCTAGAGCTCTGAGGGGTATCTTCTCTCTTTCCATTATCAGTTGAAGCTGATCTCTGAGCTGGGCATTGTATTGATGAAGGAACTTATCGAATAGTTGATCAGCTGGTATCCCAGATGGATAGAAACCCCACACATAGTATCCCTTGATAAATTCCTCCTTGAGTTCCTCCTAATGCTCATTCAGCTCTGCTGGCACCCATCTGTCTACATGAGGAGTAGGAGCTTTCTTAATATAAGGTGCTATGGGCGCTCCTCTCCTATAATACTTAGAAGACCTCGGGATCTGCCTTTTCCAATCCACTACTGGCTCGCTGGCTATCTTATCTGTCAGTTCAATGATCTTAGCCAGGTCGGCCAATTTTTTCTTCTCTCTGAGACCCGCTGATCTAGCATCTCCTCTTCGGAGATTTAATCCCTTCAGTGTGGCCTCCCAGGTGGCTCTGTCCTCGGCCTCTTGCTCAGGTGTAAGAGTGGGAGTGTAAGAACTCTAAGCTAAGGGCAGGACTTCAGTAGAGGAAGCTTTGGAAAGCTCCTCCTGAGCCTTCTTCTTGTGTTCATCCAGTAGCTGCTTGGCTTTTCCTTTGGCAATTTTGCCAACAGGCTTCCTGGGCTCCTTTGCCTTTTTAATTTCTGCCTCGAGTTGCTGCTCGTAGTTTAGTTGATCTTGCAGCTTCTGAGCAACTCGCTGATCGAACGCCTCCTGCTCCACTTTGGATTTAAACTTAGGCGTCGGGGAAGATGGAGGAGTGGCTTCAATTGTAATCTCCTTCCCCGGCCTTTGCGGTGGTAGTGGCTCATCCTCGTGATCGAGAAATCGAGCAATTTCTTCGATGTCTTTGAGCTGATGAAGCGCTTCTCTTGGCTCGACCACGTAGTTGTTGTTTGGACTTCTGGGACTTGGACATTTTCAGGAGGGGGTACTCCAGAACTGGTTCCAGCCTGAATAGCTGAACCTTCCCCCTAATTTCCTTCCCCCTTATTAATAACTTGTACTTCTGGGCTTTTCTCCACCTCAGCCTGTTCCTCCTCAGCCTGTTCATCTTTCTCGACTTCTTCCCCCTTTTTGGCATCATCAGCCAGGGAGAGGCGAGTACGGATGGCTGTCACCTCCTTGTCCTAATTGAAGCATAGATTCTTGATGAGGGTGGTGGTGGATTCGAAGTCTTTGACTGCGTCACAGTATTGCTCCCATTCCTTCTCCTGATCAGCTCTAAATTGTTTGAGTTGGGCTGCGGACTCCTGTCTGAGTTTTAGCAGAGATTGGTCATGAGATTCTGTCATCTCCTTCTGAATTTCTTTGAGGGCCTCCGCCTATTTTTGTAAGGCTTTCTGAAGGCTGGAGAAGGCCACTCTATTCCTTTCGTCCATGGTGGCTTGGACTGCCGCAAGGCCCTGAGTCAGCTGCTCAGAGAATGACTTCTGCTGAGAGATTAGGAGCTGCTGACTCTGAGCGGCTAAGTCCGCCTTCTGAGCTGCAAGGGCGGTCTCAACTACCTCCTGAATGTTGACAGAAGGAGTAGGAGTTTCGGAGACCTTCTGTATCCCTTGAGCGAGTCGGTCAACTTTCTCAGTCTGGGCCTTAGTGTACTGAGCCCATTTGAGATGAATGTCTTTTGCAAGGAGACGATTCTTGTCTCCCTGCCGCCGGATGGCTTTGTTGACTGACTTAGAGGTCACGGAACCTATAGGTTTGATCTGATAACTGCTGGTTCCGAGCCTTTGCTCAGATGTCGCGATCTGTTGCGCTCGACTCGGCTTCGAGGCAACCGGGGCATCACCTGATGTGGAGGGTGGTGGTGATCGGCACTGTTCGTGGGGAGTGTTACCCTCAGCAGATCCTCCCAAATTTGCATCCTTGGGTGGCGCATGATCCATGTCGTCATCATCATTGTTATCGTTGTTGTCGTAATGATGCGATGGAGGCGAAGGGTTGTTGTCTGGTGCTGAGGATCGCAAGCTTAAGAGATAAAGCATTGCAGCACGCAGATCCTCGAAGGAGGCTAGATCAGTTGGTTCCCCGAACCCTATTGCTGATTGCAAGATCTGTTCTTCGGTAAGTAGGGACAGAGCTGACTGAGTCCTGATCAGATCTTCAAGGATATCCCAGCTAAGGAATCTCAGCAGCATCTGTGTCCTAGCCCTTATGGCAATATCCACCAAATCCTCATGCTCAGCGATCTCAAGGATCTGAGCACTAACTTCTCCTATGGCTCGAGACGGGTGGAATGCATGGTTGTCCACTCTGAGGAGGTTTCCTCAGTCGGTACTCCAGTGTCCGACTGAGTCTCTTTGGAGCTGATCCCCTGGACTTTCTCCTTCAACGTGGCACCTTCGATGCCGGTGTTCGTGTCTAGAATGGGTTCCTCCTGAGTGGGTGGAGGAGAGGCAGGTTTTGCTGGAACCTCAGAAGGTCCAATCTTACTGAGCCTCTTCCTCTTAGGCGGGTCGGCGCGAGGGGGCAAGTCGGAAGTGACTCTTTTCTGCTCAGGCGACCCTCGCCCGATGGATTTCTCAGCAGCGGCTTTTATCTTGAACTTTATGAGCTTGCTGTCGAAGTATCTCGCATTAGCAAAGGCTGAGCGATCCGATACTGATTCTTCGATTAGTACGGACAACTTTGTCCCGTGCAGCAGTTTTCCCACACTTATAAGTCTTCTCTCACCAGTGGGCGTTGCTGCGAACTTCTGAGCCTGAGCTTTAAGCTCGGCTATATAGTAGTCAGTCCAGTTAACTCTGACTCCATCATCTATTATCATCATCAGCTGTATGCGGGGCTTGGATAGTTGATCATATGAACCGGCTGAGCTCGTAAGAATGTGGGAAACAATATACGCGAGCCCTCGGTACTCTGGTAGCAGCAGATTCTTCGGCAGAGCTGTCTTGAAGACTACGTTGTCCCTGCCACAGAACTTCTGGACATAGGAGTTAATTTCCTTCTCCTTATATCCACTTGGAGAGACTCCGCGCGCTGGGAGATCAAAGGTCAGCTCCACGGCGATTCTGATATTGATGACGTGTTCACTGGCATCCCAAGATTGAGGGACAACTTCCTTCATGTATGAGAAACTGGATTCCTCCACCCCTGTATCTTCTAGGGTTCTCCCGTTGTAATAAACTTCTGTAACTTGTCTGGGCAAATATGCTCTGGGTTGCTTCGAGACAAGAAGCTCCAGTCCGGATGCTTAGAGAGCCATGAAGACGGGCTCACGATATGGAAGATCAGCTTGGTGTAGCGCCATCGTCGGCTCGAACTGGATTCGGGACTTGATGATATCATCGATTTGCGGTGGGGTCATTACCGTCGCCATGAATATCTGCGAAAAACTCGTTAGCACTTGAAAATAGAGTAAGTCGGTATGAGTTTAAGCAGGATTCAAGAAATTACCGAATAATGGAGAGCTTTGAGAAAACAAATGCAGAGCAGTTAAGGTTTTGAGAAACTGAACTCAGAGAAAAAACTCTAGAGATTCGAAAATGGCGAGAAGTGTGGTTAGAGATATAAGCGAGAGATTTTATAAGATTTGCATATCATGCGGTTTCAATCGAACGGCTAAAATTTAATCTCACGTTTAAAATGACGGTTGTGATTTGATGTTATAAAAGGAATGATTACACAAGCCGCCTCTAACCTAGACCTACGTAGGAATATGCGCAGTTAAGGTGAGTTGAGAAGACATGCATTAAATGTGCTGCATGCAGCATTAAAGTCTAAGTCTGTTAAATGAAAACGGTTTCCTACTCACTCATCTTTAAAAGATTAATGGCGGGAAATAAATGCTCATTAGCTACTGAGTGCAAGCGACTGATATAATAAATGCGAGCACGCTTAAGATAAAATTAAGTATACTAAGACTACGCAAACCTCTTCAGCTAAACTTTTACGATCAGCTGGTTACCGTTAAGACTTAGGAGGACAGTTGATGTGCTGATGACCACATTCCCCCTTACTGTGTACAGTTTGATTCTCCCGACTGAATCATTGTACTGAGTCTTTGACCTGTCATACTGATTTCTTCTACTGACTCTACTCAGTAGGTTCCAGTAGACCTAGCTCAACTGATAATTCTCTAAATCTGTTCTCAGCTAGTGGTTTGGTCAGTATATCTGCCCTTTGCTTGTCAGTATAGATTTTCTCCATTCTGATATCCTTCTTCTCGACATGGTCTCTGATGAAGTGGTGTCGAATATCCACGTGATTGCATCTCGTATGGAGAACTGGATTCTGAGTTATAGCAATAGCACTTGTGGAGTCACAGTAGATGGGCACTTCATCCTGAGATATACCATAATCTCGCAGTTATTGTCAAAGCCAAAGGATCCGGGCACAAAGAACTTCCAAGCGGCCATGTACTCAGCTTCAGTAGTGGACGTTGCCACTGAATGCTGTTTCTTTGAAAACCAAGATATTAGCTTGCTGCCTAGGAACTGACACGTTCCAGAAGTTGACTTTCGATCTATCCTGCATCCTGCATAATCAACATCAGAATAACCTGTCAGTATTAGATTATCATCAGCAGGATACCATAACCCTGCGTCAGGTGTTCCTTTTAGATATCACAGTAATCTTCTTTGCTCGAGTCTAGATGACTTCGCTTGGGATCCGCTTGAAATCTTGCACATACACCTACAGCATAAGTTATATCAGGTCGGCTAGCTGTTAAGTATAATAAAGAACCAATAATAGCTCTATAATCAGTAGAGTTAACAGAAGCTCCCTCTTTATCTAGATCGATTTTGAAATTCGTATTCATGGGGATTTTGACTGGCTTGCTTGAGTCGCAGCTGAATCTTTTGAGAAGATCTCGAGTGTATTTGGCTTGATTGATGGAAATTCCTTCAGGTGATTGCTTTACTTGAAATCCAAGGAAATAGTTCATCTCTCCCATCATGGACATCTCGAATTTCCCCTTCATCATTTTCTCGAATTGTTGACATATAGTCACGTTTCTGCAACCGAAAATGATATCGTCCACGTAGATTTGCACCAGTAGGATGTTATCTCTTGACTTAATGTTGAACAGGGTGTGATCTACTGTCCCCTTCTGAAAACCTTTCTGAAGTAGAAAGTCTGATAGGGTATCGTACCAAGCCCTGGGTGCTTGTTTTAACCCATACAGAGCTTTCCTGAGTCTATACACCTGATGTCCCTGCTGAAAGCCGGGCGGTTATTCCACAAAGACTTCTTCCTTCAGTACGCCATTCAGAAAAGCTGACTTTACATCCATCTGATATACTTTGAATCTTTGATGCGTTGCGTAAGCTAGGAATAGACGAATGGCTTCCAATCTGGCGACTGGAGTGAATGTTTCATCAAAATCGATTCCTTTTGCTTGACAGTATCCTTTGGCAACTAGTCTAGCTTTGTTTCTGACAATGACGTTGTTTTCATCACGCTTGTTCTTGAAGACCCACTTAGTACCAATCACATGCTGATGTCTCGGTCTGTCAACAAGCTCCCATACTTCGTTTCTAACGAACTGGTTCAACTCTTCTTGCATGGCGATGATCCAGCCATCATCGTTGAGTGCGTCCTCTATTGACTGAGGTTCTTCTGTAGACAAGAAACAAGAATAGAGTGAGCTTTCTCCTTGACTTAATCTAGATATTGTCCTTATAGTTGCTGATGGATCTCCTATAATAAGATCTGAAGAATGAGCGTCGAGCCATGAACGTCTGAGTCTGGCTTCTTCTTCTGATACTACTTCTGCAATGTCAGTAGGTGTGTTAGGCATTTCAGTTGTATTGTTCTGTGATTGCAGTAGTTCAGTAAGAAGGTTAGGATCTACTGAGTTTCCAGGTTCAGGGGCATTTAGCTCACGAACAGTATTTGTTCCCACTGAGTTTATATTCTCAACAGAGGTCTCAGTTACCATTGGGGCTTCCTCATCGACCGTTGTTACCTGTTGTTGATTCTGTTCAGTAGAATCAACCAGGTCAGCTACATCGCCTGTTGGCTAAGTCGGAATTTCTTCATCGTCTGACTCATCATCCAAACAATGCTGGATCTTTTCAGCTTTGTCGTTTAGTGCGAGATCCTGTAGCTTGCTGCTGACATCTTCAGTATTTGTCTTTGTAGTTTTCCTGTCCTCAGTAACAAATTCATCAAAAACAACATGAGGCATTTCCTCCACGCAAAGGGTCCGATAGTTAAAGACTCTGAAGGCTTTACTGACTCGAGAGTATCCTAAGAATACTCCTTGATCAGATTTGCTATCAAAGACCTTCAACTGATCTTTCCCATTATTGTGGATAAAGCAAGGACAGCCAAAGATATGAAAATGAGAAATAGAAGGAATTCTCCCTTTCCATAATTCGTAGGGTGCCTTCATGTGTTGCTGTGTAAGTAGTGAGCGATTCTGAGTGTAGCAGGCTGTGTCAGTAGCATCTGCCCAGAACTTTGAGGGTAGTCCAGAGTCTGCTAGAAGCGTTCTTGCTGCTTCTTTAAGTGTTCTGTTTTTGCGTTCAGCAAGTCCGTTCTGCTGAGGGGTGCGAGTTGCTGATGTTTCGTGCTTAATTCCCTCTTCGCAGTACTCTTTAACTACTGAGTTGAGAAATTTTGTTCCTCTGTCTGAGCGAATTCTCTGTATCTTGATGTCCTTTTCCACACTGAACTTTTTCAGCAGTTTGGGCAACTCAGTCATGACATCAGATTTGTTGGCTATGAAGATGACCCATGTATATCTCGAGTAGTCGTCAATAACGATGAGGGCATACTTCTTGCCTCTTATAGTCACTGGAGAGACTTGCCCGAATAAGTCCATGTGTAGCAGCTGAAGGATTCCATTAGTGGAAGGTGACGGAATAGGTGGATTGCTACTCTTTGTCTGCTTTCCCTTCAAACATGCCTCACAATTCCTGTCTTTGATAAACGATTCGTTGGGCAGTCCTCTGACTTTAGAGTTCTTGGCTAGCTTGTTCATAGTCTTGAAGTTCAGATGGCTGAGTCTCTTGTGCCACAGCCATCATGCCTTGTCACTGGATTTCATCTGTGCGAGTAAGCAAGCCTCAGGTTCTGCGGTTTTCCAGTTTGCAACGTATATATTCTTCCTCCGCGAACCTGAGAACACTATTTTCCCTGTAGATTTATCAACAATATCACAGAAACCAGCGTCAAAGATAACTCTATTCAGATTGTCACAGAAATGACTGACATAAAGGAGATTATGTTGAAGTCCTTCAACATATGTTACTCTTAGAACTGAGGCAGTCCCAATATTCAGTGTTCCGTATCCCCTTGTGTAGCCTTTAGAGTTGTCACCAAACTCAATTGTTGGACCATCTTCCTGTATGTAGTTAGTCAGCAGGCTCTTTTGATAAGTCATGTGTCTCGAGCAGCCTCTGTCCACAATCCAAGGGTCCTTATGCACCTGCAAAACAGAAACATTTTTAGGTACCCTTTGATTCAGTTGGGTCCTTACATGTTAGTGGGTGATTTCGGAACCCAGATCTGTCTAGGGACCTTAGAAGTCTGAGACTTCTTCTTCTGAACCTTGTCAGCTTTCTTCTCCACAAGACTTGGAGATACTGACTTTCTGATGACTTTGGGTTCAGGAGCTTTCTTCTTCTGAGGCTTTGTATTCCTCCTGACCCTGGGCTCATTGTAGTACGAACCATATTGAGCTGGATGTTCATACAGTGGTTCCTTGTACTGCTCTGCCCACCTGACCTTCTTGGTTCCCCCTGAGTTTTATCGTGGTGTCCTGGGGCTGGAACCTTTGGTCAGTTGCTTTTTGTTGCTCAGCTGAGGTGCAACTATCTTCTGTTTATTCTTCGCCTGAGGTGTTGAGTCAGTAGTCTGAGCTTTACCTCTGACGAACCTATCAGCCAGCAGTTCTGAGCTCTTTGAAGTGGAAGCTTCATGAGTATAGCCAAGTCATTCTTTCATGACCGTTGGCCTTTGCGCTCTAAGCATACTTTCCAATTTCTCCTTAGCTCCTAGGTATTGTTCAGTCATTAATCCTCGCCAGACCTCATCCGTTCTCCGAAGTGATTCATAATCCTTTTCAACTCCTGCGAGCTTCTGACTGAGTTGGGCTATTTCAGTCTCTTTCTCAGAATTGTCCTTGGTCAGAACTGATATCTGAGTTTCTTGAAGCTGAGACTTAGTCATAAGAGTTCTAATATCTTCCTTGAGTCTCGCAACCAGACTCTCTGAATCAGTAGAGACCTGACAATCAGAAGAAAGTCTCTGATTTTCAGCTTTTACCTGTTCTAGTTCCTGAATGGTTCTGCTGAAGTCTCTGCTTAGCTGAATCTGCTCCTCTAGTAGATCATCGTAGGCTTGTACCACATCTAGAGGCTCATCTGTGACCGAGCACGTGTCGTGTGTGCTGTGTGAAGAAGAGGTTATATTAAGTTTAGAATTTACCTCAGCCTCTTCTCCGGCCATCAGACAGTATTCTGCAGTTGACTCAGGATTTGTTTCTCTGATCTCAACGGCGACGAAGGCAGCTTCATCCTCAAAGGAGTACATGAACGTATCTTCCTCGATTGAGTCATCGGATATCTCTCCGATAATATAGGCCTGCCTCCTACGGGCAAATTTCTCGCGTCTGGCCTGTCGTTCTGCTCTTTGAGCAGCTGAGAGTTCGGGACATTCGTATAGATAGTGTCCCTCCTTCTTGCAGTTGTAACAGACAGATGATCTGCTGCTTTTTCCTGCTGAGTCTTTGGATGGACTCGCAGCAGGTTCTGTGTTCCTGCAGTCAGTAGAAGGTTTAGATTCTTCCCTTTTTTGAAAATCTTTCTTACCTGAGGGAGAATCTCTATTGTATTTCTTCAGCATTCTGACTCTCTCCTTTTCTCTTTGATATTTGAGAGCCATAAGCGCAAGTTGATCAGTAGCAGATGTCTCAGAGGACTTTGTTTCTGCTGCAGCTACTGCCTTGCTGGAAGAAATGGGTTTGACTCCGGTTTTGCTGACTATTGCTTTGAAAGCATGGTCAATCTGAGTGTCAGCTGGAGCACTGGAACATCGTTGGGGTAGACTGTGCTCAAATTCCTCTATTTTTAATTCTGAAAAGATAACATCAGGAGTTAGAGCATTAAGATCAGAGCGACGTAAATAAGTAGCAAATGGAAGCCACTTCTGTCGAGGTAGCGCTATTAAGATCTTGGTGTTCATCTCTTTGTTGGTGAACGTCGTCCCCAGTCCATTGATCACATTGATCTGGTTAGTAAATCTGATGCTTAGCTCGTCAATGGTTTCATTGGACTCCATGGCAAATGTATCGAACTTCTGAAGCTCTAATTCAAGCTTATTCTCTTTGATCTGCGGGGTTCCTTGGCTCAGTACAGCCAGGGCATCCCGTAGTTCCTTTGTCGTCTTGCAGTCTTACACCCTCTCGAGGTGAGAATAACTGAGCGTAGTCAGGATTGCATTCCGCGCAACTCGGTCGAGGTTGTGCAGCTTTTTCTCTTTTGGTGTGAAGGCAGATTTTTCTTTGGCGACCTTAGCACCAGTCTGTGCTCCTACACCTCCCACAGCGGCAAATTGTACGCTGTCGATCATGGGAATAATGGGTCCTGTCTCAAGGACGTCCGTCATGCTGTCATGCAGCGATGTGAGGTGTACCTCCATTCTCTCACGCCATACCGTGTAGTTCTCTACTGAGAACATCGGTACCATCCGAATACCTGACATATCAGTCATTATGGGTAAGAATATAAGGATGAATGAAGAGATGCTTGTGCAGTGAAAAACGTTTTCAGGATCTGTTCGAGAAGACCAGTAGTTCAGAACCGGTGATCAGAAGACCACCCTTGCTCTGATACCAATTGTTGGTCCGGAGATGATAGTCAGGTGTAGAGGGGGGGGGGGTGAATACACCTGAGCACAATTTTTTTCTCAGAACGTGAAGGACAGCTGAGCTGTAAGTTGCAACTGACGAACAGTGTCAAATAGTAACCTTCGATCGCGGGTCAGAAGTGTGCCAACTACTGAGCTCTCCTACTGACTTTTGTCAGTACTTGAAACTCAGTCGGAGACTTAGTGCGGATAAGAGTGTGGGGCCCGGAGATTCGTCTCAGTTTGAAAACGTGATTTTCACAAGTCAAGTAGTTTTGGCTAGTGCGCTTTTAAGAATACGTTTTATGCAAAGATATGATTTTGAAACAGTTTGTATGCAATGCAATAAAACAGTAGATAACACAAGCAATTTTTAACGTGGTTCAGATACGCAAGATCCTACGTCCACGGTCCTGCCGAATAGGAGTTCTTGTTGATTTATCTGAGCAAGTCTCAGCAAGGAATCTCGTGCACCGGAGCACCCCTTCTAAGTTATAGTCCTTAGCGACTTTACAAATCAAACCGAGGTTTGAAAGGGAGGGGATAATCTCCAACTAAGAAGGAGTTCTTACAGTAAGAACGATCACTAAAAGTGAACTCCTTCGAATTTCTAAGCTATAAATATGACAATGAGCTTAGCTAGAGAAGAGGGATCTAAAGAACTATAGAGAGAAGAACTAATGATATTCTATTAGGCAAGTTCTTCGCTGGATTGATCTTGAATGCGCTAGAGTTGTTCGAAAGCTTGAGCGTTTTTCCCTTGATATCCCGTGCGTGATGCTCGGATTTCTTCTCTATTTATAGTCGTGAAATAAGCATATGTCCGTTGGAGACGACGATACCACGTGTCACAACCTTCCAAAGAAAACGACCATATTTTCGAAATGTTGCAGCAAAGCAGTTGACACTGTATATGAGAGCAGCTTTAGTTGGTCAGTGCAGATAAAGTGTTGTCGGCTTCTCATTGGTCGAGGTTTGTGGTAGGTGAGATTATGTCAGACATCGGAGTTGACTCTCCCTAATCCTCGTATGTCTTTTCTGCTGACTTTCGAAATGACTTTAGCGGCTGGGTCATTTTCTGTCGGATACAGTAGACTTAAGACAGTCTCTGTCTTCTTCGTCTGAGTCGGCTGACAAAGGATATGGCTCCTGAGTAGGGTCAACTGATGACTGCGAAGGTACTGAGCTTTGCATGAAGTTCTTCTGCTGATGTCTATCAGCTGATGAGGTGTCTTCTACTGAAGGTGAGGATCAGCTGATGACAGAAGAATGCAAGCTATTACATAGAAGACGTGGGGTTTTGGAAGGTAACTTCGACAGAAGATCAATCCAACATTTTACCCCGTACAGGACTTAGACACAAAGATAAATACATAAAAACAGTCTAACCTATACATCAGCTAATCCTATCAAGACACTACACTACTGATATCAGCTGGGTTTTGGGATCTTCAATTTCATAGTACTACTATGATTTCCCCCAATATTATTTTAACCACTAACAGCTGAATACCATCTACTGACTCATAACCCAACACATTTACTTAACGATTGAGTTGAGAAGAGCGGAGAGAGAGACTTCAATTTCCCCCGAATGATTTTTTGAAGAAATAGAGTTGGAAAAAGACCATAGCACCCTTAATAAATTAATATAAGTGGAAAAGAAAATAAAAAAAATGCTTCAATCTCAATCCTTATTCTCATAATCCAATGGTTCCTATTTGTTCCTACTTCTCATTTTAAGGGGGTGTTCCTATTTGATCCACCCTTATATATATATATATATATATATATATATATATATATATATATGAAATGGATCAAATGAGATCCTAATTTCAAAAGAGATACGAGAATCGATCTCGTCCGCCTATTTCGTTGGTCTATGGCCATCATTTTTCATTAGGTAGTATTTAAAAATAAATCAAAAAAGGAGAAAATCTAGCTCATTAAGGGTATTTTTGTAAACTTCTCTTCTTTTAATTCAACTTCATATTTTCTCTCTCCACCCATTTTCGCTGCCATGTTTGACTTTTACACCTTTATGCTCATGATGTTATGTGTTTATGCTCATCTTGTAAACTTTTCATGCATGTCCGAATCGGAATGACATAGTCGTTACAATCAAATGTTTCTTTTGACCCCAATTGTTTCTTTTCTTAGAATGAATCCGATGTGTACACATAAAGATTGATTTTGGATGGGCGTTCATTGTTCTTGGGAAATTTTGCTCATTTCGTTTGTTTTATTCGATTTTTGTGTTTTCCTATTTTCTGATTATCTGTTTATGTATATTGTATTCTAGGTGAATATATGCAGATTTTTATAACGTTTCATGCATGACAGAACATGAATGGATGGAAGTCCCCAAGGCTTTCCATCACCTTTGAATGTCTCATGCAAAAAGAAAAAGAAAATTGAGATTCAATCATGACAATTTACAGATTCATGCAAATCGCCACTCATTTTCATGCATACTTACTCACATTTTCATGCATACCATCGAACAGATTTATGCATATTACTTCGAACTCAATATGAAACGCAGTCTGTCACATGCTTCACAATGCACTCATTTTCATGCATATATAACCTCTCATCCATGCATACCATTATACAAATTCATGCTTATTACTTCGATGTAATATGAAACGCAGTCCGTCACATGCTTCACAATGCACTCATTCTAATGCATATATAACATCTCATCCATGCATACCATTCTACAAATTCATTCATATTACTTCAAATACAATATGAAATGCAGTCCGCCATATGCTTCACAACGTATTCATTTTCATGCATACGACTCAACAAATTCATGCATATTACTTCGAACCCCAAAATGAAACGCAGTCCGTCACATCACAATGCATTCATTTTCATGCATATATAATGTCTAATTCATGCATACCATTCTACAAATTCATGCATATTACTTCGAACCCCAAAATGAAATGCAGTCCGTCACATACTCACAATGCATTCATTTTTTCATGTATATATAACATCTAAATTATGCATACCCTTCTACAGATTTATGCATATTACTGCTACGTATGCATATTTTTCCAAAAAGGGCAAGAATCACAAAATGCATTCCAAACAGAGCAATAATTGTGGAAGTCGATGTATATCTCAAGAAAGAGATCGAAAAACACATCAAGATTAACAAGAATCGAAAACAAATCACAGATCTAGGGATAAAACTCATAGATCTAAGGTTAAAAATCGTAGATCTATGTTTAAAAACCAGAAATCGTACTCAAAACCAGAAAAAAAAATTAGTAATCGTACTCAAAACCAGAAAAAAACCTAAATCTCAAGCCAATCCACCATAATATTTTTACAAAACAATTAATCTCCCTAATGCGGTTTTGAACGAAGTAACATCCTTTTAAACAACAAAATATCAGTGCGGAAACCATAAACGAAGGAGCTTTGCAGAAAAATCCCCCAAAATAGCGGCGGTTTTCAAAACCGAAACTCACAAGCACAATATAATCGATGGGTAAATGAAATGAACAAGAAAAACAACAAACCTACCTCTTAATTCGTCAATTGTGCTCGAGTTTTCACCAATATATTTAATGTTAAATTTATATTTATTGCATAACCAGTTTCTTATTATGCATTACAATATATTAATATATGCATAAAAATAATGTTGAAGCTTGTAGTAATAGATACAAGTAAATGCAAAACCAAAGTCATTGAAGGTTATAAAAAGGAATTATTAATATATGCATAATAAAGTTAATCTTTATGCATAGTAGACAACTGATATACGTATAAAATAAACATTAACTTGGAGGCTTGTAATAAAAGACTATTAATATATGTTTAAATAAGTTCATTTTATGTATAAAAAAGTAATAAAGCATGCATAAATTGAACTCAAAAGCTTGTATAACATATTCTTAATATTTGTATAACCTCTGTTGGAAAATCTGCATTTAAATACAGTATAGAGGAGTTTCTCAATTCCGATTTTAGGTGAGTGAGAAATAACTTCTCGAAGTTTGATGCGCAAAGTGGTAATAAATTGAAGTGGAGATGATCCGTGGGCCTATCGATTGGGATTGCTTGGTGGGCTTGAGGCTAAATTTGATACTTTATTTTTTGGCCCAAGTGTTCACAATTTATTTGTGGCCCAACTGTATAAATGATTAAACAATTTTAATTTTGATTTAAATCTTGAATCAATTTGTAACTCTCCACTCACTCTTGAAACCGCCGACTTTATGACCACCTCTCGTAACCGCCGTTTGTATGATGATGGTGGTCATCATGAGCATTGATTCCCACATGTGGAGAAAGCCTACAAATAGGTCTAAGGTGCAAGCATTTCATACACACTCAAGCATTCTCATTTCATCTTCTTCACAAGTTAAGTTCAAGAAGCTCTTGTCCCTCGCCTTCGTCCTAGTTCGTCGAAGCTTGTTGTATTGTGGTGCTGCCTATAACAAGACGAAAGTCGTTTCATCTTTGGGGAGACCACGCCTAAACCGAGAGCACTACCGAGGCGTTTGTCACTTGCGGATAGAGAGTTTTTCTCGACTCGACTTTATATTTGGTTATATTTTGATTTATTGTTCAAGTTGTATTTCTATTTCCATTTCACGTGTTTTTGTGTTTGGCAGATTACGTATATTTATTACAATCGCAAGTGACAAAACATTCACGACCTTGTTGCCAGAAACAAAAACCAAAACTTAACTTACCTTAGCTTGGAAATGGCGTCTTCATCCGCTACATCGTCCACCACCATTGCCGGCGTCGCTGTCTCTTCGGCCACAACCGCCACCTCCTCCGCGGCCGTCTCCTCCACCAGAGTCCCTTTCCCCGCGGCGACTTCCGTAAGCATATCCGCTGCCGGATTTGGTGGACCACCTCCATTTTCGTTCGTAGCATCTTCAACATCAAGTACTATATTGTCATCATCCAACATGGCTGTCATCTCCACCTTGGCCGCCATGTCGTCCGCAATAAATGATCGTATCTTGAACAACCTTCGTGAGACTAGAAAAGCCATTATGTCATCTTCGGCGACATCGTTTATCCCTTTTGGGGAGTTGAACCACCTTGGAGGGGTGAGGTGCTCGACCCCAACTTTGCCGGCACCATTACACTCTTCAATAGCATTGCTCGCCGCCGAAAAGCCACCACAATTTAGTGGAGCCGACTTCAAACGTTGGCAACAAAAAGATGTTTTATTTAACAACACTAGGGTTTGGAAGCATCCTTAAGGAAGATGGTCCCGCACCTCCAAGTGCGAATGAGGAGAACATGCAAGTCTCTATTTCCTACGACAATTGGCGTACCTCCGACTATTTTTGTAAAAACTTTTTGTTAAGTGGTCTTGAAGATAACTTGTATAGTGTATATGCAAACATGAAGACCACTAACGAAATATGGGAGACACTAGACAAGAAATATTGTACTGACGATGCAGGTACAAAGAAGTTTATTGTAGCCCAGTTTCTGGGCTACAAGAAGGTGGATTCTCGACTTCTCATGGACCAAGTGCAAGAATTCCAACTAATTAGACACGAGGTTCATGCTGAAGGGATGCTATTGCTCGACACCTTTACCGTGGCAGCCATGATTGAGAAGCTCCCTCCAAGTTGGAAGGACTTCAAAAGCTACCTCAAGCACAAGCGAAAGGATATGTCACTTGAAGACTTGACTGTAAAGCTTCGCTTCGAGGCTGATGTCCGAGTTCAAGACAAAAAGTCCAAAGCCCGATGGACCCAAGGGTCAACTTGTTGGAGAAAGGTGGTTACTCTAAAAAGCGAGGGCGTCCTAGCGGCAAAGACCACGCAAAAGGTAAATGTCAAACTAGAATGTTTGACGGAGATTGCTACAATTGTGGTAAAGCGGGTAACATGGCCAAAGACTGTCGAAAGCTCACGAAGAAGAAGGCGAGACAAGCCAACATGATGGAAAACCTCACTTTAGAGGACCTAGCGGCTGTGATCACGGAAGAGACGAATATTATCGAGAACCCCAGCCTTTGGTTCGTTGACACTGCTGCAACCGCACATGTGTGTGGGGATAAAAGTCGCTTCACTAAGTATCGTCCTTATCAAGGGAGGAAGCTGAACATGGGGAACCGAACATCTTCCGACGTGGTTGGAGTTGGAACTGTTGTGCTAAGGATGACCTCCGGTAAAAACCTCACCTTGAGTGAAGTCTTGGATGTTCGGATATCCGGAAGAACTTTGTGTCGGGTTTCGTACTAGTCAAAGTGGTTTAGACTAGTGTTTGAAGTCGATAAGTTTGTTGTAACAAAGTATTAAGTGTTTTTAGGTAAGGGTTACCTAACTGATGGGCTTTTTAAGCTCAATGTAGCGGCACTTCACCAAGTACCCAAGAATGATGGAAATAATAATAAAGCTTCTGCTTCTTCTTATTTGACTGAGTGCTCCGATTTATGGCATTGTAGATTAGGACATGTTAATCTAAATGCGATAAAATGTCTAGCTAATCTCGATTTACTAAGGGTAAATGAGTTTAATGAAAATAAAAGATGCGGAGTATGTATAGAAGCAAAAATTGTTAAACCGCTGTTTCATTCAGTGGAAAGGAGCACTAAGCCTCTTGAACTTATTCACACAGATGTGTGTGATTTGAAGTTTGTGCAAACAAGAGGTGGTAAAAAAGTATTTCATCACGTTTATTGATGATTGCGCACGTTATTGTTGTCTCTATCTTCTAAGAAGTAAAGGTGAGGGAATTGAAGCTTTTAGAAGTTTCAAAGAGGAAGCCGAAAATCAACTAGATTATCGGATTAAAAATGTTCTAAGTGATAGAGGGGGAGAATATGTAGCCCCATTTGAAGAGTTGTGTAAATCAAGTGGTATTATTCTTCAAACTACCGCCCCCTATTTGCCATAATCTGACGGCGTTGTTGAAAGGAAAAATCGAACACTTAAGGAGATGATGAATGTCTTGTTAATTAGTTCGGGGTTGCCCCAGAACATGTGGGGGGAAGTTGTTTTAACGGCTAACTACTTACTGAACAAGATTCCCCTTAAAGGTAAGGATATAACTCCTTACGAGATGTGGAAAGGAAGGAAACCTTCCTACAAATACCTGAAAGTGTGGGGGTGTTTGGCTAAGGTACAAGTGCCTCTACCTAAGCAAGTTACAATCGGACCTAAGACTTTCGATTGTATCTTTATCGAATATGCTTTGAATAGTAGTGCCTATAGGTTTATTATTCATAAGTCGGAAGTTCCCGATATGAATGTGGAAACAACTATTGAATCAAGGAATGCTATTTTCTTTGAGAATATTTGTTGGTCCCGAGTCAAACGTTCAGGTGTAGAGGGGGGGGGTGAATACACCTGAAAACCTTTTTCAAACTCAAACGCGAACAACCCGATAGACGGAAGATGTCTACTGAATGAATTCAACAGACCAAGCAAGCTGTTCTTGATCGCGTGGACAGATTGACTGAAGGTGCTGAGCTCTGCTAGCTGACTTCCTGTCAGAGTTCAGTAGCGTTCAGGAGTGTTCAGTAGCGTGCAGAAGTGTAGGCCCGATTAAGCTTGTTTGAAAATGTTTGTTTATCGAAATCAGCTTCAGTAGATTAGTGCGACATTTTAAGCTTGTACTGAAATGTTGTTGTATGATTTGTAAAGATATTTTCAGTTATGAACAGTTAGTCAATGCAACAGTTAATGACACCAATTTTTAGAGTGGTTCGGATACGCAAGATCCTACGTCCATTGTCTTGAACAAGGTAGGAAACTATTTTATTATACTGAGTTAGTCTCAATTAGTTTGTGCACTGGACAAACTGTAACTTGAGATTATACTGAGCAAGTCTCAGTTTACAGAGTCAAACAGATTGTTTGAATGTATATCCAACTATGAAGGAGTTCTTAACACTTAGAACAGTTCAATAAATGAACACTTAGAACAGTTCGATCTAAGCTATGGATTTTACAATGAGCTTAGGTTAGAGGGTGGGAACAAGAAAGGCTTCTAGAGCGAAGAACAATGAGGAATAATCTCTCTAGCTTCGTGTTCTTCACTTGAATATTCATTTATGAATTCTAGAGCTTGAGTTCTTTGAAAGCTTATGTTCCCTCGATAGGTCGCTTGTATGCTCATGTAGTGCGCCTTGTGCGAATTCGACCTTCCCTCTATTAATAGACGTGAGTTGTGAATAGATCCGTTGAAGACGAACTATCCACGTGTCACTCTATGGGTAGCAAATGGCTCTTTTTTTTTTTAATTCGGTAGTGTCCCCTTTCTTTGCAGGAAAGTGGTTGACTAGCAGCTTTTTGTCGGATACCTTGCCAGCTGGCTGATTTTCATTGGTCGAGGTACAGATAGTGGTTGAGACATATTCAGACTTCAAGATTGATACTGAAGCTGACTTATTCTCTGATGTACGATCTCGGACAACTCTACTGAAATTGACTTTGAAGTCCACTATTCAGTTAAAGCAACTGACAGGCCGTTGCTGAGTCAGACCGAAAGGTTCAGTAGGGTACTCCTGCTGAGTCCAACACTACTGAGGGCCAAACTCTGAGTTCAGTAAACTGCTCCTGCTGAGTCCAGTTCTACTGACTCCTGAACACCTTTCAGTATGCTGCTCCTGCTGAGTCCAGCCATACTGAATCTTCACTCAATGGCACTGCGACAGATGGTCTACTGAGAGACAATAGACGGAACTTCTGAGCCGAACCATGCTGAAGGCAAGTCTACTGAGTATGAAACACTCAAGAGACAAAGGTGTTAACTTTTACAACGTTATGGTTCATAAACCAGAATAGGGTTTTGGGATCAACCAAATCAACTACTGAATCATCTCCCAACAATATTTATCCGTGTAAGGATAAGGTTGAATCTAGCTCTAATGCTAGAACTACAGATGAAGCTACTAGTTTCGAGCCTGCAAGAGTAGAACCTGTTTCATGAAAATGACCTAGTTCTGACCTATTCAGTCATCAATTCACTCCACCTTCGATCAAATTCAGTAGGTTCGATTAATTCTGACCACACCAATGCATTGAATTTCTGCCTAAAACCCTCATCAGATCTTAAAGAAACTGATATCTTATCAACAGCTTTACACATGATGTGCCACATGTAATATTTGTGGCGTGTGGTAGGTAATATAGCTCCAACCGCCTTTATCAAACCCGGATCTTGGTCGGTTATCAACATCTTGGGGTGAACATTATACATGGTATTAACAAAGCTTTGGAGAAGCCAACTATAAGAAAACTCATCCTGCCCGGACAACAAACCGACACCGAAGGTAACACACTTGCCATGGTTATCCTTACCCGTGAAAGGAGCAAAAATCATGTTATACCTGGTTATGCACATTTAACGTACAAATTATGCACATCGTCATAATATAGTATGCACATTTTACTACAATATAACTTCATAGCCAATAAAAGCATGATGCGTATGCACATTCAGTATGCGTATGCACATACATTATCCATAGTATGCACAACAATATTATACATAATGAGGATGCTACATAATCAACATGATGCTCGTAAGGGAGTTGTAGTATAATATAACTTGATAGCCAATGTGAACATTAGTAATACAACAATATAGGAGAACCGAGACGTAGCACGAGAGTAAGAGTTTTTAGGGAGTTTGGTCTGAACTATGTAGTGTTCCTCTTAGACGAAGTACCGAGGTCTGTTAATAAAGCTCTTACTAGACCCGATTGACCACTTTGGAAAGAAGTTGTCCAAAGTGAGATTGATTCCATTATGCAAAATAACACGTGGGTATTAGCAGATTTGCCAGAAGGTTGTAAACCCTTAGGATGTAAATGTATCCTAAAAACAAAGTATAAGGCTGATGGATCAATAGATAAATATAAGGCCCGTTTAGTTGTAAAGGGTTTTAAGCAAAGGGAAGGGTATGACTTTTTCGATACCTATTCGCATATCACGAGAATAACTTCAATCTGCGTGCTGCTTTCGATTGTTGCTTTCCACAATCTTGAAATTCACCAAATGGATGTGAAGATTACCTTTCTAAATGGAGATTTAGAAGAGAAAATTTATATAGAACAACCTGAAGGTTTTGTGGTACCTGGTCAACAAAGAAAGGTATGCAAGATGGTTAAGTCCCTATATGGATTAAAACAAGCCCCTTTACAATGGCATTTGAAGTTTGACGAAGTTATGATGTCAAACGGATTCAAGATAAATGAATGTGACAAATGTGTTTACATAAAGAATATGAATAACGATTTTGTTATTGTATGTCTTTATGTTGATGATATGCTAATTATAGGACGTAACATTCAAGTGGTTAATGAAACCAAGGGCATGCTGAAAAGAAATTTCGACATGAAGGACATGGGAGTGGCTGATGTTATTCTTGGAGTGAAAATCCAAAGAATTCCCAGAGGAATTGTATTATCTCAATCTCATTATATTGAGAAAGTGCTTAAGAAATTCAATGTATATGATGGTCTACCGGCCAAGACTCCTTTAGAACTTAATGTTCACTTGAGCAAGAATAGAGGTGATCTTATTTCTCAAGAGGATTATGCTAGGATTATAGGTTGTTTAATGCACATCACGAACCTGTACAATACCGATCTAGCTTGTCCCGTAAATAAGTTGAGTCGTTATACGAGCAATCCAAGTAGGGAGCATTGGAGAGCTCGATTAGGGTTTTGAGGTACTTGAAGTACACTCTAAAATTTAGGCTACACTACTCTAGATACCCCCCGGGACTTGACGGGTACTGTGATGCAAATTGGATATCTTACACACAGGACTCGTTGTCGACGAGTGGCTATGTGTTTACTATAAGGGGTGGAGTTGTGTCGTGGAGGTCCACAAAACAGTCGTGTAAAGCCTGATCCACCATGTAATCAAAATTTATCGCCTTAGATAAAGCTGGTGAGGAAGCCGAGTAGCTCCGTAATTTTTTGGAAGATATTCCATGTTGAAATAAACCCGTACCGCCGATGATGATTCACTGCGATAGCCAAGCTGCTATTGAAAGAGCAAAAAGTGGGTTGTACAATGGAAAGTCTAGACACATACGTCGACGATATAATATTGTAAGACACTTGATCATGAGTGGGGTTATTTCTGTTGACTATGTTAGGTCGGTAGATAACCTAGCAGATTTGCTTACTAAGAGTTTGCCTCGAGATCAAATGTATAAACTACTAGAGGGAATGAGAGTCAAATCTACAACTTAATACAATTATAGTGGTAACCCAACTTTGTAGAGTGGAGATCCCATGAACTTGGTTCAATGGGAAAACTAAGCTATAAGAGTCTGTTTGTGTAAATAACACTTGACCAAATTATTCCCTGAAAAGAGCAGTAGAGTGTTTCTAACCTGTTATGTGGTGAGGTTAAGTCGTAGACTTTTAATGATTCTTCGATACCTCGAGGAGGTGGAGTATGATAGGATACTCGTGTAAGAATCACCTATGTAAGTGAGAAGTGAGGGCCGCTTCTATTCGATACTTATGAATCCAAAGAGGTTGTTAATGGCCAGAAACGGACACAAACGTGAGAACGGGCGAGGTTGAGACTTTATAGTGTTAGTGTTATTATCTCGGTATATACGATGGAGGAATAGTTCAAAACCTTGTTGTTGGTCCCGAGAGTGAGTTCAGGTGTAGAGGGGGGGGGGTGAATACACCTGAATCCAATTTTCTCAACTTTGAACACGAACAGTCCTATTCAGGATAATGCCGTACTAAAATAATTCAGAAGACCAAATAACGCGTTCCGAATCGTGTTAAGGCTAAAAAGTCGACTCTACTGAGATCTGCTAACTGACTGAGTCAGAATTCAGTGTCAACAGTAGAAATTCAGTGTGCGAAAATGTGTAGGCCCTAATCAGTTGAATAAAAAAAAACGTTTTATGCAAGTCTCGGTTAGCAAGTGGTCAGTTCAGGTATCTTTGAGACAGGTTAAATGATTTTAAGAAGATTTTCAGTATGAATAGTAAAATTAATGCAACAGTAAGAGAACGTAAGTAAGCGACACAGAGAGTTTTAAAGTGGTTCGGATATCAATCGATCCTACGTCCACTGTCCCGAAAGTTCAGGAGGCTATTTATTATACTGAGTTAGTCTCAGTCAGCTTGTGCACAGGACAAAGTTGTGGCTTGGGGATTATACTGAGCAAGTCCCAGTTTACAAATGTATCAAACTAAAGTGTTTGACAAACTTCTCCAACAGTGAAGGAGTCCTTTTACAATAAGGATTGGGTTCAAATATGAACTCCTTTGTCTAAGCTATATATGGTTTCGGTTGAGCTTAGGGTTAGAGGGATAGGGAACGAGAGTGTAGCTTCTAGAGCGATGAACAGCTGAGTGTAGTTATAAGTTCGTGTCACGTCGCTTGGATACTAGATGCTTGGTTGTCGGTTCAACTTGGTTCCCTTAAGAGCTAAAAGGTAGTCTTTCGCCGGAGATAGATCTTTAGATTCTTGCGGAAGACTTAGGCTTTTTGGTTAGGCTCGTTTTAATGCTCTGTGTGTTCTTGAGAGGTTTTTTTCGAGTTCGCGCTTGTTCTTATGATTTCGGTGAGCTTCAATTCTTGAATGATCCCTATATTTATAGAGAAGAGATTGGGAGAGATCCGTTGGAGACGATCTTCTTCTTTCTCTCTCTTTTGGTAGCAAACGGCTCTTTTGAAGTAGGTAACAGTGTACTTTCCCACCTTTTTAGGTAAAGGGTTGACTGCAGCTTTAGCAGGTGAGAAGACACGTGTGTTCTTATCATTCGTCGAGGTGGATAGAGGGGTTGAGACAGCACAGACTTCAAGGCAAACTGAAGCTGACTTCTCTCTTCCTCGTATATGACAATGCTGATTGTCTTTCAAAAGTATTTGACGATTCGACCGTCCGCCGATCCCGAGTCCGATTCCGTATTCGGTAGGTAGATAGGTGGGGAAAGTCTATCGAAGATCGGCTCGAGTTCGATGAATCGCTCCGCCGAGTCCGGTTCCATCGACTCTTTCGCATATCTTGCTCTCGCCGAGTCCAAGATCACTGAGTCTTCTACTTCTGGTGTTAAGGCGGATAATCTACTGAGCGCCTTGATCAGAGCAGAGTGTCTACTGAGTCTGAAACCTCATAGACAAATAACGATTACAACGGAATGGTTCACCAATCAGATAGGGTTTTGGGATCTTCAAATCTTCTCAACAATCGAGCACTAGCTGCGAGCATGGTTCAAGATAGAAGATAGAATCATTTCCCACTAAGTGAGACTATGCTGAGGACAGAATCATCACCCAACACTTGTGTTCACTAGTCCGCCGGTATATTCGATTGAACTAACTAAGGATGGTTCAAGGTCACAAGCCACCAACCTTAATGTTTTATTGTCTCTTGAGGACTTGGCTTAGTGTCTGCATGCATGCATTTAGGTTATTTCCACTTATGTGGGGGATTGTTGGAAAATCTGCATTTAAATGCAGTATAGAGGAGTTTCTCAATTCCGATTTTCGGTGAGTGGGAAATAGCTTCTCGAAGATCGATGCGCAAAGTGGTAATAAATTGAAGTGGAGATGGTTCGTGGGCCTATTGATTGGGATTGCTTGGTGGGCTTGAGGCTAAATTTGATACTTTATTTTTTGGCCCAAGTGTTCACAATTTATTTGTAGCCCAAGTGTATAAATGCTTAAACAATTTGAATTTTGATTCAAATATTGAATCAATTTATAACTCTCCACTCACTCTTGAAACCGCCGACTTTATGGCCACCTCTCGTAGCCACCGTTTGTGTGATGATGGTGGTCATCATGAGCATTGATTCTCACATGTGGAGAAAGCCTATAAATATGTCTAAGGTGCAAGCATTTCATACACACTCAAGCATTCTCATGTCATCTTCTTCACAAGTTAAGTTCAAGAAGCTCTTGTCCCTCGCCTTCGTCCTAGTTCGCCGGAGCTTGTTGTATTGCGGTGCTGCCTATAACAATACGAAAATCGTTTCATCTTTGGGGATACCACACCTAAATCGAGAGTACTACCTGGACGTTTGTCTCTTGCAGATAGAGAACTTTGTGTTCGACAGATTACGTATATTTATAACAACTCAATATCCATATATGTCCCAGGAGAGAGAGATAGGTGAGGGCAGAAGGGGGAGAGAAAAATGCATAGGAGAGTGAAGGTGGAAGACGTGGAGGAGAGAGAAAGGAGGTTACGGGAGTGAGAAATCTTGAAAGTTTTCAGTTGCCTATTATACCTTTATCCTATTTTTCAATTAATAAAACTCAAAATTTTTGTTAATTGTAAATCTTAGATGTAGACAAGATTTAAGCTTTAGTGAGATATGAACTAAAAACATCACATATTATACCACTCATTCTGAAAATTTTTAGTGAGATCCGACCTAATAACATCACATATTATTCACATGAATCTCATTTGCGCCTCTATCTAAGCTTAGTTTTCCTCTTGAATTCTACCTAAGCTCGTTCCATCAGCATATGGAGTATTTTATTTTCGCAGTTAATCATATCAAAACACTTTGTATATTGATCTAGACTACATTTCAATTTTGGATCCCATCTTTTATTAAGAAAATAGAAAATATTACTCCCTCCGTCCCGCTATTTGTGGCTCACTTTCCCGAAAGGGGTGTCCCGTTATTTGTGGTCACTTTCCTAATTTGGTAAAAAACTATTATCATATCTTCTACTCTATCATCTTCTCTCTCCTACTTTATTACATTCTCTCTCCTATTTTATCATCATTTCTCTTATACTTTCTCATTATCTTACTCATCTTCTCTCTCATACTTTATCATCTACTCCCTCTCTCATACTTTATCATCTACTATCTTAATTCCCGTGCCGAAACCAATTGAGCCACAAATAACGGAACGGAGGGAGTATCTTTTAGGTTACCCTTAGGGCTAAGCCTAATTATGCTATTATGGTCTAGAATATAATTTTCAAGTTGTGGCCAGTTCACAGTGTATTGGCCCATTGATGTCAAATAGGACTATAGGTGAGTTTAGTTCATTTGTTGTGTACTCAGTATTCAATTAAATATAATCACGTTGGATCTGTTTGGTTGTCGTAATTGTCATTCTTGATAACAACTCAATTAAAACACATACAAACTATTTCATGAATGTGATTGGAAGCTAAAGTAGATTGCTTTAAATAAATAAATATCAATATAATGTCAATATTCATAAATTTTCTAACTTGATAAGTTACAAGGTGCTCTACAACCTTTTTCAAATGGAGGAAGTGTTGAGCCATTTTGGGCGCTAATGAGTTAATCGAGTACTTGGTTATCATACCCAAATCATATTTGGTTATGCTCATTCTGGGCCCCTAACAAATCTTGTTCAAACCTGACCTTAAACTTGGGTGCAAAACGGGTAGCGATTAATAGGTTTTTATCGATATTTTACCGTTATCGTTGGTTAACGGTAACCGAATAATCGAAATTCGGTTGACGGTAACGGCAACGATTATTCGTTCTAGTATGCTAGCGGTTAACGGAACCGAAAGGTTAATACCAAATAACCGTTCAATTAATTAAGAATGTATTAAATATGTAATATTATGTAATAATATATTATTGTTTATATTTGTTTTCACTTTTCAAAATAGTAAATTCTCAGCAGTCAACTCTCTCTATTCTCTCGTTCTCGTCTAAGTCTCTCCTCTCGCCTCTCGGTCTCTCGCATCGCATTTGTTAAACATCATATAATTTGTGACATTGTGAAACAAGTTACGGGCAACTCGGATAATCGTGTTAACCGGTAAAGCATGCGGTTGAACGGTTAACCGCCTAAAAACGGTTACTGATAGCGATCAAGGAAAATAAAGGTTTTTTAAGTAACGATTAACCAAAAACGGTAACGAGTTAACCGTTACCGAACAGCTTTTGCAGCCTTACCTTGAACGAGGGCAAGACAACGACCCAAGATCTGAAGTAATAGTGAAAAATATTAATTTTAGGATTTGAACCGAAAGTGTATACAAATAATGACCCCATAGTGTATCAAAACACTAAGAAGCACGATACTATGTCCTGCTTTAGGTTGTTCAAACCTAGAGCGAACACAAATAACTTTGTACCATTGTAACCACCCAACAAACAAGCTCCTAAACGGAGGCCCATACCAATGTCCAAGATTAGGACTCGAAAATTTATACTATTTACCATAATATACGCAGGGTCTACCTTAAAGAGCGAATAGTCCATTTTCCGTGGGTATCAGGATGCGGCTTAATCTCGATCACACCCTTTAAGATATAAGGAAATAGCATAGCGGATCTGTAAAAGAGTACGTCCACTTTCTACATACTCATATCTACTATTAGATCGTATGTCAGATGACATTTATAAGAATGCAGAATATAAATGACAGAGCGGATCCTCAGATGCTATTTATAAAAATGCAGAATATAAATGACATAGAGAGTTATAGTAGTTCAAATTCACAAGATCGTACGTCCACTTTCTATAGATCTCGAAGAATGTGAGATGAAAATCTTACAATCAAGCAAACTATATATCTATCTATCTATCTATCTACCAGCTTATCAAATCTAACAAACAGATTAGGGGTTCGGATTGTCTCCAACTTAAAAGAGTATGAAAACTTTTGATTCCAAGTATGTGGTATGAACAAGATACTTGGAATATGGACAGAGGGAGTTTCTATGAATGAATAGTAGTAGTATGAAAGACTAAAGGCTTGTTCTTTAATGTGAGATTGTGCGCTTTGAAATTTGTAACCTTTGTGTAATAGGCGAGCAAGAAGAGATCCGTTGGACTAAGATCTACTTTTCATTAGATTCATGAACAGTAATTGCTTCAAGTACGCATCGGTTTCTGTAGGTCAATAGATATTGTTCTACCATTGAAACTAGAGCTTACATGATTCTCTACTGTTGGTCAATATTGATTTGGTAGTTAGGTGTCTTCGTTGACCAGGGACTATAAATTCTGCACCTAGTACCTCGTACATCAAACACTTAATCCAGACAAAATAAGATGCGAACTTAAGTCTATGTCCAGACATGAGTATGAGTCCAGCCTGACTAATACTCAGCTTACCGAACCTGAATGGAACCTAGCCTGATCTATATCAGTCTACCTATATAGATTCGGGACCGATTTCCAACCTAATCATATATACAGATCGGTTCATCTATCAACACGGGGTTTATGATCATTCAAAACTTTATTATTTCCCAACATTATTCCACTCTTTGATGATGTCAACACCCTACACTAACCTGAAAACAAACTCAGGTAATCACTTCAACATATGTTGGGCAAAGAAAAACAGTAAGGTGTAAGCAAGTTCAGAATGTAAGTCGTTTGACTTGGCTTACATATTCAACTTATATAAGTTATGCATAAAGTAGAAACTTAGACAAAGAATTATTGTCATCGGGTCAAAGCAGTGATAGAAATCTTAATTGATGAATCAGGTCGGTCACAAGTACATGATTTCTAAACTATTACAAGAACTGTCAGCAACTCCAAATCTAAATCTACTCCGGCTTGATGTGATACTTCTTCTTGAACTCTTCATGTGTCAGCATGGTAGCTTCAACGTTTTCATCTCATTAACAAACTTCTCTTCCTCAACATCATCAGACTTCAGTTAATATGAATAATCCACCATCTTCCTCAGTTTCTGAATCTGTACATGAAAAACACTTTTATCCTGTAGTCCTTATCATATATAACTTGTCTGACCTAAACTTCTATCTTCTCAAAGTCTATCTTGAATTCAAAGTTCTACCACATATCAATTTCTTTAGAAACCTGCATCATGACACGTTATATCAGTGCTAAATCTGTGATCTGAATGTATAATTTGAAAATTTTGTGCCTCATAAACTCCACGAATATTTCATCCTTGTTGTTAATCTTCTTGTCATTACCCTAAATCTGCCTAAAGTATAACCACTTGATAAACTCAACTTTAGCATGTTCCTAATTGCCTGTCAATTCCAGCGGAACCCCTATGTAAATTAAGGATACAACAAGTCCTTCTCATCATTGATCTCGAGCTTCTTTTCAGCTACTATGGCCCTTATCACATTCCTCTTCCTCAGAATCCTATAGTGATCTTGTGACTTCTTATCACATTCCTCTTCCTCAGACTCCAAGCATTGTCATCTTACAACCTTTGAGGTTGACCTTTTTGGGATTCGTCCGACATTCTTTTTATGTATTCAAGCTCATTTTCTAATGCTTCCTGAGCTGGAATTTGATTGTATTCCAAAGTCTTCCGGATGCTCTTAATCGCAACAGGTTTTTCTTGTGGCGTTGCTGGAGGGATTGCATATCATATCTGATGCAAACAAAAAATGTAATTCACTATAGTAAAGAATTGTAATTTGCGAATAATGAATTCAAGCCTCTCGAATGCGATATTAAAACGAAAGTGATAACCAAATCAGAATAGAACACAAACTCGATTATGAAATTAACCCAAATCTGAATTGGGAACAGAAGAAAACAATTAATTTACTTGTTGCAATCGTGGCTGCCGCAACGGAGGTGATGCAGAGCAAAAAAGAACAACCCCTTCAATATGATGCCACGAATTAAATATGGAACTCCTCTTCAAAATCCAAAACGAGAACAATACTGCATTAAAATCCAAATAGGAAACAACCCTTACGAAATCAAGATGATTTCGTCCAAGTCAAGACAATCACGTCTTGCCCCAAATCCGTTCCAAAATCAAGCATACTAAAAACTAGGGTTCTCATCTCCTTTTATAAGATGGAAGCCCACAAACTTATTGACTCAAAATAAAACAAGACACAAATTAAATAAGTCCAACATTACGAAAATAATAATAATAATATAAAACAACTATATTGTTGATTCAAGCACTCCGACGTCACGCCATGCAACATCCAATGCCATGCCATGCCGCTACGTCGATCTTCTCTCGCCCTCGTCGAACATAAAATCTCTTCCCATCTTCCGATCGCTCCACATCAATATCTCAGTCTTAGTCAATTCTTTTATTAGCTTCATCATCCTTGCGGCTAAAGCATGGTAGCTTTGATTCTTTCAGTCTCAATCTACTGCAGCCTTGCTTCTTCAGCTTTCCTACGAGCATCTTCTTCCTCTTTTTGTAAAGTTTCAGCTTCTATAAGCGTCAGAGCTTCATTAGCTTTTCCCTTTGATTCAACCTCTTGAGCTTTTATAAATTTAGCATGTGCTTCTTCTTCTTTTTTAGCCTTTTTATCCAACTCTCCAGCATTCCACAACTGATCAACTACATCCTCTGTTTCAGCTCCAATTCCTTTTAGACTAAGATTGTCTGACTTCTCTTTCTTTTCAGCATGAGCAGCATTAGATCGTTCCCCCTCAATTTTAGCACCTCTAATCACCAACTGGGTAACAACTTGCGTCTGTAAGTTTATTATCAATCTTTTCTTTCACGGAGGGTAGGCGGGCTGAGAAATTGTTGAAGGCTTCATTTTGATCCTAAATAATACTTGTTTAAGCCTCAATCTATGTTTGTTTGTTGCTAGCTGGTATTTCTGAGCTTTTATGATCTGGTTTGCCTCTGAAAAAGCCTTAGAGACAGCACCTGTTGTAGCGTCCTCAGCTTATTTCATTGTTTGCCTCAATAAACTTACACTCTCATATTGACGAGAGACTCAAATCATGTGAATTCCTCTGATAAACGCTTCTTCGTCTCTTTGTTAGATAGCTTAATCAAAGTCTCTAGAAACTGATTCATCGAGGAAGTCAGTTTGGATAAGTTATGATTAGTTATCTTAGTATTGGCTAGAATGACTTGGGCAGCTGATGCAAACTGGTCATAGGTCTTCTCTAACCAGTACTGCAGTTGTCGGAGTACCACTAATCTCTTGACTCTTTTGTATGTTGAGTCAGTCTGACGCTAAGTAATAGCAAGGGATGGGTCAGAGATTGACTCAACCTTATCACCAGCAGCTCCATCCTTAGAATCTTGGTTTGATCCCTCCAATAGCTTATACTCTTCATCTTTCTGATCTCCCTTATTAGATTTATCTTACGTGTACTTGTCTTCGTTATCATCACAATCGTTTCCCTCATAACCTCCTCCATTCCCAAATGTACACGATATCCCTTCTTTTTCTCTTCTACTTCAATAAGCATCATGACAACCTTTTTCAATATCTATTCATTTGTCATATCGTCTGGACCGGTAAACAGTAGAGTAGCTTGAAGAAACCTTTCTTCTCGAATAAAGTGAATTCGTGTGTAGGCATGATGGATTGCTATCTGTTCACCAGTCCACATGAATATGATGTTTATCATCATTTGAGCTCTGGCTGAAATCTCATGGACGGTTGGATAATTTTCTTACTCTGGAACCAAGGGCACTGCCTGATCAAACGCTGTGCCTTGTGCAGTAGTGTCATTCCTAGTGACACTTCAGCAGCTTCAGTATCAAATGGAATATCCTCTTCGTCTAATGGTTCCTCCATCATATCATCAATTGAACTTGATCGAGAATGTCACACCCCGTTCTGGAAGGAACGGGTATGGAAAAGGAATGATTGCTCCGTGTAATAAAATCGGCATCGGATATGAATGTTTTCGGGCTACGGAGCGGGAAAGTGGGAAAATGTGGATCTACTTCCTTAATTATTATGTTTTCCTTAATTATTATATTTTATATTTAAATATGTTTATGGTAATATGTGTAGCCTATAAAAGGTATGTTTGCATAAGGTTATAGTATCGAATATGAATCTAAGGAATGAAATTATTCTCTAAACTTATTCTCTCTCCCAACTCTCGCACTCTCACTTCTCTTTCTCTCAACTTAGTCTCTCTCTCCAATTACTCAAACATCATTCAATCATCTCTCCCTCTCAATCATATTCATCTCTTATTCACGGTTATTCCCCTCCCAATTTCAGTTGCAAATCTTCTTTTATAATAAAATATGTTTAACAATCCGGTGTATAGACACCGGGTTGTTACAGTGGTATCAGAGCGTCGTTCCTGCGACGAGCTGAGGGCAGAATTCCGATAATTATGGGCGGACCACCAATCGATGATAGCGGAACAACAATCGATGTAGGAGGAAATGGAGCGAGAAAATGCTCGCTACAACAGCGAATTACATAGAGTAGTCCGTGATTATCTTAGTAGATCGGAAGTTCGCTGACGTCCTGCAGCCATTCCCGTTCCAAAACCTCCGGCTGCTGTACCGGTCTCAAACCCATCTCCGGCAGCCGCCCCTTCTGCAGTATCAACCCCGCCGTCGCCAACTCCGCAGGCACCCACTCCCGCAGCCGTCCCCGTTGCGGCCGTCCCTACTCCGGTAGCGTTGTTTGGTCCCCTACGCGCCGATCCAATCTCAATCGCACCGGCCATCGCTCCCGTTTCATCCCCTCCCGGCCTACGCTGCCGCGCCAGTCTCAACTCCGCGGGTAAACCCTCCCGTCGCCGCTCCGTTCTCGGCCCCGGCAGCCCGCCGCCCGGCCCGGCCATCGCCAAGCATTCCCTCCAACTGCCGAAGAACATGAGGGAATCATTTTGGAAGGCAATACACTCCTCCCACCATCCAAGATCCGAGTCTTGGGGACAAGACTCCATAAAGAGGGGAGTATTGTCACACCCCGTTCTGGAAGGAACGGGTACGGAAAAGGAATGATTGCTCCGTGTAATAAAATCGGCATCGGATAGAAATGTTTTCGGGCTACGGAGCGGGAAAGTGGGAAAGTGTGGATCTACTTCCTTAATTATTATGTTTTCCTTAATTATTATATTTTATATTTAAATATGTTTATGGTAATATGTGTAGCCTATAAAAGGTATGTTTGCATAAGGTTATAGTATCGAATATGAATCTAAGGAATGAAATTATTCTCTAGACTTATTCTCTCCCAACTCTCGCACTCTCACTTCTCTTTCTCTCAAGTTAGTCTCTCTCTCCAATTACTCAAACATCATTCAATCATCTCTCCCTCTCAATCATATTCATCTCTTATTCACGGTTATTCCCCTCCCAATTTCAGTTGCAAATCTTCTTTTATAATAAAATATGTTTAACAATCCGGTGTATAGACACCGGGTTGTTACAGTGGTCACACCCCGTTCTGGAAGGAACGGGTACGGAAAAAGAATGATTGCTCCGTGTAATAAAATCGGCATCGGATAGGAATGTTTTCGGGCTACGGAGCGGGAAAGTGTGGATCTACTTCCTTAATTATTATGTTTTCCTTAATTATTATATTTTATATTTAAATATGTTTATGGTAATATGTGTAGCCTATAAAAGGTATGTTTGCATAAGGTTATAGTATCGAATATGAATCTAAGGAATGAAATTATTCTCTAAACTTATTCTTTCTCCCAACTCTCGCACTCTCACTTCTCTTTCTCTCAACTTAGTCTCTCTCTCCAATTACTCAAACATCATTCAATCATCTCTCCCTCTCAATCATATTCATCTCTTATTCACGGTTATTCCCCTCCCAATTTCAGTTGCAAATCTTCTTTTATAATAAAATATGTTTAAAAATCCGGTGTATAGACACCGGGTTGTTACAGTGGTATCAGAGCGTCGTTCTTGCGACGAGCTGAGGGCAGAATTCCTACAATTATGGGCGGACCACCAATCGATGATGGCGGAACAACAATCGATGTTGGAGGAAATGGAGCGAGAAAATGCTCGCTACAATAGCGAATTACATAGAGCAGTCCGTGATTATCTTAGTAGATCGGAAGTTCGCCGACGTCCTGCAGCCATTCCTGTTCCAAAACCTCCGGCTGCTGTACCGGTCTCAAACCCATCTCCAGCAGCCGCCCCTTCTGCAGTATCAACCCCGCCGTCGCCAACTCCGCAGGCACCCACTCCTGCACGGCCGTCCCGTTGCGGCCGTCCCTACTCCGGTAGCGCTTTTCGGTCCCTCTTTCGCGCCGATCCAATCTCAACCGCACCGGCCATCGCTCCCGTTTCATCCCCTCCGAGCCACGCCGATGCGCTGGTCTCAACTCCGCGGGTAAACCCTCCTGCCGGCCGCTCCGTTCTCGGCCCGCGCCCGCCGCCCTGGATCCAGCCATCGCCAGCATTCCCTCCAACTACCGAAGAACATGAGGGAATCATTTTGGAAGGCAATACACTCCTCCCACCGTCCAAGATCCGAGTCTTGGGGACAAGACTCCATAAAGAGGGGAGTATTGTCACACCCCGTTTTGGAAGGAACGGGTACGGAAAAGGAATGATTGCTCCGTGTAATAAAATCGGCATCGGATAGGAATGTTTTCGGGCTACGGAGCGGGAAAGTGGGAAAGTGTGGATCTACTTCCTTAATTATTATGTTTTCCTTAATTATTATATTTTATATTTAAATATGTTTATGGTAATATGTGTAGCCTATATAAAGGTATGTTTGCATAAGGTTATAGTATCGAATATGAATCTAAGGAATGAAATTATTCTCTAAACTTATTATCTCTCCCAACTCTCGCACTCTCACTTCTCTTTCTCTCAACTTAGTCTATCTCTCCAATTAGTCAAACATCATTCAATCATCTCTCCCTCTCAATCATATTCATCTCTTATTCACGGTTATTCCCCTCCCAATTTCAGTTGCAAATCTTCTTTTATAATAAAATATGTTTAACAATCCGGTGTATAGACACCGGGTTGTTACAGAGAAAGATAAAGAAAATTGGAGATGGTCATGTGCTCCAAGGATTCAATAGCTTTGCCTCTTTCTACAAAGACAATCGGAAGGGCAAGATCATCTTCTGAATCATCTTCGGACATATTCCCTCCGTCCGTGTTTTATATGCCCAATTGACTTTTCACATAGCTTAAGAAAAGATTTAATAGACATAAAAGTTTCATTTTTTCATAATGTCACGATAAATGTTAGTATTGAAACTTGAGTATATTAAAGTAAATTACTAAAAAGTTAAGTAACATAATTATGTTTACTATTTGAGAAATTGGACAAAATAGTATTTTCACATATTATTACATTAATTAGGCTTATTAAAGTTACTATAAAATATTTAATTCGCCATAAAAAATTGGCAATAGGCATATAATTCGAGATAGACAAAAAAGGAAACTATGCATATAAAATAGGGACGGAGTGAGTATGAATAATTGACTCTTCAGATATGTTGTTAAGTACAACTGTTTTGCCCTTCGCCTTCTTTGAGATCGTCTCATCTGAGCCAGGCATTTCACCCACAGCTTCGGTCTCAAAGGCTGGATCAGGATATCAATCTCAACTGCTACCTCAGTATCTGCTTGATCATTTGGCTCAGTTTCCTCAGTCTACATGCCCTCCTTGGCACTGGCAGACTCAACCTGCGTAGATGATGTCGGAATTATGCCTTCAGGCTGGAGGAAACACGAAGAAGTAATAATAGTCATAGCTTCATCAACATTTACCACATTAGCTTCGACCTCTGATGCTTCAGGAATGATTGGCTCTTCATGTTCTGTTTCCTCACCAGTTTGAACAACAGCTGGTTCATCGACAACTGATACTGAAACTGTGACTTCCTATACTCTAGGCAAGTCAACTTGGATTTAGGAAAAGAAATCAAGAACTTTTGCAACTGAATGATTCGCACTCGGTTTTAATGATACCAGATACAAATCTAGGAAGAACAGTGCCAACCAGAACATGTTCCACATCCATGATCTAAGAAACTTCTCTTGACTTACCAGTCTCAACCACTCGTGGTCTCTTGACTAGAGGAATCTCATGATCCTCCTCCTCCTCCTCGTCCTCCTCCACTTCTGGCTCATTAACTAGTCTTCGTTCTTGTGGGCCTCCAAGAGATATATGCTATCTATGCTTTTCTTAGGTTTGATAACAAGAGATATATGTTATCTATGCTTTTCTTAGGTTTGACTTGTTTCGCTTGAGATTTCAATTGTCTAGCAACAAGCTGCTTCGCAACCTTCTTGGCCTGAACTGGCGCGGCCTCTAGGTACTGCACCAGATGGTTCTCCAAGCTTAGATCCAATGGCTTGTCACATCTTGAGTTTATACAAAAACTTAGTCGATTTCATCTTACCGTAGGGTACTACACTTCTCCATTGCACGTTAGTGAGTCCTATAGATGTAGATGTTCTAGTCAGTAGATAACATATCTTCGTAACCCATTTCAGCGGTGGTGTTACTGATCCAATTAACACACCAAGAGTATCAGTCTTTTGTGTTCGGCATACTGAAGCAATGCTCTTCAGTTCCGACAGAATGTAGTTTTCCCAATCAACTAATGCTTCTTCTGCTATTGACATCATCATTCTCAGTCCTAACTTGGAAAGCTGATCTTGAGACCCAACCTTTCCTGCGATGTAATGTGTGATTATATACAATGCCCCTTTGTAATTAGACTTTAGAGAGTTTTTCTTTACAACCTTGAACTTTGCATGTTTTTCATCGGTAAATCTCTGTAAATAAAAATCCTCATTTTTCCGCTTATAATCGTATGACATGATTCCATCTGCTGGAGATGGAAGGTGAAGTAATTGTCGAATCCCCGTTAAAACCTGAAACTCCAATATCATCCCCTCCGAATGTTGATCACTTACTACGTTGATCTGGGTAACGGCCTCGCTATTGTCATAGCGAAAGAAGAAGAAGAATTCCATAACTTGTGCAGGGAGGAATACTTTAGACTCCGCTGTGATGAAACGATGAAGACAGATATTCTGCAACTTCTTGAATATATTGTCCATATACTCCACTTCTCCGGTGTTGAAAACAAACAACGAATCATGCGCAAGGTGTTTCAAGAGTTCATCTTCATTCTCAAGAGAGAATACCATCAAGAGTTCTTCGACTTTCAGAAGTTCCGCTTTAGGTGTCATGAGGATTATGCAAAACAAATATTAGATCCTCGAAAATAGAGTAAGTTAGTATGAGTTAGAAGAAGATAATAACTTAGTAATCATGCTAGAAGTTAATGGCGGAATAAGATATTTGAATCGACATGCCTTTGATGATGGTTGAGATTTAATCTCATTATCTTAGATGAGCGATACAGATGTAATTTCATAAAGTAAGGTGATGAGTGGTTTCTATACCATCTCATCGTGTTCTTTTTAAGTCTATTTAGCTTTTGTTTTTCTTGGAATTGTATACTTTTGATAGATTTTGATTTTGTAGGTTTCTCACGCATTTTGAACATATTTGGTGGTATTTGACACCTAAATAAAAGAAACTATGACCATTTATGCATTGTTGGCAAATATGGAGTCGTTTGGATGAAGAATGAAGAGGATTTGAAGTTGGATGTTGAAGAAACCGTATTTCGGAAGTCTTGTAACAAGACAGTTGGGAAAACGTGTAGCAGACGGATCTAATTATCTTAAAATCCGATCTCCACCATTCCCATCGTACTTCTATGTGTTAGAATCATTGTGGCAAAATTTCGTGATGATCCAACGGTTATCGAAGGAGATATCGCATTTTTTCCAAACCTGGTCGAGTGTAGAAAATTGCGATCGGAGCCCCTCAACCGAAGCGATCGGACCGCGGTCCGCGTTTTGTGCTGGACTGCGGTCCCGGGTGTTCTGACTCAAAATTCAGTTTTTCTCGTATAGGTCAGATCGCGTCGCCTTTTGTGCTGGACCGCAGTCCGCGTCTGTAAAAGCCCAATTTCGTGTTTTTTTGGCCCGAAACGTACCTAAACCCTTCCGGACTTCTTTCCTTCGGACCACACACCATATTTTCGACTTTTTCCACCCTCCAGAGCAGAGAAACACCAAGGCATACCTCCATTGAAGATTCAAGACAAAGATTGAAGACCACAACCAGAGAATCAAGTGTGAGGATCAATCTACGAGGTTCTAGGTTGTATAATTTCTTCTCAGTTTGTTTAGGGTTTTTTATACTTCTTTTCCATGGATACTTTTTGCATCTCTTGTGATTGTTTTCCTACGAATATGAGTGGCTAAATACCTTGTGTGGGGGTTTAGCAGGATTTATGTTTTTGATGAATTGATTCGAACCCTAGTTTTTCAATAAATGAATTATTTTGTTTCTTAATTGTTGATTTTCTTTTGATTTCTCTCTTTTGTGTGATTGGCCATCATATTAGATAATTGTAGAGAATATAGGTAATAGGTAATACAGCGGATCATACCCGGTTATTTATTTGGACCTGCAATTAAGAGTCTAGATTGTCACCATTGGTTTGTGATAGATGGTTCCTTAAATTCTTGTGCATGATTCGATCATTAAGTTCATGATATGATCACTTGATTGACCCTTGGGATTATAAGTTAGAAATCTTCCACCATCATACGGAATCTCTAGAGCCTTAATGGATGAACCAACAAGAATTAATAGATCATCGTAGGCATAGTTGTTAAACCTCCACACTCTTCATCAATCTTGAAACCACAACCCCTAATACACTTTGCTTACTTTTACTTTCTTTACTTTCCTGCTATTTTAATTTAGTGTTTTAAATAAACCAAACCCAGTTTAGGACCAAGTAGATAGTGAAATAATTAAGATAATTAGAATTCAGTTGAGTCCTTATGAGATCGACCTCGGGAGTTGCTAGATTAGGTACTATACCGATTCGTGCACTTGCGAGAATTATAATTTCTTCATCATAAGGTAATGATCACATAGTTGATTTTATAAAATACATAGTATCCTATACTAAAATAGGGAAACATATTAAATGCGATACGACAAGCATTAAATGCGGGTGACGTGATACAAAGATAATGTCCCACCTTAAATAAGAATGAGAAACAAATGCAGCTCAATACATGTAATTTGAATCTGAATTTCAAACATCTTCACCAGACTCAGTAGGTGACTACCACGAGTGAAGTCAAATTGAATATATATCATAACTATTTTGAATCTGATAAAATGATTCCGCTTGATTAATGCCTAGTTGCTTGTTACCTGCATCTAGAAGACCCAACTTCATTGATAGTTGAAGGAACTTAGACTCGGTTAGCGGCTTAGTGAGTATATCAACTCGTTGACGTTTAGTTTCTATTCTATCTAATCAAATATCTCCCTTCTCAACATGGTCTCCTATAAAGTGATGACGTATGTCCACGTGCTTGCATCTCGTATGATATACATGGTTCAGCATAATTGCGATAAGACTTGAATCATCACAGAAAATAGGAACATCAACCATTGTCATTCGACAATCTCCTAAGTTGTTGCTTTAACCATAAAATCTGAGCACAACAGCTTCTAACGGCCATGTATTCAACTTCAGTGGTTGACGTGGCGATTGAGTTCTGCTCTTTGAGAACCACAATATCAGCTTGTTTCCTATAAACTGAAATGTTCTCGAGGTTAATTTTCAATCTATTTTGCAACATACAAGATAAGCATCAAAACAACTAGTTAGTTCTAAATTATCATATATGGATACCACAAACCTAGATTGACGGTTAGTTTACTATAGCACATAATTCTCTTGGCAGCTTCTATGTGGAAAACTTTGGGATCAGCTTGATAGCGTGCACATACCCCAACTGCAAATGTTATATCAGGTCGGCTTGCCATGAATTATAAGTGAGAACCAATAATTTCGCAATAGTAAGTCTGATCGACTAGAATTTCCCCTACATCAGACTCCATTTTCATGTTTGTGTTCATGGGAATCCGCATAATCTTGCTATTTGCCAGACCGAATTTTACAATTAAGTCCTTGGCATTTTTTGCCTAATTTGTAAAAATTCCTTCATCTGACTGCTTAGAAAATAGTTTATTTCGCCCGTCATAGACATTTCGAATTGATTAGTCATCGTAGACTTGAACTCCTTGCATAAATCTTCATTCTTATAATCAAATATCATATCATCTACATAGATCTGAATGAGAAGAAGACCATCGTTCTTGATTGGTCGGAATAAGGTATGACCAACTGTGCTCTTTCGAAATCTCTTTTCCAATAGAAAGGCTGACAGTGTCTAATACCAGGCTCGAGATGCTTGTTTAAGATCATAAAATGCTTTCTTTAGATGATAAACATTGTTTCCCTTAACGAACCCCAATGGTTGATCCACCTAGACTTCTTCCTTAAGATTGTCATTAGGAAATCTAGATTTAACAATCATTTGATAAATCTTGAATTTCTGATGAGTGACATAAGCTAGAAAAAAGCGTACAACTTCTAGATGAAATAATAAATGCCTTTAGATAGATAGTATCCTTTTGCGACCAATCTGACTTTGTTGTAAACAATGATGCTTTTCTCATCGTGCTTATTTTTTAAGACCCGCTTAGTTCCAATCACAACTAGATGGGTTAGTCTATCAACAAGTTCTCATACTCTTTTGCGTTCGAACTGATTTAACTCCTCTTACATGGGAGTCACCCAATTCACATCATTCAATTCTTCTTCAACTGTTTTAGGCTCTTCCGTAGATAAGTATCATGAGAGCATTACGTGATCTATTTGATGTCTCGTTTTGACTCTAGTGGATAGAACACCAATAATATCTTCTTTGATATGGCTATCCTTCCATGTTTTGTTCTTCCTCTTATCTGATACTCCCTCCGTCCCATTTAACTTAGCTTCAAACTTTCTGGCACGATTATTAAGGTGAAGTGGATTTTAGTAGTAAAAGTGTGGGTCCTACAATTTAAATAAAATGATTTAGTAGTAAAAGTGTGGATCCTATAATTTAAAAGGTGGGTTTTAGTACTAAAGTTGTGGGTCATACAACATAAAAATCTCCTTTTGGGGTTGAAGATAAGTTGAGTGGGATGACCCTAAAAGAAAATAGAGACAAGTTAAATGGGACGAATGGAGTACATTATTAGTTTGAGACAAGTGTCACTGGACCAAAGAGATCCATATGACGCAGTTCCAGTATCCCACTTGTTGAAGGATTCAGCTTCTCTTTAGGTATTGTTTTGGTATGTGTTTCCTTCATGCATGCTTCTCGCTCTTGATCTTTGTTGAATACTGTTGGTCCGAAGACGAGAGTCAAGTGTAGAGGGGGGAATGAATACACCTGAGTACTGTTTCTTTTCTCAAATGCGAAGGACAGTTGAGCTGTTGGATGTAACTGATGAACAGTGTCAGATAGTAACCTTTCGATCGCGGGTCAGAGAGTGAGCCAACTACTGAGTCTCTCCTACTGACTTTAGTCAGTGGCTGATTCTCAGTCGAAGACTTAGTGCGGATAAGAGTGTGGGGCCCGGAGATTCGTCTTAGTTGAAAACGTGATTTTCACAAGTCAAACAGTTTTGGCTAGTGCACTTTATGAATACGTTTTATGCAAGATATGATTTTGTAAGCAGTTTGTATGCAATGCAATAAAATAGTAAACAACACAACCAATTTTTAACGTGGTTCGGATATGCAAGATCCTATGTACACGGTCCTGCTGAACAGGAGGTCTTGTTGATTAATCTGAGCAAGCCTCAGCAAGGTATCTGTGCACTAGACAGACGCTTCTAAGTTATAGTCCTTAGCGACTTTTACAAATCAAACCGAGGTTTGAAGGGGAGGGGATTTTCTCCAACTAGGAAGGAGTTCTTACAATAAGAACAATCACTAAACGTGAACTCCTTCGAAAATCTAAGCTATAGATATGACTTTGAGCTTAGCTAGAGAAGAGGGATCTAAAGAACTCTAGAGAGAAGAACTAAGGGTATTCTATTGAGCAAGTTCTTCGTTGGATTTATCTTGAATGCGCTAGAGTTGTTTCGAAAGCTTGAGCGTTTTATCCCTTGATATCCCGTGCGTGAAGCTCGGATTTTCTTCTCTATTTATAGTCATGACCCAAGCATTTATCCGTTGGAGAGGACGATGCCACGTGTCACAAACTTCCAAAGAAAACGGCCATATATTCGAATTGTTATGCAGAGTTGTTGATACTGTTAATGAGAACAGCTTTAGTAGGTCAGAGCAGATAATGTGTGGACGGCTTCTCATTGGTCGAGGTTTGTGGTAGGTGACATGTGTCATACATCGGTCTTCATTGGACTTGACTCTCACTTATCCTCGTATGATCTTCTGCTGACTTTCGAGTTAGCAGGGTCGTTTCCTGTCGGATACAGTAGACTTGATGCAGTCTCTGTCTTCTTCGTCTGAGTCGGCTGACAAGATGTATTCTACTGAGTGTAGTCAGCTGATGACTGCGAAGGTACTGAGCTTTGCATAAGGTTCTTTTACTGATGTCTATCAGTTGATAAGGTATCTTCTACTGAGGCGAAGATCAGCTGAAGACTTAAGAACACAAGCTCTTATACTGATGACGTGGGGCTCTGGAAAGTAACTTCCTACTGATGATCAATTCAACATTTTACCCCGTACATGACATAGACACGAAAGATAAAGAAATTAAAATCAGTCTAGCCTATTACATCATCTAGTCCTATCGACACTACACTACTGATACAAGCTGGGTTTTGGGATCTTCAATTCCATAGCATGAACACTACGATTTCTCCCAATATTATTTTACCCAATAAAAAGCTAAGTACCAACTACTGACATAGAAAGATTTCAGTTAAAAACTGAGCAAATAACTTAAGGGAATCAGCAGTTGACAGATAGGCACATCAGAGAAACGGTTATGTGTGAGTGTGTGTCAGATCACTTCAGTGATCAGTTGTGATAAACATAACATAAACAAAAGCCGTAAGACAATGAGTGGTTGTCTAGCCAGAAGAAGGAACTGTTATATATATGAAATGAGTTACAAGGTTCCTATCTTCTATACAAAATATGAAGAATGTTGCTAACGTCTGAACTTCTTAGTCTTGCTCTTGAAATCTGCAGACTTGTCAGCAGGAGGATCCAAACCATAATACTTGTAGATTCTCGCACGAAGTGTTTGGATTTCCTCGAGATCGCTTGGCAGCTGAGAACTGAGATCATGATGTCGTGCTGCTGCGTCTACCTCGTCTTCAATCTCCTTGGTGCATAAAACACCACGAGTGGTCCTGGGAGGAGGTACTCTTCGAATGCAAGGAGCAACTAGTGGCGACTTCTCCTTAGTAAGGATCATATGAACTTGTGGTCTGAGTCTGGCGTTTGATTGATGAAGAAATTCATCGAACAGTTGGTCTGCTGGAATCTCAGTAGGATAGCATTGATACACATAGTACCCTTTGATGAACTCGATCTTGAGTTCCTCCCATTCCTTGTTCAGATTCCATGGTATCCACTTGTCTACGTGGCGGTGAGAGGTTTTCTTCTGATATGTGGCTCTCGGAGTGCCTCGCCTGTAGTACTTGGATGACCTGGGTATCTGTTTCTTCCAGTCAATGACTGGTTCATTGGCCATCTTGTCAGTAGCTTCGATGATCTTGGCCAAATCTTCCAGCCTTTTCTTTTCTCTGAGGGCAGCTGCTCTAGTGTCTCCTCTCCGGAGATTAAGTCCTTGCAGCGTTGCCTCCCAGGTGGCTCTGTCCTCCGCCTCCTGCTCAGAAGTTAGTTTGGAATGTCTGCCATTCTCTGAGCAAGGGGTATGTTATCTGTATCGGAGATAGCCTCATCATCAGCTGACTGTTGAGCTTTCTTCTTCTTCTGTGCATCCAGAACCTTTTTGGCAGCGCCCTTAGCAATTTTGCCTACAGGCTTCCTGGGCTTCTTAGCCTTCTGGATCTCTTCTTCAAGACGTTGCTTAAGGTTGAGCTGATCCTGTAGTTGCTGGGCAACTCTCTTATCGAACTCCTCATGCTCCGCTTTGGATCGGAATTTGGGCGTCGGGGAAGGCGGTGGAGTATTTTCAGTAGCTTTCTCCTTCCCCGGCCTCTGCGGTGGCAGTGGTTCGTCATATTGGTCATCTTGGTCCACATACCTAGCGACCTCCTCAATGTGCTGAGCTGAGGAAGATCCTCCGGCCTGCTCCGGCACCTGAGTTAGTAGTATGATGGCCAGACATTGGACTTCGGGAGTGGGTGCAGGGCTGGCTTCAGCTTGAGCAGCTGAGCTTTTACCCTTGGCAATTTCTTTTGCTTTTGATCCCTCACCCACCTGAGCCTTCTCCGCCTCATTCCTATCTTCCCCCTTTTTGGCATCATCAGCCAAGGTCAGACGAGCGCGGATGGCAGACACCTCCTTCTCCAATTTGAAAAGAATATTTTTAATGGAGGTGGCGGTGGTGTCGAAATCCCTGATAGCATCACAGTAGTGCTCCCAATCTTTCTCTTGGTCAGCACGAATCTGTTTGATCTGAGCTCCTGTCTCCTGTCTCAGCTTCAGGAGGGATTCGTCATGGGAAGCTGTCATCTCAGCTTGAATGAGCTTGAGGGCCTCCGCCTGAATAGTTATTGCTTGTTGTACACTGGAGGTGGCCATCTTATTCCGCTCATCCATAGTAGTTTGGACTGTAGTGAGGCTCTGAGTCAGCTGTTCAGAGAACTTCTTATGTTGATCTTGGAGAAGCTGCTGACTCTGAGCGGCTAAGTCCGCTTTCTGAGCTGTGAGGACGGTCTCGACAATCTCCTGAATATTAATAGATGGAGTAGGAGCTTCGGCGACCTTCTTTACCTCGCTGGCAAGCTTGTCAACTGTCTCAGTCTGAGACTTTGTGTACTGAGCCCATTTCAGGTGAACGTCCTTTGCGAGGAGATGATTCTTGTCTCCCTGCTTCCTGATGGCTCTATTGACAGACTTTGAGGACACGGAACTGATTGGTTGAGCTTGATAAGAGCTGGTTCCGAGCCTCTGCTCAGACGCTGCGAGTTGTTGCTCTCGACTGGGTTTCGAGGCAACTGGGGCATCACCTGATGTCGTCGGTGGAGGTGGTGATTTGCCCTTCTCGCTGGGAGTTTTACCCTCAGCAGATCCTCCCTGGTCTGCTTCCTTGGGTGCTTGATCCACATCATCGTTATTATCGTCATTTTCATCGTCGTGATGGGATGGCGGTGATGGGCTGCTGACGTGTTGTTCTGAGGATCTTAGGCTGAGTATATACAGCATTGCGACTCTCAGATCCTCGAATGAAGCAAGATCAGCGGGTTCTCCAAACCCGATTGCTGACTGAAGGCTCTGCTCCTCCGTTAGTAAGGACAATGCTGACTGAGTCATTATCAGATCTTCGAGAACATCCCAACTCAGGAATCTCAGCAGCATTTATGTCCTCGACCTGATCGCGATATCGACCAGATCCCTGTGTTCTGCAATTTCTGGGATCTGTGTCGTCACTTCTCCTGTGGCTCGGAGACAAGCCGACTGAATGGTCGTCCACTCAGGAGATGTCTCCACAGTCGATTCAGCTTCATCCGACTGTGTCTCCTCGGAGCTGATACGCTGGACTTTGTCTTTGAGCGTGGCACCCTCAATGCCTGTGTCCGCGTCTAGTATATTCTCCTCCTGAGTAGGTGGGGGAGAAACAGGCTTTGCTGGAGCCTCAGACGCTCCAGTTTTAGTAAGCCTTTTCTTCTTAGGTGGGTCGGCGCGAGGGGGCAAGTCAGCAGTAACTCTCTTCTGTGCGGCTGGCCCTCGCCCGACTGACTTCTCAGCAGCGGCTCTAGTTTTGAACTTGATGAGCTTGCTGTTGAAGTATCATGAATCAGCAAAGGCTGCATGATTCGATACTGAGTCCTCGATCAGTACGGACATCTTTGTCCCGTACAGAAGCTTGCCCACACTAATGAATCTTCTCTCTTCAGTAGGTGTGGCAACAAACTTCTGTGCCTGAGTCTTAAGCTCAGCCACGTAGAATTCTGTCTAGTTGACCTGGACTCCATCCTCTATAATCATCATCAGCTGGAGACGAGGTTTTGACAGTTGATCGAAGGAACCGGCGGAGCTCGTCAGTATATGCGTGACAATGTAGGCGAGCCCGCGGTATTCTGGAAAGAGCTGGTTCTTTGGCAGCGCAGATTTGAACGTGATGTCGTCTCTGCTACAAAACCTTTGGACATTGGAGTTCAGCTCCTTCTCCTTATATCCAACTGGGGAGATCTCGTGCGCCGGAAGATCGAACAATGCTTGTAATGCGGCCCGGATGTCGATGATGTGGTGATCGGACTCCCACTTCTGAGGGGTCACCTCCCTCATATATGCGAATAGGGATACTTCCCCGTCCGTATCCTCTACCGATCTCCAGTTGTAATAAACTTCTGCCACTGTCGAGGAAGATAAGCCTTCGGGTGCTTCGTGATAAGAAGCTCTAGGCCGGACGCTTCTAGAGCCGTGTAGATGGGCTCAAGATAGGGAAGCTCCGCCTGATGAAGAGCCATCGTAGACTCAAACTGGATCTTGGACTTGATGATCTCTTCAACTTTCGGTGGGGTCATTACAATCGCCATGAATATCTGCAGAAAACTTGTTAGCACTTGAAAATAGAGTAAGTCAGTAGAGCTTTAAGCAGAGAACAAGGAAAATTACCATATTACACAAAGCTTGTGAGATATGCAAAGCAGTTAATAGAAGATGAGAAACTGAATGCAGAGAGCTCTTGAGAATACAAATGGCGAAAAAGATAGATTAGAGTGATGATCGAGAGATTTTATAAGATATGCATATCAATCGGTTTTGATCCAACGGCTGAAATTCAATCTCGCGTTTTAATGACGGCTGTGATTTGATGTTATAAACGGAATGATTACTTAGGCCGCCTCTAACCTAGACCCACGTAAGATATGCGCATTTAAGGTAAGGTGAGAAGACATGCATTAAATGCGTTGCAGGCAGCATTAAAGTCTAAGTCTTTTAAATGAGAACAGTTTCCTACTGACTTAAACCTTAAAAATTTAATGGCGGGAAATAAATGCTCATTAACTACTGAGTGCAAGCGACTGATATATTAAATGCGAGCATGCTTCTGACAAGGTTAAGTATATAAGACTATGCAAACCTCTTCAGCTGAACTTTTACGATCAGCTGGTTACCGTTAAGACTGAGGAGGACATTTTATGTGCTGATGACCACGTTCCCCCTTACTGTGTAATGTTTGATTCACCCGACTGAATCAAGTACTGAGTCTTCTGACCTATCGTACTGTTTCCTTCTACTGACTTGATTCAGTAGGATCCAGTAGACCTAGCTCAACTGATAATTCTCTGAATCTGTTCTCAGGTAGTGGTTTGGTCAGTATGTGTGCCCTTTGTTTCACTACAAGATTCTGCCGAATTTCCGACGGAAAAATCCGTCGGCAAAACATAAATATCCGTCAGAAATTACATTCCCGATGGATTTCCCGAAGGAAAAATTCTGTCTCGTCCTGGGCGTCGGTAAAAATTTGCCGACGGAATTTTGAGTCCGTCGGAATATGCCGACAGAATATTTGTCGAGAATGGCACGTCGTAAAAAACGTCGGCGTCCCTTTACCGATAGAATGCCGACGAAATCAGTCCATCGACATTCCCGACGGAAACCATTCCGTCGGCATATTATAGTAGTTGAGGACAGAATGTTTTTAGATAATCTGTCGGTAAATCCGTCGGTAACTTATATTTTTCTTATTTATTTAATTATTCCGTCGGTAAATCCGTCGGGAAATTATAATTTTTTACTTATTTATTTAATTATTCCGTCGGTAAATCCGTCGGGAACTGATATTTTTTACTTATTTATTTATTTATTCCATCGGTAAATCCGTCGGGAAAGTATAATTTTTTACTTATTTATTTATTTATTCCGTCGGTAAATCCGTAGGCAAATTACAGAAATTTCTACAGCCAATACCTCCATTTTTCCATTTTCCTAAACCTGTAACACAATGCCAATTAAACACCAATTCCAAACAATCAACTACTTCAAAACACCAATTAAAATATGAAGCACAATATTTAAATACCAATACTTTGTTTTCAGTTACGATCAAACAACTACGTCTAAGTGTATTTTCAAACACCAACATATATAAAACATAAATCTAAGTGATCATGAACGAGAAGTGGAGTTGTCGTCATCTCGTTGACTGCTCTTCGCCTGTTGAGCTAGCACCTGCTGAATTAAGAGAGTTTGGTCTTGCAGTTGCTTTTGAAAAGCTTCCTCGGTACTGCATCGATCAGCCTCTATAACATCTATCCGTTGTTGCAGCTCCGCATCTAGCTGTTGACGCAATTCGGCTTTCTTTGTGACTAACTGCTGACGCAGCTCATCTATCTCATTGAGCAGTGTGCATCTCGAGACAAATTACCTATCATATTCAAAGAAAAAAATTGTTAATTACATGGAAGTTATTAGGAATCAAGTTTCCTGACGGATGGCTCTCTTGCATTCACTCGGTTAATTGATTGTAGCCCCTATGAGACAACTGGTTTTCTGCCTTAAAGGTTAACAGTTTCACCAGGTATGACAATTGTGAATATGTCTGACAACCGGGCCACAACTCAGTATCTGCTGCTTTCAATATGGCGTAAATATTGTGTGCTTGCTCGTTAGGCGGTTCGTCCAAGTCCTCTACATTTAAACCGGTGCCTCAAGCTTGGTCCATCACCATTGTGTGGTACGTACTATAAATGCCCTCCTCAGTATCCATGAATGTGTTTTCTTCATGATGCGTCGGTGCTAATATTTCCCCATGATAACGCCAAATGTGGTAATCAAGAATGAACCCGTTCTTCGAAATGTGATACCTTACTTCATATGCCTTCAAATACGCCAAGTTTTTACATTTCCTACAAGGATATCTGATTTTATCCCCATCCATGTACGCATGCTGACTACTAGCAAACTCCATAAAAGTTTCAAGACCCGCAAGAAATTCTGGTCTATAACTGTCATCCGGAAAGAACCTTATGTCCATCCAGTCACGATTCATTGTTGCTGATCATTTATATATATATATATATATATATATATATATATATATATATATATGTTAGTCTGTTGATAGTTATCCAATTGGATATCATGGTTTTTCATCAATAAAGATTGCATGTAATTATTAATTAAATGTTACTCTCAAAAGTTTCATCAGTTGTCTAAGCTTATTCCTTGGAATATAGGTGAAGGCATAGAAAGATCTACAAGAGAAGCCGATCTATATAAACTAAGTTTTTTATGATCCTCTTGTAGAAGTCTTTGCGAGACAAACTCTAGTACGAGAGACCTTACGACGGTAGAAAGAGAATTTAGTTTTCGGATAACCTGGAGAATATAAACAAGATTATGCAAGAGAGATCAAAAGAATTTATGCAAACGTAGTTTTTAACAAGTTTCAAAGACGGAATATGCACCTTATATAAAGCCAACTTTGTTGGGTCCCAAAACTCTACTTCCTCTACCTTTTCTTTCTCACTTTTCGCAACAACTATTTCACTACCCCCGCTAAATACAAGAAAAAAGAAATGCATAAATCGAGTCCTATTTGAGAAGGAGGCTAAAAAAGATCGATATCATAACCATAACAAGGCTCGAGCAATAGTAAGGTACGTAAAAATTATCCACCATATACGTTAGGCAAAGAGTGACATTCTAATCGTAATTAAGACAACACTAACTACTCTCAAATCATGACCTTCCAAACCCAAATATTTATATATAATTAATCATGACTAGAAATCTCTCCCTCCCTACTATATACTTTCCAACAATATTTCTTTCAACACCTTATAGTCTCTTCTAATGGGTTGTTCCACATTTAGTATATTGCATAATTATCAGATCTAATGTCTGTGTAAACTTACATACAATTTGTAGGAGTCGGAATAATTCGATCACAAACATGGCTATATATCATAAATATACTGCACCTACTTTGAACACGTTTCTTTCAAGATCCTTGCTGGTATAGTTGACTTCTAATGTCCCATAGCTGCATTTTTAGTACCTTTCAAGTGTCTTAACCATGCTGAGATAAAGAAGATTGCAATTTGTTAGGCAAGATGAAATTTACACATTGGATCAAAGACTCTAGTCCAAGTTAAAATAAAAGAAGTTTTCATAGTATTAGATATTTGAATTGACAAGATCTCACAGCAGAAAATTAGTTGACTACATGCAGAAATTGTTTTTATTTAATTTTTTTTAACAGCTAAGATTAGTACAATTAGTAATTAAATCAAGAACTTATCAAGAAATTTTAATCAACTTAAAAAGTAATTATCTGACCCTATCAAAAAAATAATCTTTCCACATGATGAAGACAATCGACCAGTTCAATGTATGGATCAAATCAACATGAGTTGTCTCAGTTATATATTAAATGGTAAAAATTACCTCCTTAAGAACCCTATAAATGTATATACTACATGCCTAAATCTCATTAAGTGAATTTGTCAAGAAAAACGCTCATAGACAATATCGTAATGCTAGCAGTGGAGAAGATTGATCAAGTTTGGCAATAATGTTACTGTTTTGGAATTAAGAATATGCTTCCACATCACAGTACACCACATCTTAGTGCTAAATAGTACTTAGTTATTAAAAAATTTAAAAGGTGGCCACAATTGTATATATATAAAATAGGCGACATATTTACCTGAATGGACACAGACATGTTTACAAGCAAAAACAAGAGAATAACAAACCTTCAGGTTTAATAGACAACACAGACATGTTTACTTGAAGTCAGCGATGCTGTGAGGATCGGCTGGAAAGTCGGTTTCTTTCACAAGATTCTTAAGATAAACAACAATAATCCATTACTTCGATAATCGATGAAATCAAGAAACATACCTTATGTGATTGCGGATTGAGAGAAGAGAAGGTTACCGGATTTGAAGGAGCGGAAGAGGAAGCAGATGTAGGTTCACAATTCGAATACCTTGCGTTTTGCTAGTGCATGATTGGCGCGGAGGACCGGAGGAGCGGAGGGGAGGAGGAAGGGCTAAAAGTTTTAGGGCTTTCGTATGTAATGTTGGGGATTGAGTGTTTCAATTATTTAATTAAAATTCCCTACGGATTTCCCAACGGAAAAAGTCCGTTGTTAAAATTAAACAGAATCCGTAGGCAAATCCGTCAGCACAAAATTAAAATTTAAAAAAAATAATAAAAAATTGAATTATTGACGGATATTTTCCGTAGGCAAATTTAGAGATAGATATTCCGTTGGGAAATCCGTCGGTGAACCTGTACAATAAAATCCGTCGGTAAAAGACGACCCGAATTCTTTCCGTCGGGAAATCCGTCGGGAAAACTATATATTCTTGTAGTGTTTGTCAGTACGGATCTTCTCCATTCTGATGTCCTTCTTCTCGACATGGTCTCTGATGAAGTGGTGTCGGATATTCACGTGCTTACATCTCGTATGGAGAACTGGGTTCTGAGTTATAGCAATCGCACTGGTGGAGTCGCAGTAGATGGGCACTTCATCCTGAGATATACCATAATCTCGCAGTTGTTGTCGAAGCCAAAGGATCTAGGCACATCAACTTCCAGCAGCCATGTACTCAGCTTCAGTAGTGGACGTCGCCACTGAATGTTGTTTCTTTGAGAACCAAGATATCAGCTTGCTGCCTAGGAACTGACACATTCCAGAAGTTGACTTTCGATCTATCCTATATCCTGCATAATCAGTATTAGAATAACCTGTCAGTATAAGATTATCATCAGCAGGATACCATAACCCTGCGTCAGGTGTTCCCTTCAGATATCGCAGAATCTTCTTTGCTGAGTCCATATGACTTCGCTTGGGATTCGCTTGAAATCCTGCACATACACCTACAGCGTAAGTTATATCAGGTCTGCTTGCTGTTAAATATAATAAAGAACCAATAATAGCTCTATAATAAGTAGAGTTAACAGAAGCTCCCTCTTTATCTAGATCGATTTTGAAATTCGTATTTATGGGGATCTTGACTGGCTTGCTTGAGTCGCAGCCAAATCTCTTCAGGAGATCTCGAGTGTATTTGGCTTGATTGATGAATATTCCTTCAGATGATTGCTTTACTTGAAATCCAAGGAAGTAGTTCATCTCGCCCATCATAGACATCTCGAACTTCTCCTTCATCATTTTCTCGAATTGTTGACATATGGTCACGTTTCTGCATCCAAAAATGATGTCGTCCACGTAGATTTGCACCAGTAGGATGTCATCTCCCGACTTTATGTTGAACGAGGTGCGATCATCGTCCCTTTTGAAAACCTTTCTGAAGCAGAAAGTCTGATAGGGTATCGTACCAAGCCCTGGGTGTTTGTTTTAACCCATACAACGCTTTTCGAAGTCTGTACACCTGATGTCCCTACTGAAAGCCGGGCGGTTATTCCACATAGACTTCTTCCTTCTGTACGCCGTTCAAAAAAGTTGACTTTACATCCATTTGATATACTTTAAATCTCTGATGCGTTGCATAGGCTAGGAATAGACGAATAGCTTCCAATCTAGTGACTGGAGCGAACGTTTCATCAAAGTCTATCCCTTCTGCTTGACAGTATCCCTTGGCAAAGAGTCGAGCTTTGTTTCTAACAATGACGTTTTCATCTCGCTTGTTTTTGAAGACCCACTTAGTACCGATCACGTGCTGATGTCTAGGTCTGTCAACAAGCTCTCAAACTTCGTTTCGAACGAACTGGTTCAACTCATCTTGCATGACAATAATCCAGTCAGCATCATTGAGTGCGTCCTCTATTGTCTGAGGTTCTTCTGTGAACAAGAAACAAGAATAAAGTGAGCTTTCTCCTTGACTTAATCTAGATCTCGTCCTGATTGTTGCTGATGGATCTCTTATAAAAAGATCAGAAGAGTGAGCATCGAGCCATGAACGTTTGAGTCAGACTTCTTCTTGTGATACTACTTCTACACAGTCAACGGGTGTGTTAGGTATTTCGGTCGTGTTGTTCTATGATTGTAGCAGTTCAGTAAGAAGGATAGGGTCTACTGAGTTTCCAGGTTCAGGGGCATTTAGCTCAGGAACATTAGTCGTTCCCCCTGAGTTTATATTCTCAGTAGAGGTCTCAGTTACCACTGGGGCTTCCTCATTAACCGTTGTTACCTGATGTTGATTTTGTTCAGTAGAATCAACCAGGTCAGCCTGTGGGATGGGTATGAATTTCCTCATCGTCTGACTCATCATCCCAACAATGCTGGATCTTTTCGGCTTTGTCGTTCAGTGCGAGATCCTGTAGCTTGCTGCTGACATCTTTAGTATTTATCTTTTTAGGTTTCCTATCCTTAGTAACACACTCATCAAATACAACATGAGGGCTTTCTTCCACGTAAAGAGTCCGATAGTTAAAGACTCTGAAGGCTTTACTGACTCGAGAGTATCCTAAGAATACTCCTTGATCAGATTTGCTATCAAAGACCTTCAACTGATCTTTCCCATTATTGTGGATAAAGCAAGGACAGCCAAAAATATGAAAATGAGAAATAGAAGGAATTCTCCCTTTCCATAGTTCTTCATGTGTTGCTGTGTAAGTAGTGAGCGATTCTGAGTGTAGCAGGCGGTGTCAATAGCATCAGCCCAGAACTTAGAGGGTAGTCCAGAGTCTGCTAGGAGCGTTCTTGCTGCTTCTTTAAGTGTTCTGTTTTTACGTTTAGCAAGTCCGTTCTGCTGAGGGGTGCGAGCTGCTGATGTCTCGTGCTTAATTCCCTCCTTTTCGTAGTACTCCTTAACTAATAAGTTGAGAAATTATGTTCCTCTGTCTGAGCGAATTCTCTGAATCTTGATGTCCTTTTCCACACTGAGCTTCTTCAGCAGTTTTGGTAACTCAGTCATGACATCAGATTTGTTGGCTATGAAGAAGATTTGTTGGCTATGAAGATGACCCACGTATATCTTGAATAATCGTCAATAATGACGAGGGCATACTTCTTGCCTTTTATAGTCACTGGAGAGACTAGCCCAAATAAGTCCATGTGTAGCAGTTGAAGGATTCCATCAGTAGAAGGTGACGGAATTGGTGTACTGTTGTTCTTTGTTTGCTTTCCCTTCAAGCATGCTTCACAGTTTCTGTCTTTGATAAACGATTCATTGGGCAGTCCTCTGACTTTAGAGTTCTTGGCTAGCTTGTTCATAGTTTTGAAGTTCAGGTGACTGAGTCTCTTGTGCCACAGCCATCCTGCCTTGTCACTAGATTTTGTCTGTGCAAGTAAGCAAGCCTCAGGTTCTGCGGTTTTCCAGTTTGCAACATATATATTTTTCCTCCGCGAGCCTGATAACACTGTTTTCCTGTAGATTTGTCAACAACATCACGTAAAACCGGCGTCAAAGATAACTCTATTCGGATTGTCACGGAATTGATCGACGAGAAGGAGATTATGTTGAAGTCCTTCAACATATGTTACTCTTGGAACCGAACGGCCCCAATATTCGGTGTTCCGTATCCCTTTGTATAGCCTTTAGAGTTGTCACCAAACTCAATTCTGAGACCATCTTCTTGTACGTAGTTGGTCAGTAGGCTCTTTTGATAAGTCATGTGTCTCGAGCAGCCGCTGTCCACAATCCAAGGGACCTTATGCACCTGCAAAACAGAAACATTTTTAGGTACCCTCTGGTTCAGTTTGGGTCCTTAGGTGTTAGTGGGTGATTTCGGAACCCAGATTTGTCTCGGGACCTTAGAAGTCTGAGACTTCTTCTTCTGAACCTTGTCAGTTTTTTCTCCACGAGACTTGGAGATATCGACTTTCTCGGCGTTTTGGGTTCAGGAGCTTTCTTCTTCTTAGTCTGTGTGCTCCTCCTGACCCTGGGCTCATAGTAGTACAAACCATACTGTGCTGGATGCTCATATAGTGGTTCACTGTACTGCTCTACCCATCTGACCTTCTTGGTTCCCCCTGAATTTGATCGTGGTGTCCTGGGGCTAGAACCTTTGGTCAGTTGCTTTTTGTTGCTCGGCTGAGGTGCAATCATCTTCTGTTTATTCTTCGCCTGAGGTGTTGAGTCAGTAGCCTGAACTTTCCCTCTGACGAACCTATCAGCCGGCATTTCTGATCTTTTTGACGTTGAAGTGGAAGCTTCATGATTGTAGCCAAGTCCTTCTTTCATGACCATTGGCCTTTGAGCTCTAAGCATGCTTTCCAACTTCTCCTTAGCTCCTAGGTACTGCTCAGTCATCAGTCCTCGCCAGACCTCATCACTTCTCCGAAGTGATTCATAATCTTTTTCAACTTCTTTGAGCTTCTGACTGAGTCGAGCTATTTCAGTATCTTTCTCAGAATTGTCTTTGGTCAGAACTGATAGCTGAGTTTCTTGAAGCTGAGACTTAGTCATAAGAGATTTAATCTCTTCCTTGAGTCTCACAACCAGATTCTCTGAATCAGTAGAGACCTGACAATCAGAAGAAAGTCTCTGATTTTCAGGCTTTACTTGTGCCAGTTCCTGAATGGTTCTGCTGAACTCTCTGCTCAGCTGAATCTGCTCCTCTAGTAGAGATCATCGTAGGCTTGTACCACGTCTAGAGGTTCATCTGTGACCGAGCACGTGTCATGTGTGCTATGTGAAGAAGAGGTTATATTAAGTTTAGAATTTACCTCAGCCTCTTCTCCGGCCATCAGACAGTATTCTGCAGTTGATTCAGGATCTGTCTCTCCGACCTCAACGGCGACAAATGCAGCTTCATCTTCAGAAGAATACATGAATGTATCTTCCTCGATTGAGTCATCGGATATCTCTCCGGCGATATAGGTCTGCCTCCTTCGGGCAAATTTCTCGTGTCTGGCCTGCCATTCTGCTCTTTGAGCAGCTGAGAGTTAGGGACAATCATACTGATAGTGTCCCTCTTTCTTGCAGTTGTAACATACAGACGTTCTGCTGCTTTTTCCGACTGAGTCGTTGGATGGACTAGCAACAGGTTCTGTGTTCCTGCAATCAGTAGTTGATTTAGATTCTTCCCTTTTTCGATAATCTTTCTTACCTGAGGGAGAATCTCTGTGATATTTCTTCAGCTTTCTGACTCTCTCTTTTTCTCTTTGATATTTGAGAGCCATAAGTGCAAGTTGGTCAGTGCCAGATGTCTCAGAGGACTTTGCTTCTGTCGTGGCTACTGCCTTGCTGGAAGAAATGGGTTTGACTCTAGTTTTGCTGACTGTTGCTTTGAAAGCATGATCAATCTGTGTGTTGGGTGATGATTCTATCCTCAGCACAGTCATACTTAGTGGGAAATGATTCTATCTTAACTGACCAAAGCTCAGTAGCCTCGTGCTCTGAATTTGTTTGAAGATTTGAAGATCCCAAAACCCTATCTGATTGGTGAACCATTCCATTGTAATTGTTTTTGTCTCTGAGGGTTCAGACTTAGAAGACACTCTGCTCTAGTTTAGGCGTTCAGTAGATTATCAGCCTCAGCACCAGATGTAGAAGACTCAGTAGATACTTGGACTCGCGAGAGCAAGATATCGAAGGAGTCAGTGGAACTGAACTCAGCAGGAGTAGTTCACTGAACTAAGAACTGACCTTCAGTAGAGTAAATTCAGTACTCTCTACAGGATCAGACTCAGTAACGGTAGACAGTCTTCTGAACTGTCAGATCTTTTGAACGACAATCAGCATAGTCAAATACGAGGAAGAGAGAAGTCAGCTTCTGCCTCGAAGTCTGTTCTGTCTCAACTACTCTGCAAAACCTCGACGAATGACAAGCAGACACGTGCCTTTTTACCTACTAAAGCTGCAAGTCAACATATTTCTAGAAAAGGAGGGAAAGGACATTGTCACCTTTTTCAAAAGAGCCGTTAGCTACCAAAAGAGTGAGAAAGGGATCATCGTCTCCAACGGATCTTTCCCAATCTCTTCTCTATAAATAGAGGGATGATTCAAGTTTTTGAAACTACTACTACGACTGCTACTTCACGAGCAAACAAGGAAAGAGAACTAAAACAAGAAGAGAGCATTCAAACGAGCAATCCGAAAAGCTTAAGTCTTCCGCAAGAACTCGAAGATCTATCTCCGGCGAAAGACTACATCCTAGCTCATAAGGGAACCAAGCTGAACCGATATACAAGCCTCTAGTATCCAAACGACGTTACACGAACCTAAAGCTAAACTCAGTTGTTCGTCGTTCTAGAAGCTACATTCTCATTCCCTATCCCTCTAACCCTAAGCTCAACCGATCATATCCATAGCTTAGACGAAGGAGTTCATATTTGAACATAATCCTTATTGTAAAAGGACTCCTTCTCTGTTGGAGAGTTTGTCAAACACTTTAGTTTGATAACCGTTGTAAACTGAGACTTGCTCAGTATAAATTCCAAGACGCGGCTTTATCCTGTGTACAAGCTGACTGAGACTAACCCAGTATAATAAATAGCCTCCTGACCTTTCGGGACAGTGGACGTAGGATCCTGTGTATCCGAACCACTTTAAAAATCTGTCTCTCGCTTGCTCTCTTATTTACTGTTGCATTGATTTTAACTGTTCATACTGAAAATTATCCTTTAAAATCATACAACTAAGTCTCAAAGATACCGAACCGTTTTTTTCGCTGAATTGAGACTGTCTTGATAAAACGTTTTCCACTCAACTGATTTGGGCCTACACATTTCCGCACCACTGAACTCTATCTGCTGATACTGAATTCTGACTCAATCAGCTAGCAGATCTCAGTAGAGTCAGACTCTTTGCCAAACACGATTCAGAACAGCTATTTGGTCTGCTGAATTCTTTCAGTACAACACTAACCTGAACAGGACTGTTCGTGTTCAAAGTTGAGAAAATAGGATTCAGGTGTATTCACCCCCCCCCCCCCCCCCCCCCCCCCCCCCCCCCCCCCTTTACACCTGAACGTGCTCTTGGGACCAACAATGTGTGTTAGCTGGAGCACTGGAACATCGTTAGGGTAGGTTGTGCTCAAATTCCTCCGTTTTTAATTCTGAAAAGATAACATCAGGAGTTAGAGCATTAAGATCTGAGCGTCGTAAATAAGTAGCAAAAGGAAGCCACTTTAGTCGAGGTAGCGCTCTCAGGATCTTTGTGTTCATCTCTTTGTTGGTGAGCGTCCTCCCCAGCCCGTTGATCACATTGATCTGATTAGTGAATCTGACGCTTAGTTCGTCAATGGTCTCGTTGGGCTCCATGGCAAATGTATCGAACTTTTGTAGCTCTAGCTCGAGCTTATTTTCTTTGATCTGCGGGGTTCCTTGGCTCAGTACACCCAGGGTGTCCCAAAGTTCCTTTGCCGTTTTGCAGTCTTGCACCCTCCCGAGGTGTGAATCGCTGAGCGTAGTCAGGATTGCATTATGCTAAACTCGGTCGAGGTTGTGCAGCTTTTTCTCTTCTAGCGTGAAGGCAGATTTATCTTTTGCGACTTTGGCACCAGTCTGTGCTCCTACATCTCCCGCAGCTGCAAATTGTACGCTGTCGATCATGGGAATGATGGGTCCTGTCTCAAGGACATCCGTCATGCTGTCATGCAGTGATGTTAGGCGCCTCCATTCTCACGCGCCATACCGTATAGTTCTCTATGGAGAACATCGGCACCATCCTAATACCTGACATATCAGACATTGTATATAAGAATATAAGGATGTATGAAGAGATGCTTGTGCAGTAAAAAACGTTTTCAGGATCTGTTCGAGAAGACCAGTAGTTACAGAACCGATGATCAGAAGAACAACGAAGCTCTGATACCAATTGTTGGTCCGGAGACGAGAATCAGGTGTAGTGGGGGGGTGAATACACCTGAGTACTGTTTCTTTTCTCAAACGCGAAGGACAGCTGAGCTGTTGGATGCAACTGATGAACAGTGCCAGATAGTAACCTTCGATTGCGGGTCAGAGAGTGAGCCAACTACTGAGTCTCTCCTACTGACTTTAGTCAGTGGTTGATTCTCAGTCGAAGACTTAGTGCGGATAAGAGTGTGGGGCCCGGAGATTCATCTCAGTTGAAAACGTGATTTTCACAAGTCAAACAGTTTTGGCTAGTGCACTTTATGAATACGTTTTATGCAAGATATGATTTTGTAAGCAGTTTGTATGCAATCCAATAAAACAGTAAATAATACAAGCAATTTTTAACGTGGTTCGGATACGCAAGATCCTACATCCACGGTCCTGCTGAACAGGAGGTCTTGTTGATTAATCTGAGCAAGCCTCAGCAAGGTATCTGTGCACTGGACAGACCCTTCTAAGTTAAAGTCCTTAGCGACTTTACAAATCAAACCGAGGTTTGAAGGGGAGGGGATTTTCTCCAACTAGGAAGGAGTTCTTACAATAAGAACAATCACTAAACGTGAACTCCTTTGAAAATCTAAGCTATAGATATGACTTTGAGCTTAGCTAGAGAAGAGGGATCTAAAGAACTCTAGAGAGAAGAACTAAGGGTATTCTATTGAGCAAGTTCTTCGCTGGATTTATCTTTAATGCGCTAGAGTTGTTTCGAAAGCTTGAGCGTTTTATCCCTTGATATCCCATGCGTGAAGCTCGGATTTTCTTCTCTATTTATAGTCGTGACCCAAGCATTTGTCCGTTGGAGAGGACGATGCCACGTGTCACAAACTTCAAAAGAAAACGGCCATATATTCGAATTGTTGTAGCAGAGTTGTTGATATTGTTCATGAGAGCTGTTTTAGTTGGTCAGAGCAGATAATGTGTTGACGGCTTCTCATTGGTCGAGGTTTGTGGTAGGTGAGATGTGTCAGACATCGGTCTTCATTGGAGTTGACTCTCACTTATCCTCGTATGATCTTCTGCTGACTTTCGAGTGATGTTAATAGCTGGGTCGTTTCCTGTCGGATACAGTAGACTTGATGCAGTCTCTGTCTTCTTCGTCTGAGTCGGCTGACAAGATGTATTCTACTGAGTGTAGTTAGCTGATGACTGCGAAGGTACTGAGCTTTGCATAAGGTTCTTTTACTGATGTCTGTCACCTGATAAGGTATCTTCTACTGAGGCGAAGATCAGCTGAAGACTTAAGAACACAAGCTCTTACACTAATGACGTGGGGCTCTGGAAAGTAACTTCCTACTGAAGATCAATCCAACATTTTACCCAGTACAGGACATAGACACGAAAGATAAAGAAATCGAAATCAGTCTAGCCTATTACATCATCTAGTCATATCGACACTACACTACTGATACCAGCTGGGTTTTGGGATCTTCATTTCCATAGCATGAACACTACGATTTCCCCCAATATTATTTTACCCAATAAAAAGCTAAGTATCATCTACTGACTCATAACCCAACAAATACTTCAATCGACATTCCAGTAACAAGTTACTTTGTAGTAAGATTGTTGAGTGCCTTAAAGTCTAGATGATTAAGTCTCTAAAGCCAGCTGGTATCTAAGTTGCTTCTAGAAATTAGGCATGTATCAGGTTTGCAGCTTGACTAATCTAGAACATATATATCGCGTTTTCTGTACTTGTTAGCACCTTGTTACCTGTAAACTTATCTAAAACATTTGCATAATTAGCGTCAATAATACTTGATTATTATTATCACAAAATTGACTAACAGTTACTCCCTCCGTCCCGCTTGACTTGTCTTGTTTTCCTTTTTGGTTGTCCCTCTTGACTTGTCTTGTTTCCTAAAATGGAAATAATTACTACTACACAAACTTCAATTTTTTTTGTGGGGCCTACCTCTTTACACATAACCAACCACTCATCTTAATCTCCTTGTCGAAAAGAAATGAGTGGGACGGAAGGAGTAATAGTTTACATAAAAAACTTTTGAAACTAACACTGTTCCAAAAGACAATATACTGTAACCTTTGGTGTGAGTAAAGGTGTTATCGTCGAACATAACTTGGGATCCTTGTTTGTCCATATAGTCAGTGAGGATGTCTTTCATGTATAGCATCCACTATCCATATACCACACAGTCTTTATTAGCTTGTATTCGCTTGTTAGTTCAGCTTCTGCACCTCCAAATAAAATATTCTGAGGTATCATTTCTATTTTGTTTGGGTCTTAACAGGTTAAGTAGTTCTTTCGAACCTAAATTTGTCTGACAACTATAATGGTCTCAAACGACCCGATCATCCTCCCCTTGACATCAGTATATACTTTCTTTGTTGGTTTCTGAATTGACTTCTTCTTGGGAGGATAAGAAGCCTGATTATTCTGAACCTAAGTCCAAGGACTTATTGGTATTGTACCTTGGTTATTCTTCCTTAAGGTCTCAGCCTAATAGCTATATGTAATTTTGTTTCCGAGCTGAGCCTTAGGTCCATGCTTGCTTGCCTTCGCTACTCTACTTGTGCTTGTTGTACTATGTGACTCAAGCTGAGGTTCCTTTCCTTTGCCTTTGTCAGCTTGAATCGACTCTTCCTGAGTTGGTTCAGGTTGTAATGCGGCTTTGACAAACTTAGTACTCAAATCAGCTATACATGTGATCTAGGATCCCTTTTGAGATTTATCATATACCTTTCCTTTATTCTCGATCTCATAACCTATGAGATATGTCATATACCTTTCCAGATGCCTTTAATGCTGAATAATCTCAACATCCAACTTCTAGCGTCACTATACTTGGCAGTCAAAGTCTTCGTGACTTGTAATGACTTTAGTAGTTTATGAGGATTGTGTTGGAAGTTGGCATACTTTAGCTCATTAGCCAAGACTGACAACTGAACTTCTTAGCTTCTTACATTATGACCTGAGAACTTTCAGTTTGTCTAATAACAAGCTGAACCGAATAAGCTTCAGCTAGAACTGACTTTGGAAGATCCTTCAGCTTCTCACACATCAATTTGTTTTGTTTATTGAGGATGATGAATAGTTGCTCCAGACTCTTCTGGCTTTCAAGGAGTTCATCGTATTCGGTCTGAAGTTCAAATCCCTCTGCAATAGAGCCATATTCTAATGTTTATTGTGTAAGAGAGTTAGTAGAGGAGCAAGTAGAATTTACCTCAACTTTATTGTTGCTATGAGGCAGAGTTTAGGTTCTTCTGACTCAAATTCAGTTTCAGCATGTATAGCTAGATATCCTTTATCAGCATCAGACTCGCTGAACAGTTCCTTGATTTTGTTTTCTTCCTCTTCATCAGATTCATCACTAGAGGATGAACTTAAATCGCTATTTTCATCAAAGCAGGCCTTCTTTCCTTCAAGGATTTGTCACGTTTGGCACTAAGGTTGGCCCTTTCTTTACTGTTGAGCTCTGGACAGTCATACTGATAATGTCCAGTTTTCTGCCAGTTGTAGCACGGTTTTGGGTTCATCATCTTTCTTCTTAAAATCTTCTTTTTAGGATGATGGTCCTTCGGCTTTCTCATTCTGACTTCTCTCCTATTTTTGTAGTCTTTGTCAACGTGTGAAATCTTAAAGTAGATTTTAGATTAGTCTTTGCAGATGCTCTTTCTTTTGTCGCCCTCTTCGAGTTACCTGCAAGAAGAATGGCTTTTAAAAGATCTTCATGAGGCTAGTCCTCAAGGTCATCACTCTTGTTAGCAGCCTTGAAGACGATCGTCTTTGAGCTATTTTCTTCTTCTTTAAAATGTTAGGTCACTAAATCTTGATCTCAGTAGCCTTCAGGTCGTAGAATAAGGATTTTGGCTATTGCTTGGTGAATTCGTCAGATCTTTGGATGGTGTATGTTGAATGATGTTCTCATTCAGTTCCTTGTTTCATCTCATTCATCAGGTTTGTGAACCGAGTGTGCATGTCCTCAATTCGCTCACTATCCTCCAAAATGAAATTATCAAGTTTACATATGGCAACTTTCAGCTTATTATTCTTTGATCTTTTCGTTTCCTTTTCTTAGTTTCTTGAGCATATTCCACATCTCCTTTGCAGTCTTGCACTTTCTGATTCTACCAAGATCTACATCGTTCAAAGTCAGCAGGACTTGGTTTCTAGCTACCTTGTCTAGGTTGTTAATCTTTCTTTCCTCAACGTTCAGCTGGATCTTAGTCTTATAAGGTTCTTCATCACGAGTGGCGGCAGTTGTCTTGGATCCAGACTAAATTATTCGTGTGCTGGGAATTGTGATGACTATGGGGCCTCCAATTATAACATCCCACATGCAGTCAAGAATAAAAGACAATTAGGGGTGTAAAGGTTCGGTTCGGTTCGGTTCGGTTTTTAGTACAATTTAGGAACCGAACCAAACATATGAAAGTGGTTTGGTTCGCTTCGGTTTAAGGTGTACTTTACTTTTGGAACCGAACCAAACCGCTTAGAAATGGTTCGGTTCGGTTCGGTTTATCGATTCTACTTTTTTAAATCCTAAATAGATTTTTTTGAACCATAATATTCCATACATATTTAACGTGAATGAAATCCAAGCACGACAACTCCAAAATATTAACAAAATATAAATATACTAAACATAACTACAAAAGTTAATCTTCAACTAGGGCTCCAAAATATTAACAAAATATAAATATACTTAACATAACTACAATAGTTAATCTCCAACTAGGGGAAACAAATTCATGACTCCACAATCCACATAGGCAGTAGCAAAATGAAACAACTTCATGACTCCACGTAAACGGATGAATTAAGAATTCCTACGGATGGAGGACTTGTTGTTCAACTTTTACGTTTTGGTAGAAAAAGTGAAAATAGTATTGAGAATGAATTGAAAAATGAGAAAGAATATGGAAATGAGAATTGAGAAGACAGAATAGTGGTGTAGTCAGGACTCAGTTGTGCGACCCTACTGCCCTAGTGTAATAGTAGTATTAAAATCTCTTTTTTAATTTTTTTAATTACATATTTACATATGTATCAATTACCTACTATACCCCTAGTAATCACATATTAGTATACTACCTAGTAAGTAAGTAGTATGTAGTATTAACAAAAATCTTTATATTTCATTCGGTTCCATTGATTCGGTTCGGTTTGAGCGGTTTCTAAACCTTTGGAACCGTGAACCGAACCGATTGTAAACGGTTTCGGAAAATATAAACCAAACCGAACCACGAAACCGAACCGAACCGCATTTTTCGGTTTGGTTCGGTTCGATTTCATCGGTTTCGCGGTTCGGACCGGAACCACTTACACTCCTAGTTGCTATGGAGAACATGGGCATCCAAGACTTTGCTAGTTGTTCAGATATACTGACAAATAAGGAACTAAGGTGTAGAACATTATGTTATGCAGCGAAAAGTTTTTTCAGGATCTGATCAAGTCGACCTAGTAATTAGATATGGTAGTCGGTCTGACTACCGCTCTGATATCAATTGTTGATCAAGGTAAGAACTCAGGTGTATTGGGGGGGGAGTATACCTAAGTACAATTTTTCAAACTAAGATTACGGAGTCAATCAAGAAACTGAGATTGGACATGAGTCCCACAGAGGACTCCTGCATCCTTAGATTAAGAGTGAGCCCGACTGAATTTGAAGTAATCCAGTGCGTGTCGAAAGTGTGAGCCATTTACTTAGTGAAAAAACATTTTTATCAACAACGCTGCAGGTTATATGTTCAACTTCTAAATAGGCACGTGAACCGCAAATTCCTGCCAATTATTAATCCGACCCATCGCCCTCACTCCACCAAATTTCTCCTCTCTCCACACACTTAACAGAAAACCTAAACTTCAACGAGAACGGTAATTCATCACTTAAGTCAACTCTAGATCTACCCAAATCGCGCCCCGGAGAAAATGTTTCTACTGGATTGGTTCTACGGCGTCCTTGCATCGCTCGGATTGTGGCAGAAGGAGGCGAAGATCTTGTTTCTCGGCCTCGATAACGCCGGAAAAACGACCCTCCTTCACATGCTTAAGGATGAGGTAATATTTTACAGTTATTGCTTTTTTCAGATTTTACGAGTATTTTATTCGTTGCTGTTTGTGTTGATTGAGTGGATCCGGTGAATTGAATTTGATTGGTTTGGGATTTCGGTTTGATGCAGAGATTAGTGCAGCATCAGCCGACACAGTATCCGACCTCGGAAGAGCTGAGTATCGGGAAAATTAAGTTCAAGGCGTTTGATTTGGGAGGGCATCAGATCGCCCGTAGAGTTTGGAAGGATTATTACGCCAAGGTACATTGGATTCACTGTTGAATGTAGATATGTGTGGCTTTCATTGAGATTTTGACTGGAAGTGGCTTGATAGTTACTGATCTTATTGTACGATAAAACGGAGCTAAGATTGGACTGTGGACTAGATTGTTTATCTGTGCACTTACAAACTAGTACTCCCTCCGTCCCTCCGTCCCATTGATAATGACCATTTTTCCTTTTCGGATTATCCCATTTGAAATGGCCCCTTTCAAGAAAAGAAAAAAATATATTACATTTTTTCATATTTTATTATTTCTATCTCCTACTTTATCATCCACTCTCTCGCGATCTCACTCATATTCTCTCTTTTACTTTATCACCTACTCTACTTTCTTAATTCATGTGCCCGAAAGCCAAGAGGCCATTATCAATGGGATGGAGGGAGTTTTTGATAAGTTTGCATTTGAAAATGTGTTTTTAATTATTTGAGGCGTGGTTTTATTGCTAGTGGTTTTATTGCTAGAAGAGTTTGCAGAGTTTGGAGTAAAACGTTCTGAGATACGACTGCACTTTAGGAATGATTATGCTACCATTTAGACAATCGTCATTGCATATGCAGAGTAGAGTCCTCTGTTTAGCATTTGAAACGTGCTTGCGCCATTGACAAAATTATGTATGTGTTTCATTGTTGCAGTGAGGAATAAATAACGAACCTGACTTAAAAGAGGTTAGGCCCGAGAGAATACAAGGAAGATCATTATTAATTTGAAATGATTGAACAAAGAACAAGGAAGGAAATTCTCAACAAGATTGAGATATTGGCTTTTAGACCTTCCTTTACATCTAAGGGGAAGAATTTTACGTGTATGAGTAAAAGAGGTTACGTAATAAATTATGCTAATCTGGAATTCAAGAATTATGGTAATCCATGATCAAATATCATGCTGCATGATTATTCTCTCCACTGCTAATCTCTTTCCTATCATGGCTCGGATTGCTCTTCCCATAGCATCATCGCATAGGTACATGGAACAAGGAGACAAGCCCCCCAATCTTCCGTTCCGCCTAAGAATAGATAATCCATGGCCTGTAGTCATATTCCTTCCTTTCTACATCTCATGTCACTCACCAAGCTAACAAGATGGCACAAAAATCGATGTAAAAAAGATGGTTCCTGATATTGTTCTAGGTGTGACCTTTTGAAGATAATGTTATTATGTGGCAGTGAAGTCTATATTGGGTTCTAAGCTCATCAGTATGAAGTTCCTATGGATGCTAAACCTATTAATTAGCTGCTTGAGAACTACCACGCAAATACATTTTATTTCTTGGTTGTTCCAGAATGTATATCTGCTGAAGTGTTGAGTGGGGTATGATTTTAGCAAAGTTCATATATCTCTACCAGGACAAACATCAAAACATTTATTAGGGACATTCAAAATATAATAAATAATGACACCATGCTGCATTGTGATTCCACAGGTCGATGCTGTTGTATACCTAGTGGATGCTTATGACAAAGAGCGTTTTGCTGAATCCAAAAAGGAATTAGACGCTCTCCTTTCGGATGAAGCACTCGCCACTGTTCCATTTCTCATTCTGGGAAACAAGATAGACATACCTTATGCTGCCTCTGAAGATGAGTTAAGTTATCACCTCGGCCTAACTGGCGTGACCACTGGCAAGGGGAAGGTGAACCTTGCGGATTCAAGTGTGCGGCCTCTAGAGGTATTCATGTGCAGCATTGTGCGTAAAATGGGCTATGGAGACGGTTTCAAGTGGGTCTCTCAATATATAAACTAGGGTTTATCATCAAGAAAATGGTTGTTAGCTACCTGCCATACCGTTCTTTCTCGATGAACAGGGAAGAAACAGCTGCGCCAAAAGAGATGAAAAGAATGGTGGACAGATTCACTTGTTTCAGGTTGATTAAGTTTGTTAGTTGTTAAAACTTGTATGACATGCTTTGAGTAGTGGGACCTTATTGATCTCTGTATAATTCTCCTCTTATAAATTTGGAGGTTTTTGCAGCTTTTACGTTGTTTATTTATGGTGGAATGGGTAAAAATAGGCAAATTTTGTCTCTTAAATGCAAAAATAGGCATTCTATGCCAAATATGCATCACATAGGCAATGTATCTTTTTCATGTCAAACAAATTAGTAAAAAATTGGGAAAATACTCTCTCAATTATTATAAACACTCTCTCCATTATTATAAATAATGTCAAATTAGTAAAAAATTATAAACAGTTTAAGATTCATTATCATTACATTATAATAAATAAATTTATGTAATATATATCTACATGTACATCAATCAACATCCATTAATAAAGAAGTAAAGAATAAGATCACGTGGATCTTGATTGAAAAAAAAACATGAAAATAAGGAAAAAAGTGAGAAATGCCTATTTCATGCATATTTGGCATGGTTTGCCTATTTTTGCATTTAAGGTGCAAAATTTGTCTATTTTTAATTTTTTCCCTTTATTTATTTTACTTTTTGTTTTATTTTGTATTTTGTTGAAGCTTCAAAATCTTGCTCTTTTGGTTGCAACTGTTTGTAGAAAAATAAAGTTTTTCTTTGTACTCTTCTCTCTCTCCCTCTCTAATTGTTGGTCTCTGTTCTTGCGCTTTTAGCACTCACAAGTCACAACTACTACTATTTCGGTAAATACTGTGAATTCAGGAATATAAATTAGGGGTTGTAATCTAATTTTAGGAGAGGAGATAATTCTCTCAAAAAATACAATTAAACCTCGGATTTTACAAGATTTAGGAGTGGCTCCATTTCCCTCTTTTATCCGCCAATTACAGTAGATGTATTTGTCCTCATATATACGGACATTATTTATCTAATTAAGATGAAATAAAGCAACCACTTGAGTGAAAAATTAATATACTAATATCATACAATTTATAACCGAAAATATATGCTGTTTTTGGCAAACATGCATCAAATAGGTAATCGATATTTTGCCCTCAAATGCATGTTTTTGTATGCATTTAACTCTACAGTAGGCCTCACCAAGTGACATTAAAGTTGTCACTTGTTAGTGTGAAATTTATAGGGAAAAAATAAATAAAACATTAAACTTCAGAATCAAGATTCCTCTAAACCTTTCGTTTGCGTATAACGCCTAAAAAGTAAGGCAACACAAATTAAGCAAAGCCAGTGTCTCTATGTTACAACAACTAAAATTTATAATACTAAGCATTCAATATTTTCGTTTTGGAATATAGTACATTCTAAATAGATTAGATAGAGTTTGTAATCTTATGTACAATGTTGTAATACATCTGTAAGTCATTCATGCGATGGGATCTTCTAAAATTAATTAGACCTTTTTCTCATAAGGAGCACCCCTAACATTATTTGAGTTGTATATTAGGTTAATCATATTTTTGTGTAGTTTGCAAGTTATTATGCAGAAGATGTCAAACAAATTAGCTAGTATAATCATATATAATAGACTCGGCCTATAGAGATATTAACGAGATTTGAACTTGTATCATGAGATAACCTACGCTATCAGTCAGGTATGGTGGAAGGGAGCATTGAAAAATGAGCTTTTTATGCTCATTTCTGAGTTTGCAAGGACATTTTTCCTTGAGATAATATTAGTTGAGAGATAATACCGTTGCTAAATTGATTTGGTTGGTATGACTAAAGGACACAAATCACACAATCTTTAGGCCTAAAATACTAAAGGTCTTTATGTGTTATAACTTACTCTCTCCTTACCAATTATCTAGTCCAATTTTCTATTTGGGATGTCCCAAATATATTGTTCAGCTTATTTTTTTATCAAATTACTATACACAACTTTTTTATAGAATTTACAACTTTACACAATTCTACTCACAACTAATAACCTTCCTTAAAAACCGCACAAAAAGAAAAGTGGATAATGTAATTGGGACAGAGGGAGTATAATAGTAATTGAACATTAGCGGCACCATATATAAGGATACACAATTTGATAAACAGAAACCTTAGCGGTAAATTGAGAACGCACGATTAGTTTTTTTCTGTTTGATGAATTGTTAAAGATTTGGTAAGTATCATTAAATTTCATTTTATCTAAGCGAAAATGGTTATTGCGTCCTAATCAAGTATATAACCTTGCTTTGTTGCTACTAAAACGTAAGTTGAACTCGACAATCTACTTGTATGTGGAAAAAACAATATACTATATTCTTTTAATGCACGCGATGGGTGAAGACTGTATCACTAAAAATGTATAATTATAATGACCCAATAAAAGAATAATACAATGGTGATTTTTGTTATATATAATACTCAAGCATTATGTTTTACGAAACAAACTTCAAGCCTATATAATATTTATTAAATTTATGTACATTTAGTGAATAATCGAGTAGGTGTGTATAAACTATTCCTTCCGTCTCAAAAATCCATTGGGAGTATTAATTAGTTACTTAATATCCCCACTACTTTTAATGGTCTTTTCATTTTGATTTACTCTATAATGTATTGTAAGGGAAGATTATATAACTTTTCTTTTCCAAATACGCTTGCCGCATAAGTAACGGTTCCTTTCTACCGATTTTATAAATTTAACACATTTTTAGAATACTTAATACCATTGATTTGATTTATAGTAAATTCAATCATGCTTTTAATATTAAACGTTTTAAACAAAATTGATAGCATCAATGTATCTAGTTATCACATATAATTAATACGTTAAAATCTTTTATAAATATAAGCTAGTGAAATCGACCTCATGTAAAGTTAATAGAATTGTGTCTTAATACTTCATTAATCCAATTATATCTAATCTCTAATTTTAAAAACATCACATCCAATTGGAGGTAAAGTCGACTTCACTCAAATTTATATATTATATAATTTACAAATTACTAAATTTATCTATTTAGGCAGTGTTTAGTTGTTACCAAATCCACAATGAACTCTAATTCCAAAGTTGGAGCGGTTTAACAAACATTCTTTCACGTCTCTCTCTCTCTCTATATAATATATATCGAAACGGATGTTTTTACTCCAACACTCTCTTCTTGAAAATTAACTTAACACATCGTCGCCGCCGCAACCGATGGGGAATTCCGCTCCTCACCGCCTGCCGGACGCCGCTGGAAAAGTCATTCTCCCCGATCGCAGCGTTTTCACCTACGATGGTCCGCTGACCGTCGCGGAACTCATGCTGGACCACCCACAACACGTGGTGGTGGAATTCCAGCCGATAGTGAGCGGCAAAAAGCCGACGCCGCTGCCGGCAGATCAGAGGCTCGAGCTCAGAAAAACCTACCTCATGATCCGAATCAAAAACGGCAAACCAATTCAACTGTCGACGGAAGAAACTCGGACAATTCTCGCGATCACGAACGCCGGGGTGAAATCATCGAAAGCGCTGCTGCCGTACACTGGGCTTCTACCGCAGTTCGCGCGGATGTTCCCAGCGATAGGAGGGAAGAACGACGGCGTCTCCGTGGAGGAGAAGAGGCGCCGTTTGGATGAGAGAGAGAACGAGGGGGGAGAAGAGATTTGATTATTTTGGGGAGATTATGGAGGGAAGGACCGGAGTTTCTAAGCAGGCAGTTATCGGGTAAGGGGTGGAAACCGAGTTTGGATCCGATTACAGAAAAGGTTGCAAAGGCAAAAGCTCGTCACTGGATCATGCTCTAATTAACCTTCTCCGGTGCCGTTCAGGTCAATTTTATACATACAACGTGTATTGATAATATAATATACTAAGAAAAATGTGCAATTCTATGGATGGATGGTTTGATTTATGAAATTGAAGACTTGAAGTATTAAATAAGTTGTTTAATTTAGTTACAAAATATGAATATTTGTAGTGTTTTAGCAATTGTGCATGTGGAATGGGATGTGGATTGTATAGAGCTGCCAAATGTTGTTATTGTAGTGCTTTCCGAAAGAGAGGTTTTTGGACCCTTTGAATTAGTAGATCTAATAGAATCCATCTATAGTAGTTAATTAAAACTTGTGACATTTTCTATGTCACGGAGGATATATAATAAATGGAAATATTTTTAAAAAATGACTAATTGAATTTGAGGGGCGTTTGGTCCAAGTGGGGAAAAGGAAATAAACCTAGAATGGAAACAGAAAAATAAATAAATGAGTGATTCTTTACTTTTTTTTAATTTGTTTGGTTCAGCTACACATAATATTGGTTATTGTGTTCCCCAATTCTTTTCGTGACGGATTGGTTCAAGATTTAATTACTTAAATACTTTATTTATATTACAAATATTTAGATATTATTTAAATATTTATTATATTCTACTTATAAAGTTTACATATTATGTTAAAGGGGGTGGTCAGGTAGAAATTGTACAATTTACACAGAAACTAGGACTTATGTATAGTTTTTGTTTTTATTTATGTATAATTCTTGTACTTTAATGCATAAACGTTTGTAATGTTACACTTTCTTCTTTATGTGAAAAACCATTTAAGGATTATGGATAATGGAATCTTTCAGAGGAAATTCGGTCCAATTCATCCAATAATAAGAAATGGCGTTAATTGACTCCTACATTCCATTGAAGGTCTTATTTGGTCCACTCTCTTATTATAAAAATGTTATATTATTATATAATTAATATCACAGGCTATAATCTACTAAGACCACTTTCCCGTATAAGAACTAAGAACTACTATGAGCCATGGATCATCCAATAATCAATGGTTTAGATTTAATTTAGATTTTAATTAAAATTGTGCAAGAAATAGGGGCATGGGAATAACTGGTAGAAGGAAAATAAATTTTAGATATAGATCATAGTAATTACCGTTCCCATACATTCAAGATTTCAGAAACGTGACTTTTCTCCTCCCACCCACCGAAACCCTATCTTTCTGCATAACACACTAGGAGACGAATAGAAAGACGATCGACAAGGAGCATGATGCTACGTCGTCGGTGGATCCTAAACCGTGTGGCTGGAGATCGGAGAAGTGTAAGTTATCTTCGGCAATGTTCATTCTACAATCATAGGACTTGAATTTGTCAGTAGTTTTGAATTCATTCAATTGGGATTTGAATTTGTCTATAGAACAAAATAGTGAAGTTTTATGTTCCAAGTTTTTTGAAATCTTGCTTTTTTCTTTTCCAGGAGATAGTATATTTTGTGATTTCTTTTTGCTCATTTTCTTCTTCTACTAGAAATTGTAGTATCCCAATTTTTAGTTATGATTCTAAAATTTTGATTTCGATAAATACATAAAAGTATAGACTAATTTTTGGTTAAATATTGTCAATTTTTGTAATTAGGTTGGCCAATTTCAAGATATTCTCTCGGAAATTTGGGTAATTTTTTTCTTATGAGATTGGACAATTTGAAGAAAAAGTGTTGGGTGATGATAAAAGATACTTCCTCCGTCACACTCGACTTGTTTTGTTTCCTTTTCGGGCCGTCTCACCCAACTTGTCTTGTTTCCATAAAATAAAAATAATTACTACACAGCCTACCACCTTTTCTTTGTGGGTCTACCTCTTTACACACAATCACCTACTCATCTACAAACAACCATTCACTCATCTTAATCTCCATGCTGAAAAGAAACAAAACAAGTCAGGCAAGACGGAAGGAGTATGAGATTGAATGTGTCGGTCTAGAGACGAATCTTCAGGTGTGGGGGTGAATAGACATGAATCCAAGTTTCAACTCAAACGCGAAAGTCAGTATTACTGAGTATGCTCGCTGAATAGTTCAGCTCGCCAGATAAGCTTTTTGATCACGTGGGCAGAGTGATTTAGTAATCTGAACATTGTCTATTGACTTCGGTAAGTCTACAGAAAATTCAATAGATGAATAAGTGCGGAAAGTGTAGCTCCGATTTTATCGTCTCGTGATTGAAAAAACGTTATAATTAAAAACTGTTCAAGTTATGCTTGTGCGTGTATTCAACATTATTAAAAATCTGACTTATGAATTTTAGCAAATCAATTTGATGCAGAGTGGATAGCAAAACAATAAAACAGTAAGTGCACAGTCAGTATTAAAAGTGATTTGGATACGCAGGATCCTATGTCCATTGTCCTGAACAAAGCAGGAGGTCTTATATTTATTATACTGAGCAAGTCTCAATCGATCTGTTCACCGGACAGATACTCTAGTTATAGTGACTTTACAAGGTTTTCAAATATGGGGTTTGACTTTCTCCAACTAAGAAGTCTTACAATAAGAACAGTTCAATAAATATGAACTCCTTCAGTTTCTAAGCTTATTGTTTGGATGAGTTATGATAAGATTTGAATATCTCAAAACCCCTTGCTGAATGATGGGCCTTCAATATTGTAATAGCTTAGTTGAGTTCAGCTGTTAGAACTCAGTAGGCTAGAGTTCAGTAGATGTGCATTCAGTAGAAGATTCTGCACTCAACCGAAGAACTCAGTATCGAGGAAGTCAGTTGGGCAGCTATCGACCAACTGAATCTGCAAAGGAAATCGAGCATGCGAACTGAACTCTCAGACGAATGTCAATAGAGGAACATCAGGTGAAGGTCTGAGGATTCAGAGAAAGTTACTCATCGTACTTTGAGTTTGAATGAGCCTCACCAACTCTCATAGACCTCGACCAATAAGGAGCCGACAGCGCCTTATCTGCTCTGCCATGAAGTTGCTCCTAGCCGGAAAAAGAGGAAATATCTACAGTACCTCTACTCAACGTTCAAGTTGTTATGACCGTTTTCTTGTCTTATTCGACACGTGTCTAGACTCCCTCTAACGGATCCATTCACAAATTGAAGACTATAAATAGAGAAGAGTCTTCAAGCAGAAAGACAACCAACCGGGAACCAAAGCAATCAAAGCTCAAACACTCTAACGAACTTACAACAATATTCAAGCGAAGAATTTGTACTTAGACTTAGATCTTCTTTAGTTCTTCTTGTTGGAATTTTGTATACTGGAAGCAAATTTTATGCTTGTATACAATGTGATTTGTCTTTACCATTATTTTATAAAAGTTAGATTTGTGTAGTGTGTCGGGTATCGCAGAAGACTACACAAATCGATTGAACTGACAAGATATAAACAGTTATCACAACTGAGACAACTTAAGGATAAGTTGTCGGTTTAAGCTGCAGTTTAGATAAGAAGTGGCTTGTCTTGGCTGCTTGTCTTTACTGGTACACTTAAGGTGGTGTATTGATGGATCACAGTGAGATGTGTTCTCCTAACTGACCTTAGTGGAGAACCAAGATCTAGGTGACTTAGCTGGTCTTAAGCTTGATAAGACTTCAACTGAGCACATTTGGCTATCTATCACTTTGACCTACTATGGTGAACGTCATCGCTACCGGATCTACGTATCTTGAGTGTTAGTAGTTATTTGTGGTTCAGGCTGATTGTCTGTATCTAATTTTAACCTCCCCACGGAGGTATACGACTAATACGAGCTCAATTGATATGGTTATAGAACTAAAAAATTTGTGTGTTATTTATAAAAATAAAAATCTCCTTATAGTATAAAATAAAAACATTCACCCAATACTATAATCATTAGTGATTACCACTGTCATACATGTATTTACTAAACGCACCATTTAAAAAAAAAAAAAAAAAAAAAGGAAATATAACAAACGAATTCATTATCTTTTCATGTATCGATTTTACTTGTCTTTTATTGAAAAATTAAAGTTAATGTAACAAATATTAGAAAAACGAGCAAATTGCCGATATTGTTTGTGGAATATCGGTGTTGCCAAGAAAATTGATTTAAGAGTTGATTTAATACGCGCTTGTAAAAATTTAGCATGACCTATCATGATCCTGTAAAGTTGGACTAGCCAATATGAAAAAAGGAATCAAACACTAAATCTTTTTATAAGACAGCTAACGCTTATGGCCTTATCCAATGGATCAACCTACCATTTGTTCAAATAAAAGGAAAATTAACTAAAGACGTTAATCGGTCACTTGCCGCCACCGGTCATTAGGTGGCTCAGCCACTGGGTGGAACCATCTTAATATGAGAATAAATCATTCAGAGATTTAGTCATATAACTCTTTAAGAAATAATTCAAGTTCCTTTTAACGAAATCAATATTCTCTTTTTGTTACTAAAAATCAAGTAGTATCTCGATCCAAACTGGCTGCTCAAACACAATTATATTTAATTTAAGGCAAATTGGCAAATTTGGTCCCCAATGTTTGCCACTTTGGATGAATTGGTCCCTATTTTTTTTTTTAGTTTATTGGTCCCCAATGTTTGCTAATTTAGATAAATTGGTCCTTCTGTCAAATTTTAAGTTAATTAAGTGTTAATCATAGGGGTATTTATGGAATAAAAGTTTCAGGGACCAATTCATCCAATTTTTAAATAAAACTTTAATTTTTTTTAATTATGTTTTTTCGAAAAAAAATTAATTTTTCAAAAATTTTTTTATTTTAAAAATTACTTTTTTTTAACTAATTTTTTCTGTTTTTTCAAATAAATTTTTTGGTAAACGAAAAAAATTAATTAATAATAATTTTAGGGACCAATTCATCTAAATAATTTTTTGAATTAACTTTTTTTCAAATTTTTTTATTTAAATAAAAATTAAGTAAATTTAGATTAACTAATAATTTTGCATTTCACGGTGAAGGAGGGAGTGGGTCAACACAACGGTTGGGGGAATCCGTTATGTTCTTCGAGGAGAGGAGCGGCATTGGACGACCCGCTCCTAGTCGTCCGGGTTATGGCCTCCCACCTCCTAGTCGTCCAGCTGCTCTTCTCCTCGAAGAACATAACACATTCCCCAACCGTTGTGTTAACCCGCTCTCCTCCTTCATCGTGAAATGCAAAATTATTAGTTAATCTAAATTTACTTAATTTTTATTTAAATAAAAAAAATTTGAAAAAAAGTTAATTCAAAAAATGATTTAGATGAATTGGTCCCTAAAATTATTGTTAATTAATTTTTTTTCGTTTACCAAAAAAAAAATTTGATAAAAAAAAGAAAAAAAATTAGTTGAAAAAAGTAATTTTTAAAATAAAAAATTATTTGAAAAATTAATTTTTTTCCGAAAAGATCATAATTTAAAAAAAATTAAAAAAATTAAAATTTTATTTAAAAATTGGATGAATTGGTCCCTGAAACTTTTATTCCATAAATACCCATATGATTAAAACTTAATTAACTTAAAATTTGACAGAAGGGTCAATTTATCCAAATTAGCAAACATTGGGGACCAATAAACTAAAAAAAAATTAGGGACCAATTTATCCAAAGTGGCAAATATTGGGGACCAAATTTGCCAATTTGCCTTAATTTAAAAGCTAAAGAAAATAAGAAAAATGTAATTTCAAATTAGCCCACCGAATTTTAGCTAGCGGTGAGACCGCGTTTTCATATAGTGGGCCCACAAATTTAAATTTCTGGTATAATTTGGGAAGCCGTTAATCCGGCAATCATACACCTCATGTTCAAACTCACGAAAAGCTCAAATCTAAAATTGCTAATCAAAGCCTAAACACAATAAAAATTACAAGAGGAAGATTAATTCATCACCACCCATTTAATGATTCCGAAATTTGTTGATCCAATTTTTTGTAATTACATTGTATGACGAAGGTAATCTGTAGCCGCTATTCGAGGTACACACAAATAAATCACGCTCATTTGCAATAACATATAGACCACATAAGAAATAAATCATCTTAGAATTATCGTAGATGTCTGACTCACACATTGTTTGTTGACCTAAAAATTTGTTATGTCTAATCATTGCATTTTATGTTTCTTTTTAAAATCAAACTTTTGTATCAAAAAATATAGGATTATGAACGAATGTAGATTTCTTGATGTATAACTATATGTACATTGAATTTTAAGCATGGTATATTTGTTAATGATACTTATGTTTCATAGTTCATTAGGCCCGTTTATACATGTAAATATGATATGTATTTGATGTTTTTATGAAAAAGTAGATAATTAGATGTAAATTCGGGTTAGACAATGACTACATTAATTACCATAAGTCAAAAGAACTTAATTAACTTTTACCCCTTGATATATGGGCCTAATAGCCTTCTTACTTTTACCATAAAGCAGCAGAAAAAGAGGATCTCCTTGGTAATAGAATAGTTGTAGAATTAGTTACTATAGTTAAAATATCATGATTTTAATTTCAACAATCTTCATAGATTAATTCGATCAAACATAATAAGATTTAATAAGATTTAAATCTTTTAGTAAAATTTATATGTCATCACACAGAAATGGAATTTACCAATTACACGCCTAAAATGCAGGGGTTTTAAATTAATTAATTTATCTCCGGCTATTTTTGTTATAATCATTGTATTCATAATGATAACATCTTAGATCGCAAAATATTACAATATGAAAACCAACATTATCGATGAGAACTAAAATCAATATCATTTATTGATTCGTGTCTGTGACCAAATGTAGGCTGGCAGGGTTTTCGTTTAAAAAAAAATCATTGATTCGACGATTAAGTTTTGAATCTAGGACTCAAAATTCTCATTTTATATATTCCTTATATATCATTTATCATTACTTTCCGATATACATTTATTTATGATGCATCGCAATCTTCATTACATTTTTGTAAACAAGAAATGTTTGAAGATTCTAGTTTGCTTTAGTAAGTTTATATGCAAAAACTATTTTCGAGATTCATGATTTTTAAATCATGAGATTATCTATATCTATATCACCAAATCAAATTATGATAAATGTAAATCAACAAATGTTGTAAATCTAGAACCTAACTAATTATGCACAATTAGGATTTATTAACCATAAACAAAGAAGGGCAGGTCAAAATTATTGAAGTTTGACAAATTGCAAATAATAAATGAAGTAAAGTGGATAGATTGCTAGGCTGCTGCCCATGAAAACAATGTCAAATAATTAACGCCACACCGCGTCTTGAATATATAACCTTAAATCAATTTCATTCATACTAAGGGTATTATCGGACTTTCACTCCCCAAAATTTCTTACATAAGACTAGTCCGTAGACTCCTAACAAACGCAAGAGAGAGAAATTTAGAGAGAGGGGAAGAGAGCGAAACTGCGAAAGAGAAAAAAGCCTCTCTGAGTAACAGAAAAAACAGTCTGAAGATTTTATTACAATTTGTTATATCAAGAAAAAAGAGAAGGCATGAGTGAGATTGTATTAATGATAGATGATTCGAGATCATCTTCTTCTTCAGTTTCGATTTGCAGAATTTGCCACGAAGAAGAATTTGAAAGCTGTAAAAGTCTACAAACTCCTTGTGCTTGTTCTGGAACTGTAAAGGTATTACATATATATTATGTATATGTGTGTTTCTTAGGAAATTCTTTTTATATATCTACTCTACTAATTGATTTAATTTTTTTTAATCTGATCAGTTTGCACACAGAGATTGCGTCCAGAGATGGTGTAATGAAAAGGGGAACACAACTTGTGAAATTTGCTTACAGGTATGCTCATGATCATCACACAAAACCCAGAGTACTAATTAATTTTCAACTTTTTTAAATTTCGGATTGGAGAATTTTATTAGTTTTTTCATTACTTTTATTTTCCTATATACGAACATGTACGTATATACAGTGCTTGTATGTACACGTACAGTGGGTGTATATGCGTGTGTTTTCCAGATATTGTATTATCTTGGAGGCAAAGGAATATATAATGTCTCAATCCCAACTGAATTTCTTCAAGTATAAATAAGTCTAAAAATATAGCTTTTTTAATTTTGAATGCTTTCTTATTTTGCATTGCAAGAATGGGATATAACCATGTGTTCTTATCTACTTCCATTTCCAATTTTCTATTATTTTCTTGGGCCCACTTTTTCATTTTTTGACGTCAATCCAATCAAGCTTTTAATAAATTTCATTTTACAATAATTGTTATGAAAAGCACCTTTTGATTATTATTATTGTTTTTTTAAAAAAATTATAATCTCATTGTAGGAATTTGAACCTGGATACACATCTCCGCCACCAAAGAAAGCACAGCTCATTGATGCAACAGTGACGATAAGGTGTACACTTTTTTCTTCTCTCAAACAAAATTCTATTTGCGATTAAAATATTCCACTTCCAACTCAAGAAAAACAAACGAACAAAAATAATACTCACTCCTTCTTTTTATGGACACGAAGATTAAAAAACTTCTAATATACGGTATATATTATTTGACTTTTGAATTATTTATTAATTTTGATCCACACATTCTTTGTTTTTATTTAGAAATATAACACTTTCTATTGTACGGCAAAAAAAAAATACTTTCTATAAAATGGAAGGAGTAATAAACATGGCACTCTCGAACCCAAATTAATTTTGTTTTTTCTTATTTTTTAAATGCACCGGCTCGTTGTTCACGGACCAGAAATCCTAGAATTTCTGTGGACATTTCTCCTTTTTATTATTTTATTTTATTTGTCCTCAATTTAGGGCCAATAATTTAAGATTTATAATATGTTTTTTGTCTTCCTGATGCCCTTAATTTTGTGTTTTTTTTAAAGAAAAAAAAAAGATGAGCAAACATCACATATATATATATATATGTGATATATATACATATATATATAAGTTTTTAATAATTCTCAATTTAGTATTGCAATTCTTTCAGGCTGGTGGTCTATTTTTCAATATTTATATAGCATGTATCTCACTAGATAATAATACTACATATTTATCCAGATGTATTGACAAAGTGAAATACGATTAAAAAATCGGAAATAATTAAATCTGGAATTTGTCAATAGGAGAAGTGTGGAAGTGCCAACAAATGAGCAAGACGAAGAAAATCAACGCCATGTTGATCTTGATTGTGAATCTACAAATGCTTCTCGCTGCAGAACATTGGCTCTAATTGTAAGTCCTTTAATATCACCAATCTCTCTCTCTCTCTCTCTCTCTCACACACACAATTGAGTGCAAAAGATGGCAGTTCACAGCTCTGCTTCTGACGAGACATTTGTTTGCTGTTTTAACTGGAGGAGCAGGGGCTTACCCTTTTTCGCTTCTTATTGTAAGTTGTTCATTTTATGTATAAACTTCACTCAACACACACAAAAAAAAAAAAAGACAAAACCGACCTATTTCTGGACATCTACTTCAGGTGCTTATAGCTAAGGCAAGTGGTATTCTCGTACCAATGTACATATTGATTCGGATTTTAGCAGCACTACAGACCAACATTAGCCATCATTACCAGGTATCTTCACCACCTTAATCCATCACATTTCTAACGCGTTACATGAATCATGAAATTGATCAAGACATCCAACATTTATCTTCTTCAGAATGCTGATACCGATGAAGACGAAGACGAAGACCTGCATAGTAATGTTGTAACACTAGTTTAACCGAGTCCACCCATTCTTGTATCTTTTGTACCTATTCTTCTTTCTTTTTTTTCCTTTTTCTTTCTGCTACAGAAATGAATGAAGGTATAGAAACAGATTGCCAAAAAGAGAGCAAAATCACTTCCATTTGTTTACCAATAGTCACAGAATCTCGCAAGCTGCTTATACGCTTAGCCCAAAATTACAGCTTAAATTAGAAACTAAACAGTTCACAGAATATATATAACTTCTGATATTTGAATATCTAACCTCTTGCCGGTCAAAAAATTATAGCATGAACGAACATGGTTCGTAATACTGTCATAGAAGTAACCTCGCTCTAGACTGCAGGCTGGTTAACGAACCACGAGCAGCCTCACTTTCAGAAACATGGTCAAAAGTAGCTGCGATTTTTATCAAGTTTTGGATGATGAACGATGCCTCGTCTTCCCAGTTTCTAGTATCCAACCTATTTCCATAAGTTCCTTCAAACTTATGGGACATTGATGCAGCCTTTTGTAGTACTGAATCAGGAAATCCTGCTAAGCGAGCAACGTTAACACCGTAACTTTTAGGGCATGCACCTGGTGTCAACTTGTACAGGAACACTACTTCCTCTAAAGACGCCTCTCCTTTTTCGACTTGGCAAGCCATATGACAGAGAGCCACCTGCATCAAAACACCAGATTAGATTATTGACAAGTGCAATCTAGAAACCTCAACAAAATAAAGTTACAAGAAAAGAAGCATCGAGTTATTATAGTTCATTTGGAAAAAGGAAAATATGATTAGCATACCTTGGGATCACTCTGGTAGTCAATAGCTAATCTATGATAATGAGTAGAAAACATTCCTCGACATTGTACTCCACGAACAAAATGTTCAAGCACCGACGAACTGACAAAAGAATCCAGATAAGAGATTAAAGCGAAAAATACAAACAACGTGTACTATTCTCTTGACAATATAAAGTAGCTCATACGCGATGGCTTGTCCATCTGATGTCGATGTTCCCCGTCCCAGCTCATCCAGAGCCACAAGTGAACTGCGCGTTGCTGACGTCTACATTAATCACGACAGTAAGGTTACATGTCAAGATATCAAACTTAGGTAACTACATGTATAAAAACTAATTTGAAGCTCTATACCAGAAGGATCCTCTACTTCGGGTTCATATTTAACTCCTTTTAAAAGTACTAATACGGCATTTGGGGAAGACATATAATGAAGAATTTTATTGGCCGGTATTTTAAATTACGAACAACAGCAGATCTTATCCCGCTCCCCGTTACCCCATTTAGGGGTTAGTCCAAGCCGATTAGCTATCAAATCCTCATACCCATTGTATATCTAGTTAAAATAAAAGTACCCTCCTCAAATCCCAGTGGATGATAAGATATTAAGATAGATGGTAATACCCATAAACATATTGACAAGATCAACTTACCAGCATTGATGCAGTTTCCAGAAGCTCTGTCAGAAATGTGCTCTGCCCAGCCATAATTTGATCTTTAGCACCCATTCGAACAAATATACGGTCAAAAGGATTCAAAGTAAAACTTTCTGCAGGCACATCAGCTCCTATCTGTGGAGAATCAAAGTAAAGCTGTTCACAAAGAAAGCAAAACAACAAAGTACTAGTTGGAAAATGCGATCCAACACCAAACCTGAGCCAAAATCACAGCCAAGCAAACTTGGCGGAGAAGAGTAGACTTCCCACCCATGTTAGGACCAGTAAGGAGTATAAAGCTGGAGTGATCAGAACCACCTAGAGTAACATCATTGGTGACAAAGGTGCCCTCTCCCAGGGTATCACTCCTCAGAAAAGGATGGCCTAAGCTTTTAGCTCTAAGGAATGGGACTTCATCAGGACTCGGAGAAGCTATAACGGGACGGCAACTTTTCCCTTCATAATAATCACTTGCAGTGGATAAGCTGATTAAAACATCCAGCTCTGCAAAATAGCAACCCAAGGCTCCATATTCAGATAAGCAATTTCTTGAACCACCAGAAAACCATTGACCTTGTTAGAGTCTTAAAAGACATGGAGTAAAACACAAATGAACATAAAGGGGACCAGTAATTTAAGCGAAGACTATCCAGATCAAAATACTGTGGTCACACAGCTATATGGGCATTCATTTTTGCAGGCAAGATTCCGTACCTATTTTTTGGGGTATATGAAATAAGACTGCACTGAGCTCCTTTCTTATGGTTCACATAAACGTACACATACATGAAAGTACTAATACCTGCTACAGTGGATACATATTGTCTCCATTTCATGTGATTCTCACAAAATCGTTCTATTAACCTCTGAAGAATGCTTTTCAATGCTGACTCCTTCTCGGATTCAGCTTTTGAAAGCTCTCCTAACAATTCTTTTATCACTGGAGTCCAGTATCGGCAGAAACCCTGTGAAATTAATCATTCAGAAACAGTAATTAGAGAAAATTGAGATCCACTCAAGCAAGAAAGAACAAGTAATTTCTCATTTGGTCAAATATATTATAAGTTTCCCAACTACAAAAGGACTACGGAAGAAGCGAAAGACCTTCTGAAAAAAACTATTCAGGAACGGACAAACTGGATTCTATTTGAGGAGCAACCTTAAAAAAATTGGTAGCTTTTATTTTCAAATGGAATCAAGCACTCATGTCATATGGAAAAAAAGTTTTTTCTTTTTTCACGTTCAAAGTAATTAGAAGTCACTGATCTTGGTTTTAAGAAAAAACCCTACTAGTCTACTGTAGAAAATAGTCTGCAAACGCAGGTCAAGTTACAATTCGACATACTTCCTACTGTATGAAAAAGAGTGGAAGAGTTGATGAACCAAAAAGAATCTTGCAGTTATGGATAAAAATTTAGAAAGACATGAAGAGAAATAAGCTTGAACCCCAGACCTCTCCCTTCTAGACAGCAGATATGGATGTCCCAAAGGAACAAGCAACTAAATAATGCTGAATGTACTTGGAATTAGACAAAATTGTGGTTTTACCTTCTTCGATGATCGTAACTCATATTCCTTCGGAATATTCTCTGATAAATCCTCAGGCACTTCCAAAAGGTATGTATCTTTCCCAATTGTGACATAAGAAATCTGCAATAAATCCCAAATGAAGTAAAATTATAGGAGATGTTCAGTCATCAGACCCAGGCGATTTTAGAAACTTCTTACAGATGAATCTCCAAGGAATTTCTGCTGCTCCTTTAAATGTTTTCTGAGACTGGAGTCGATGCCTTTGACTACTTGACATGCAGCATCATAATCAATGTCAGCCCCTTCTCGAGGTATGATGCGCCCTGACTGGTATGCTTCCTCCCAGTCGAAGGCATCCTTGAAATGCACGAAGATAGAATTGACATCAGGAATCCCTGCTCCTGAAAACATGCAATATAAGGTGTTTTAATAACCTAGGAAAGTTACAGTGAAAAATGTTTCAGCTTATACCAGGAATTAATAGATGACGTAATAGTCTAGACTCCACATTCTCTAAAATAGCACCAAGTGCAGAGCACGCATTTGTCATCATTTCACATCCACGAAGAACTGAAATGAACTCTCGGAGCAGTTTTTTTCCTGCATCTTCATATAGAACAACTTTATTTGCATTCCTGCCACTAGCTTCACTGTATTCTCCCCAGAAACCAAAAACAGAATCAGTTGAAGGATGTAGCAAATCTCATGGAAAATATTGAAACTGAAAAGCTGTACCTGCCAGCAAAGATGCGTGCAAGCACACGTTCCATGTCAGGTAGCTTGGACAACTCTTTTCTGAAGGTAAGCACACCAGGTTGATTAACTCCCTGAGATTCAAAAAACTATAATTTTTAGAAAATGCACTTTACCATAGAAAGTTAAATTACTACAGTCAGCATTAGCAATTTTCATTTATATCGCCCCTTTAATTTAGACACACACAGCAGATGAATAGATTGAAGCCAATAGACAACTAAACCTGCGAGAGAGCTTTTCGGAGTCAAATATACCTTTAGTTCTGCTATAGCATCCTGACGCTCCTTAATTGACTCAAGGTGATACAAAGGTCTTGCAAGCCATGTCCTAAGCAGCCTCTTACCAAATGCTGTGGCACAATGGTTCAATTGAGCATATAATGTCCTGAAAAGACAAAAATTACGGGGTAAACAACTTGGATCAAGAAAATTCTACAACAAACATTACAGGAAACAGTGCTTAAGTTACCCAGAAGATTCTCCATTTCTGCTATTTTCAAATATCTCAAGATTTTCCAAGGCAGCAGCATCAAGAACCATGTATGGTTTTTGGGCAATTTCACCAAAACCAGAGTGCGGGAGCAATTCAAATTTAGCAAATCTGAGAAGTGACACGTCAAGGAAAGCCTGCCTTAGATAGAAAAGAGTGCCACCAAGTGCTGAGAGTGCTTGGCTTCCATTTTCACCCTCATTTATTAGATTGGTTAGCACATCTGGTAGGCAGTTTCTACTATCAATAGTCATTGAAGAACCACCAGACTGCACCATAGTTTCATTCTCTGATGAATTGTGAGATTGATCGCCAAGATGCTGATAAATGTTTGTAAGTTCAGAAATAGTTTTCTCAGCATTCCAGAATTCAGAGAAAGGAACCAGTTCATTAATCAGGGGGTTTCTTGTATGTCTAAATAGCGCTTTTTCGGTCTCCGGGCACAGCAACTTAGCCGGTTTTATAATTTCCACTGGCCTTAATTCAGATAACAAAGAGCTTAATGAACTGCAATCAGCATCGTCCCTGAACTGTTCAAAGGAACCATACTCAATCCCACAGAGAACACACACATAATAACATAAGAAAAGAAAGCATAAATGAACCCTGCTACAACAAGCATATGGAAAACATAAACAACCTCCACTATTTACTTCATGGAATTCACCAATTAAGATTACCAAAACATTTAGGATGGGAGTAGTTTTATCAGCAATATAGTGATGACCTTCATAAAAATCTACAACAATAGCAGTAAAACGCAGGAAACCAAATAATCTTAAATCAGGAAAGAGCGCAAGCATATTCAAGCACATCCAGCTCTTTGCATGCTAGCTACAAAACAATTAAGTTATTCCATTCCACCTGCCCCAGGATAATTTTGCTTGTAGTAGCATCAACCGCACAGAAACCAAATATGTGGACCCCTTGTTCATTTGCTGATATTTGGCAGCTTTCAGTCACTGCTACTAGATACGAAGCATCAGGGTTGGTTGAAAGAGTTTCTCCCTCTGTTAAAGTTCCTTTAGTCACAACAGCACATATCTCACGTTTGACAACCTGGAATGATCCGCAGTAACTATCAAACATCATGATAATAACAAAGTTTTGCTATGAGTTACAGGACTGATTCTATTTAATGAAATCAAAAGAAAAATTCTCTGAATGACCTTATCCTTAGATCCCTTTTCTTTTCGACGGAGATCAAGCTGTTCAGGTGTTTCTGTTTGCTCCACAACAAGAACTCGATAACCCTGAAAAGATAAAAATGCATATACAAATTTATTTTTTCAAGGAGGGGGCAAAACTACATGGGTAAAGGATATATGTGGAATCTTCTTATAAAATTCAAGATACATGTTAAAAGTAATAAAAATGAGCTATAATAGATTGAAAACAGAAATTCAGAATGCAGGACAACCTTTCTTGCTAGCTTCTCTACATTGATTGAGAAGTTCTTCTCAGGAAACCCACAGTGAGGTTGCTCCCCCTAACAGCACAAGAAGCAATCACCAAACAGCTAGAAACTTAAGCAAAAAAATAGTCTAAAGAGAGCTAGTCAATCTCTCTATAGGTCTGAAATATTGATATTCGAAGTCTTTAAAACTGCAACATACTATCAAGATTCTCTCCTTCCCATCTAATAATAATAGCAGACCAACAAAAAAAAACAAGTTTTAACTATATCTAGTACCTTCATATATTGCAAACCAAGTTCTTTAGCTCCAACATGTGCATCCATCTCAAAAAGTTCATAAAACTTGCCCATCTAGTTAAACAATAAAAAGAAAATGATTACACTTCTTGGAAAATCTACAACTAACCAAGTTGATAGCACAGACATGAGATTCTTAGCTATCATAAATGAATTTGGCTGCTACCTTGAAAAAGAGAACTTTGTCCATATGCTTCGACTTAAATTCCCACCATTGACGCTAAAATTGACAAACACGTCAGATTTACTATTTCAAGATATCATAAACAAGCTATAATCAGTCGTTTGAAGAAATCAAATACCTGGCCACCAGTTAAATTTTTTACAAAGTCTTGAGGCAAGTATAAGGTTCTAGGATCATACTTTTCATCATCTGGGAGCCGGCGATTGGCGTCTTTACGATCTCTGATAAAAAGGGAACCAACTCAAAATCGTCCAAGAAACTCAGCAAATGCAAATGCTTCAAGCAAAGATGTCAATGCCTCAAAAGTATAAATAAACATTAGTTGCATTACTTCAAGATCCTGACGAAAGATAACCCCATGTAGAAGATCAAGTATATCTAACAACTTACAACTCAAGGAAGCGCAATTTCTCCGCTTCACGTTTGGCAAATCTTTCGGCTCCGTCTCCCACTGTAGAGCTATCTAGAAGTGATACCTTTGCACCTTCAATAACATAATCTAAAGTTTACTTCTGATGCACAAGTATCTTATAATAAAAAACCATTGACATAATCTAAAGTCTATAGCGGTCACACAACATTGAACAAGATTGAGAAGAACCATTCACTAACATAAACTTGAAAAGCTAACATTAAACGGGTACTAAAGAATCCAAATCAAGTTGCACTACTGATCTAATATGAATAACATACCTCATTAGTTTCTTGCATAAACAAAAAATTAGCTCATCATAAACCTAAAGAGAACACAGGAGCTATTTGGGAACCCATTACTTACTATGAGCACTAGTTCCGGTAGTTGGCTCGATGCCCTTCTTAGCATTGCCTGAAAGAGAAACGTTGGAAACCCCCTTCTTCAACTCTCCACCACTCTTGCCCTTTTTACTAACAACTGCTTCTCCTCCGCCCACTTTCCGTTTTCTAGAACTCGTATTATTCCTAACACCAGCTCTTCCATTTCCTTCTTCCTCTTCCACTTCTAAATCCAAATCCTCCAAACAGTCTTCATCGTCGATTATTTCATTCGCCACCTTGCCCCCCCAATCCTCATCATTGGAATCATCTTCTGGCTCTTTGAGATCATCCTCATCCTCATCCGCATCCTCATCTTCCTGTACTGAAAATCTTCTCAGCCTCCTAAGCTTCTTCTTCGCCGGCTCCTCAATCCACTCAATCTTCTCCGCCGAAAGATTCAAACTTTCCTCTTCAGCATCACAATACTGAACCAAATGCTTCCCAGATATCTCATCAAAAGACTTAACGACGCCTTCGTACCAAGACTTATCCAATGGCCAATAAACCCTAATCCTCCTGTCAACAACCTCCGCACCGTACGATTTCTTCTCAGAGCTAGGCTTCTCAGTTGAAGAGGCGCCCAAGTTCGGGCTGATAACTAGGAGGGACTTCTTCCGCTTAGACGGGAGAGGTGAAGGAGTGACCGTACTCGGGCTTCCTTCAGGGTTAGGGTTTTGCTTCGTAAGAGCGGGCAACGGCGATTCGGAAGGAGTCGGAGATGATCCCGGCGGCTTCTTGCCAAAGAACGCAGTGATCTGACGCTGTTGATTAACCAAGGGCGACCGCCCGTTGCTCGTCTTTTTCGACGACATCCGATTATGAGATATTATACAAATGCGACGGCTTTATGTATAGTGTGAGAAGCCGAGAATGAGTGGTGAGTGGTGAGAATGAGGTTTAATATAGCGGGAATTGAAATGGGGAAGCGCGTTAGTTGGCGGGAATCCGAGGGAGGAAGAAGCCCTGCGGCGCGTGCATTTCAGTGTCCGGACTTTATGATTTCGGGCCGGCACGTTTTTCCTTTTTTTCTTTTGGGTTTTATTTTACAAAAATAATTGTATGATGCATGTTCGAGAACCAATTGCGTCGGCTAGCCTTATAATTTGAGAGTAACTTGTTGAATCTAAACAAATTTAGATTTTTTTGGCATTTCGATCTCGCATGTTAAATCTTTATTTTTTGGTACTAGACAAAATGTAATAAATGGGGCTACTCAAAATGTCCATGAAACAAAACATTATTCACATCTAAGATGTGCTTCTCTAACATCGTTCAGAAGTTGACATTGCAAGATATATATTGAACGCAAAATGGCCTTCAAAGTAGCTTAAGGGACTAGCAAATTTATGCCAGACTCTTATTGTTCTCGTCTTCCAGTTTGCGAGAGCTTATTAATAATTTATTTCAACTTATTCTAAAAAATAAGCGTTTAGGTACGCATTTGAGAGGACTCTTAAAAACAATTTATTTCAACTTATTTTAAAAAATAATATGTTTTTGGCTTTTTTCGTTAGCCGGTAGGAATAGCTTATGAAATAGAGCTAAAAATAGCTTATGAAAATAGATCATCGTATTAAATCTCATAAGAATAATTTTTAAACTATTTTTTTTCTCTAATTTAGTGCTTATGTAACGACCCGAAATTTCGATATAAAATGCATTGCATATCTATTCATGCATGTTATCAAGTGTTTTAGTCCTGTAAGTCGAGCCTAAAAATTTAAATGAAAATTAAAGCATTTATCTTATTTGTCATTAAATCATTTTTTGTTATGTAAGTTTATTTTGAACTTTGAATGTGTTTATTTATATCATATTATGATTATATTGTTATTTTTTAGATATAAAACATGATAGAATTATGAGGCAAGAATAATATTTATTTATTTTGGATTTCCTAAACCTATTAGGATGAAATGATATAATATTTTATATTGCACTAAGTTATTAAGAGATAATTTGAAATTATGTTTTGTGAATAAAATAGATATTATACTTGTGATATACATATTTTAGGATAAAATCTAGTTGTGTTTATCCAATATCTTAATTTATCTATGATTAAATCTAGGGGGGTAAGTGGTTGGGTCAAAAAAAAAAAAAACGGGGGGAAAAAAAAAAAAAAAAAAAAAAATTTTTTTTTTTTTTTTTTTTTTTTTTTTTTTTTTTTTTTTTTTTTTATATTATTTTTTTTTTTTTGGGTTGTTTTTATATTTTTTTTAGATTAAAAAAAAAAAGGAATATTTTTTTTTTTTTTTTTTTTTTTTTTTTTTTTTTTTTTTTTTTTTTTTTTTTTTTTTTTTTTTTTTTTTTTTTTTTTTTTTTTTTTTTAATTTATAAAAAAAAAAAAAAAAAAAAAAAAAAAATAATATTTAAAGTTTGAGAAAAGAAAAATTTTTTAAATTTTTTTTTTTTTATTAAAAAAAAAAAAAAAAAAAAAAAAAAAAAAAAAAAAAAAAAAAAGAAGAAGAAAAAAAAAAAAAATAAAAAAGGGGGGGTTGGTTTTGTTAAAATAAAAAAAAAAAAAAAAAAAAAAAAAAAAAAAGAAATTTTTTTTTTTTTTTTGGTTTTAAAAAAAAAAGGGGGGGGGGGGGGGGGGGGTGCCCCTTCTCTCTTTCCCCCGCTTTTTGCCCCTAAATCTCTGACTAAATTCTATATAAATTATATAAGTACAAAAATAATTATGGATAAAATAGTATTTGATACTTTTATGATTATGGGTCAATAGATAATTTACTCTAAGCCTATAAATACACCCTTAGTCGTCTATAATATAGTTTCACATAAGATTTTCGAAATTCTGCCATCAAAACTAGAAATTATTTCAAGAATTATCTAAACATATTCCCGGCATCGTATCGTCGTGAAAATTTAGGAGAATTTTCCTATGTATGTCTAATATACTATATTATTTTTATAGAATTTTACAATCATGATAAGTATTTGTTAAAAATTGCTATTCGTAACTTGCCAGTTTTTGACAGCATGTCCATGAGCTTGATAGAAAAATTATTTTTCATATTTTCTTTATGTTTTTTTAGACCATGCTGAATTTTAATGGGATATACTACATGTTAGGTCATTCATGTTAAAAATATAGAATTTTTGGGATACGTTTACTATTTATTTGTTAATTTGTTTCTTTGTGTGTCATATTCTTTTGTCAATGTACATAGATATTGAAAAAACAAAAGTTTTCATGTTACTACTAAATGAATTCTTGATCATGATAAGTTTTTTTTTTTTGTGATGGAATAGGTAATATGTTGTTAATGTTAGAGATCTATAATTTTTAGGACAATACTTTTATAATTTTATTCATTTATTTCATGAGTTGCCGAATTACTCAATACATGAATGAATTGTCAATAGAAAGAAGTAAAATTATGTTTAATATACTTAAGTTTATTATTATGTGAAACCATTAAAGTTGCATGTTAGTAAGTAGATTATGTATAATATCCATTTTGGTTTGATAATTTTGATCTATGTGTATTTATAAATTATTTGAATTATTGATGCATGCATGACATTCTATGTAGAGTCATTAAGATAAATTTTCATGTATAAAATCGGCGCGCAGGACTTATACATTGATATCCATTATTTTTTTCAAGTCAAAGTTAAGGTGGGGAATGCTACTATTTTATCTTTATTATATGTTGTGTTCGATATTTTATGTGATTATGACATGCATGAAAGGATGGGACGAAATTGGACCCTTGGATCGAAATTGAATCCTGAATAAAAAATCGATGAAATTGGGCCGTAGAATCGAAATTGAGTCCTCAATGAAAATCGATCGGAATTGGGCCGTAGGATCAAAATTGGATCATCTATGTAAATCAGTTAAAATTGGGACGTATGATAAGGTTATGGTCTGTGTCACCGAGTATCTATTTCCATGATCTAATTTTTCATGTCTTATCGGTGTGATATATAATTTTGGTAAATGTGTATATCTCCCACTAAGTAGTCGTACTCATCTTTATCATTTTAATATTTTTCAGGACATGGCTCGGCCGATGCGTAGAGGTGGTGGTGGTCACGAGGATAATTTATCGTTGTGAAATTATTGCTTTTAGTTTATGAACTTTTCGTTGTTTCTTTTTGAAATGTTAGACTTAGTAAATTTTTATTTAAGACTTTCGCTGAGTCTGAAAATAACCAGAGTTTGCACAGATTCTTTTTCCTTGAAATTGTTTTGAAGAGTTGAAATATGCATGTTAAGTATGAACTAGCGTCCATTGATAAGTTATTAAAATTGGGGCGTTATAGCTTATATTTAAATGTATCCAAATGCAACAACATATTCAACTTATGTGCTTATGCCATAAGTACTTATGTCATATAAACAATAGTTTAAGGCAATGTTTGGAACAACTTAAATAAACTGTTTCTGGCTTTTTTTATAGAATAAGCACTTTTTTTAATTTTTGAAATGTATGCTTCTGATTTTTTGTGCTTAAAATAAGTCAGAATAAGTAGAAGCTCATAAGTTGGTCAAATGGTGCTTTTTAAAAACAGAAACAAAAAAAAATTGAAAAATAGCTTTATGAGAGTGTTTGCAAAACTTCATTTTCTAAATTTAAGCTGTTTTTTTTCTAATGTTGCAAACACTAACAACTTTTACTTAACAATTTTAAGCATTAACCATTAAAAGTTGTTCATAAAAACTCTTCCAAAACACTACCTAAATTATTTTTTTATTAGACGGGTCTTACCCATACATGGTACGAAAACAGTCAAACACATATAGAGTGACAGAGCCATGAAAAGAAATTTATATATGCTAAGATACATGATTCAAACACAAATATTTATGAAATCTTAAATGCTACTTTTTTTTACATAACTAGAAGAAATTTATAAAATTTCACGGATGCTATGGCATCCATTAACTTTATCGTGGCTCCGTCTTTGGGTCAATGTGATTTTATTATTATTAGGACAAATTAGAACGAAGAGCTAGACTGTTGGGTTATGAGTCAGTGGTTTGTCTTAACAACCACTTAGAGGATACTTAGTATTATTTTATCAGTAGTTCTTGTAATAGGACTTATCTGTTTATCGGTAATGGGGGAAATCATAGTGTTTCATTACTATGGAATTGAAGATCCCAAAACCGTCTTGATTCTTTGTGTAGTGTCGATATGACTAGATGATGTAATAGGCTAGACGAATTATATCTTCCATTATCATTCTTTTGTCTAAGTCCTGTACGGGGTAAATGTTGGATTGATCTTCAGTAGGAAGTTACTTTTCAGAACCCCACGTCATCAGTGTAAGAGCTTATGTTCTCAAGTCATCAGATGACCTCGCTCAGTAGAAGACATCTCATCAGCTGACATACATCAGTAGAAGAACACTTGTATTCAAGCTCAGTACCTTCAAGAGTCATCAGTTGATCTCACTCAGTAGAAGTTTTGCTATCAGCAGACTCAGATGAAGAAGACAGAGATCTTATCAGGTCTACTATATCTGACAGGAAACGACCCCAGTCTAACTTCATTCGAAAGTCAACAGAAGATCATACGAGGATAAGTGAGAGTCAACTCTGATGAAGACCGATGTCTGACAAGTCTCACCTACTACAAACCTCGACTAATGAGAAGCAGTCTAAGCTCTACCTACTCTGACCAACTAAAGTTGTTCTCATACACAGTAATCAACAACTCTGCTGCAACTTTTCGAACTTATAGCCGTTTTCCTTGGACGTTTGTGACACGTGGCATCGTCCTCTCCAACGGACAAATGCCTGGGTCACAACTATAAATAGAGAAGTGTTGGTCCCGAGAGCACGTTCAGGTGTAGAGGGGGGGAGTGAATACACCTGAAACCGATTTCTCAACTTGAAACACGAACAATCCTATTCAGGATAATGTCGTACTGAATGAGTTCAAGCAGACCAGATAGCTGTTCTGAATCGTGTTAGGCAGAGTGACTGACTCTACTGAGATCTGCTAAGCGGACGGAGTCGAATTCAGTATCTTCAGATGGAGTTCAGTGGTGCGGAATTGTGTAGGCCCGAAATAGTTGAGTGGAAAACGTTTTTATCAAAACAGTTTCAGTTCAGTAGAATAATCAGTTAAGTTCGCTGAAACTCAGTTGAATGATTTTAAAGGATATTTTTCAGTGTGAACAGTTAAAATTAATGCAACAGTAAATAGCAACACAAGCGAGAGACACAGAGATTTTTAAAGTGGTTCAGATACACAAGATCCTACGTCCACTGTCCCGAAAGATCAGGAGGCTATTTATTATACTGAGTTAGTCTCAGTCAGCTTGTACACAGGACAAAGCCGCGTCTCGGAATTTATACTGAGCAAGTCTCAGTTTACACAGTTATCAAACTAAAGTGTTTGACAAACTCTCCAACTATGAAGGAGTCCTTTTACAATAAGGATCAAGTTCAAATATGAACTCCTTCGTCTAAGCTATGGATATGTTCAGTTGAGCTTAGGGTTAAAGGGATAGGGAACGAGAATGTAGCTTCTAGAACGACGAACAGTGAGTTTTAGCTTTGGGTTCGTGTAACGTCGTTTGGATACTAGAGGCTTGTTTATCGGTTCAGCTTGGTTCCCTAGGAGCTAGGAGGTAGTCTTTCGCCGGAGAATGTTCCTCGAGTTCTTGTGAAAGACTTAGGCTTTTCGATTTGCTCATTTTAATGCTCTGTTCTTGTGGTCTCGTTACCGCTTGTTCTCGCTGAAGGCTCGTGTGCTTTAAATTTTGAATTATCCCTGTATTTATAGAGAAGAGATTGGGAAAGATCCGTTGGAGACGATGATCCCTTTATCTCTCTCTTTTGGTAGCTAACGGCTCTTTTGAAGTATGATGACAGTGTCCTTTCCCTCCTTTTCCGGAAAGTCGTTGACTTGCAGCTTTAGTAGGTATAGGACGGGTGTTCCGCTTGTCATTTGTCGAGGTTTAGAAGGTAGTTGAGCAGAACGACTTGGGAACGAAGCTGACTTCTCTCTTCCTCGTATTTGACTATGCTGATTGTCATTCAAAAGTTCTGACAGTTCAGAAGACTGTCTGGCCGTTGCTGAGTCTGATCTCTGATTCAGGAGCAAATATGCTGAGATGACTCTACTGAAGATCAGCTCTGAGTATAGTGAACTACTCTCGCGAGTTCGGTTCCATCGACTCTATTCGATATCTTGTTCCCGCCGAGTCCAAGATATACTGAGTCTTCTACATCTGGTGTTGAGGCTGATAATCTACTGAACGCCTGAACCAGAGCAGAGTGTCTGCTGAGTCTGAAACCTTAGAGATAAAAACAATTACAAAGTAATGGTTCACCAATCAAGATAGGGTTTTGGGATCTTCAAATCTTCATAGATTCACTCAGAGCATAAGCCTACTGAGTGCATGTCAGTACGGAAGATAGAATCATTTCCCATTATGTATTACTGTGCTGAGGATAGAATCATCACCCAACAAGAAGCATTTCTGAGCTCCACGCACGGGATATCAAAGGGACTACACGCTCAAGCTTTCGAAACACTCTAGCGCCTTTCACGAAGATCCAGCGAAGAACTTGCCTTATTAGAATATTTTCTAGTTCTTCTCTCTAGAGTTATTTCTTTAGATCCCTCTTCTCTATCTAAGCTCAATCGTTCATATCTATAGCTTAGAACCTTCGAAGGAGTTCACATTTCGTGACTGTTCTTATTGTAAGAACTCCTTCACTGTTGGAAAAAATCCCCTCCCCTTCAAACTTAGGTTTGGATTGTAAAGTCGCTAAGGACTATAACTTAGAAGGGTCTGTCCAGTGCACAGATACCTTGCTGACGCTTGCTTAGATAAATCAACAAGACCTCCTGTTCAGCAGGACCGTGGACGTAGGATCTTGCGTATCCGAACAACATTAAAAATTGCTTGTGTCATTTACTGTTTTATTGCACTGCATTCAAATCATCTTACAAACTCATACTTTGCATAAAACGTATTTGAGAAGTGCACTAGCCAAAACTATTTAACTTGTGAAAAACACGTTTTCAAACAAAGACGAAGTCTTCAGGCCCTACACACTTATCCGCACTAAGTCTTCGACTGAGAATCAAATACTGACAAAAGTCAGTAGGAGAAACTCAGTAGTTGACGCACTCTGACCTGCGATTAGAAGGTTACTATTTGGCACTGTTCATCAATCGCAACCTACAGCTCAGCTGTCCTTCGCGTTTGAGAAAAAGAACTTGTACTCAGGTGTATTCACCCCCCCCCTCTACACCTGACACTCGTCTCCGAACCAACAGTGGAGTTGTTCTTCAAGTTCTAGACTACTGAAGGGAGCAGAGTAGGGAGTTAGAATATAGAGACTAAGCATATCCCCCTGTCTTAACAATTTCCCCTTATTACAAGGAAGCAATTCCTATAACACAATAGTCTATCAGAATCTAAGCAGCTACTGACAAAGAATCAACCAGTGAGTGTGTGAGTCAGTAATCACTTCAGTGATTCTGAGTGTTAAGCATAAAACAGAACACGGCTTATATAGATAATAAGATATTGTCGAAGCCAAAAGAGAGATATATATATATATATATAATGTAAGATGGTTCAGTACAATACATCCCTTTCTAATCTAGGAAAGTTAAAGAATCTAAAGCTAGGAATGCTTGTACTACTTGATCCTGTCCATGAAGTCTTGCAATTGAGTCTCGGGAAGGGGCAGTCCATACATCCTGTAAGTAAACTTCCTCAGCTTCAGAAATTCAGCAAAGTCTGCTGGGTCGTCTTCTTCAAGAAATCTGGCTCCGGCAGCATCCTTTACTTCTTTCTCGATAACACCATAATGAATAGAATCATCAAGTCTTCTAGGTGGTGGCAGAATTCTGGGTTCAGGGACTCGGACTTCAATATTTTCTTTTACAACTTTCTGCATGTAAGCATACATTTCAGGTTCAGTCCTCATCGTCCATTCAACATAAGCATCAGCCTTTGCCTTATCGGACCAGAATCTCCAGAAATAATTCCTCTTGATGAACTCTATCTTCAGTGACTCCCATCTCTGAGTGTACTGAGCTGGTATCCACTCATCAGTCCTTGGCCATCTCTGTGTCTTCAGATTTGTTGGTTTCCTGAACTTCCTGTATTTGTATGGAATGTCAGCTTTGGAAGGAACCCTCAGTCTGGCTTCTTGTTCAGTGCGGACTCTGAGTGCTTCTAAGTCTGCCATATGAATTCTTTCTCTGGCAGCTTGAATATGTCTTGCCTCTTCTCCTCTATACAGGTATCGATCCATCTGAGCAAAGATGGCTTCTATCTCAGCATCCTGTTCTTTCGTGTTTGTGTAGGAGGGCTTATGAGGCGATTCATCTTCTGAGTCAGCAGGGGTACTTGATTTTTCTTTAGATGTGCCCTACTTCTCAGTATCCTTCTGTTGTTGTTGCTTCTCATTTTCCCTATCGTCATCATCTTCAAGTCTCAGCTTTCTAGGAGGCAACCTAGCAGGTGTTTGCTTCTTCCCGCCGCGAGCTGGAGCCTTTGTTTTTCCTTTAGTAGTTTTTGCCTTTGGCTTGTTGGCTGCTTCAGCTTCGGCTATCTCCCTAGCCAATCTTTCATCAGCGGCTATTTGAGCCTCCTCCTCCTTACTGATATATCTGTTAGATTTCTTGGAGGGAGGGGTCGGGAGCTTTAGGACTTTCTTGCCTTTGCCTTTGACTGGAGGTGGGAGAGGTGCCTCTTCCTCTTCTGAATCCTCCTCCTCAGCATACTCAGCAACCTCTTTGATTATGTCCAAAGGGGTTTGGGTTGCCTGAGTTGCTTGTTCCCTGGTTCCTGAGCCACTTGGGCCAGTCCCTGCTGAGATTCCAGCGGAGACACCCTGGGCCTCACCAGTATGTTCAGTAGGAGCAGTTGTCTGAACTGAGCTTGCTCCTGCTACTGACCTTGTCTTCTTTGAAGGCTTCGCATCGCTCCTTAGCCTTTTGGGCTTTCTCTTCCCCCTTAGATTTTTCCTCCTGGGACTTCTTTGGTGCAGTTGTCTGGGGCTTCTTTTCCCCCTTTTTGGCATCAGCAAATACAGCCGGGGTTGGAGCGGATACTTTGGTGTTCAGGCTTTTGTACGAGGCTGACAATTCATCGAGTCTAGTATGGATTTTGGTCAGCGCCTCGTGCAGCTCATTCTTCTCATTGATGAGTTCGTCTTTGTAGTGCTGGTGAGAATGATCAGCTGCTGCCTTGAACTGGTTCAGCTTTGTGTCAACCGTATCTTCCAAGGCCTTCTGGATAGAAGCAAGTTTGAGCTCATGGGCCTGAGATATGGCTGCGACTGACTCAGTGTGGGAGGACTGAGAGGCCTTAAAGTCTGCAAGTAATTTGGCCTGTCCCTCCTGGATCAGTCTTAGCTGAGTATCGAAATCAGCTTTCTGCTTAGCCAGCGCTTCAGATACTACAGTGGAGATATCAGGGGCGGCTGATTCTATCAGTGTGGTCCTCAGCCCCTGAATCTCTGCGCTAGTGGCTTGAGCAGTTTCCTTCCACACCTTGTGGATGGCTTTGGCAAGGGCACGGTTCTGGGTGCCTTGGCTTCTGAGAGCCTTCGCCACTGTCTTGGATCGTCGGCCTTTAGCGCTGGGCGCTACTTCGAACTGTGGCTCGAGTAGGAGCTGCTCAGGTTCTGAAGTACCAGCCGCCGACTTCTTAGGAGCAAGGATTGTGAGTGGTAGCTCAGTTTGAGGTGATGTATCCTTGTCCTGTTGAGTTCCCTCATCAGGCTTCTCAGGGCCTGAATCACGGGGTGGGTCCTGACCGTCGGGGTCAGACCCATCTGAGGGAGCTGAGCCGGAGACCTGCTGACGATCATGCAGCAGGGCCAGCATCGCAGCCCTCAGGTCGTCAAGTGTGCCAAGGTCAGCAGGCTCTGAGTAGCCTATCTGCTGCCTTATCCTTAGCTCTTCTTCGTGAAGTTGTTCGCAGGAGTAATGAAAGATGAGGCGTAGCTGGTTGTGCCACTCCTGGAACCTCAATAGCATGTGGAGTCTGGCCTGCTTCGCAATGAGAACGAGATCAGGGTGGCTAGAGATCTCCGGAATATGCTCTGTAATCTCCCGGGATGCTCGAGATTGGATAGCGGAGGCTTCCATCCCGATAGATTCTTCTTCAGACGCCGTCTCAGAATCATCTATGTCGATCGTTGACGTCTGTTTCTCAGCAAATGGCAGACTGCTGAGTGGTGGGACATCAAAGGGGTTGTCCAGGGTTTGAAAGTCTCCACCCTGGACTTCTTCAGTCTGAACCCCTTGGTCCATTTCTTCTGCTTGTTCAGTGGAGACGGCCTTCTCCACTGATTGAGTCTTTTCTGAGGATTCTGACTCATCAATTAGGTCTTTGGTATGGCTAGGCCGTTCAGTTGCCTGCACTGCGTCTTGCCTCTAATTCAGTAGGCACGGCGGGAATAGTCTTCCTTAGTCGCTTCGCCAGTGCCTTAGGAGTTTGAGCAAGAGGAGACCGCTTCTTAGTTGGCGTGGTCTTCTGAGGCGTTGTCTGCTGAGCTGAGGGTCCTGACCCTATCTGCTGAAGGGCTGCTGCCCTGTTTTGAAATCTGATCTTCTTCACATTGAAATATGTCTTATCATTGTATGTGATCTGATCAGATGCGCAGAAGTCCTGAATCATCACAGACAACTTCAGTCCATATAGGAGCTTGCCTTTTGTGCTGAGTCTGTATGAAGCCTTATCGAACTTGGCTGCTTGAGCCATGAATTCGCGGAGAAAGAACTCCGTCCAGTTGATCTTGGCTCTATCATAAATCGCCATCGTTAGTTGCTCTTTAGGCCTGGATACTTGATCGAAGGATCCGGCTTGGCTAGTCAGCAGCTGCGTCACAATGTACGCTAAAGCTCGGTACTGAGGTAGCATCGTGTTCTTCGGGAAAGCGGCTCTGAATGCTGTAGGCTTCCCGCAGAATACTGAGAGGTAGTCGTCCACCTGATCGTCATGATAGCCAACGGTGCTGACTCCCTCAGAGGGTAGATCGAAGCTTCTCCGTAGCGCTTCCTTGATTGACATCTGCTTTAATTGCAAAGCAGCTTCTCCGATGGTGTGAACTGCGAATCTTCCAATAATATCGCCAGCTACTGAGTCTGAGTTGAGGTAGACTTCAGCAACCTGCCTCGGAAGGAAGAACGTCGGCTTCTTAGAGAGAAATCCCTCCAGACCAGATTCTCTGAGAGCAGAGAAAATTTCGTCCATGAAATCCAGGTCGCAGGCGTCGAACTCCATGACTGGTTCACACCAGACACGGTCCTTTTCTAGGATCTCCTGCATATTTTTAGGAGCGGTTACTGTTACGTTTGAACTCGCCACGGTTAAGAAATATGCAAGTAGGGTTTGCTAGAAAGATCTCAGATTTTCGGAGTAAAAGATTTGAAGTATTCTAATGGCGGTTTCAAAGATATGATCGCAGATTTATATTTGGATGAAGATGAACAGTTAGCAATCAACGGCTGAGTTTAAACATGCTTTATGAGATGGACGGTCAAGATTAAATAGTATATTATAGGTAATGATCATGCTTGCCGCCTAAGTCAAAAGCCAGTTGTAACTTGCCTAAGTAGTAACTGTGATACGACATGCTTTAAATGCGTGGCAGAGTTCAGCATACTTATGTATAGAATGTCGTGCATTAAATGTAAGCCGTTAATTATTAAATGACAATTCTATTGGGCATTAAATGCGATGCTGAGTCTGAATTATAGAGTCGTATTACTGTTCTTATTGGTTACTACTGAGTAGAGATACGCAAACCTGTCAGTTGAACATCGTAGTCAGCTGATACCTCGTGTAGATGGTTGATGAGTCTCTACGTACTCAAATTACTCAGTACTGAGAGTGAACATTCCCCCTTACTGAATGCTCCTCTCCTGAATCCGCTTACTGACTTGAGTCAGTAGGGTCCAGCAGACCTAGCTCTACTGAAAGTTCTCTGAATCTTGCTTCAGCTAGAGGCTTGGTCAATATATCAGCCCTTTGTCGATCAGTATGGATCTTTTCCATCCTGATATCCTTCTTTTCGACATGGTCACGAATGAAGTGATGTTTGATGTCCACGTGCTTGCATCTTGTGTGAAGTACAGGGTTCTGAGTGATTTTAATGGCACTGGTACTGTCGCAGAAGATTGACACTTCATTCTAAATGACGTCATAGTCACGTAGCTGCTGTCTCAGCCAAAGGATTTGGGCGCAGCAACTTCCGGCAGCCATGTATTCAGCTTCAGTAGTTGACGTGGCTACTGAGTGCTATTTCTTTGAAAACCATGAGATCAGCTTACTGCCAAGGAACTGACACGTTCCTGAAGTTGACTTTCGGTCAATTCTACACCCTGCATAGTCAGCATCAGAGTAACCAGTTAGTTCTATATTATCGTCAGCTGGATACCACAAACCCATGTCAGGTGTTCCTCTGAGATAGCGGAGAATCTTGTTTGCTGAGTCCATGTGACTCTGCTTTGGATTCGCCTGAAATCGAGCGCAGACACCTACAACATAAGTTATGTCAGGACGAGTAGCTGTTAAATATAATAAAGAACCAATTATAGCACGAAATTCAGTTTAGTCTACTAATACTCCCTCCTTATCAAGATCAATCTTCATGTTCGTGTTCATCGGGATCTTGATAGGTTTGTCGGATGTGCAACCGAATCTTTTGATGAGGTCTCGAGTGTATTTGCCTTGATTAATGAACGTCCCCTTTTCAGATTGTTTGACTTGGAAACCGAGGAAGTAGTTCATTTCTCCCATCATTGACATCTCGAACTTATCCTTCATCATTCTCTCAAATTGTTGGCACATGATGACATTCTTAGATCCGAAGATAATGTCATCTACATAGATCTGCACAAGTAGTAGATCGTCTTCCAGTCGAATGCTTCGAACGAGTGCGGTCTCATCGTGCCTTTTCGAAAACCTTTCTGAAGAAGAAACTCAGATAGGGTATCGTACCAAGCCCTGGGTGCTTGTTTTAACCCATACAGAGCCTTTCTGAGTCTATAAACCTGATGTCCCTGCTGAAAACCGGGCGGTTGTTCCACGTAGACTTCTTCTTTCAGTACGTCGTTCAGGAACGCAGACTTCACATCCATTTTATAGACTCTGAATCTTTGATGTGTTGCGTAGGCCAGGAATAGTCTAATTGCCTCCAATCTTGCAACTGGAGCGAAAGTCTCGTCGAAATCTATTCCTTCAGCTTGACAGTAGCCTTTTGCCACGAGTCTTGCTTTGTTCCTTACTATGACGTTGTTTTCATCTCGCTTGTTCTTGAAGACCCATTTTGTTCCAATAACATGTTGATGCGGGGTCTATCAACAAGCTCCCAAACGTCGTTTCTCGTGAACTGATTCAGCTCCTCCTGCATAGCTATGATCCAGTCAGCATCTTTCAGTGCGTCCTCAATCGTCTGAGGTTCCTCAGTAGATAAGAAGCATGAATATAAGGCGCTTTCTCCTTGACAGAATCTGGATCTTGTCTTTACTCTTGCTGAGGGATCTCCAATAATCAAATTAGCAGTATGAGCGTCCAGCCACGATCTACGATGTTTCAGCTCTTCATCTGAAATTTGTTCAACACAGATAGTAGGTGAGTTAGGCATTTCAGTTGTACTATTATGAGATTGAAGCAATTCAGTAATGAGAGTATGATCTACTGAGTCACCAGGTTCAGGGGCATTCAGCTCAGGAACATTAATAGATATTCCCCCTGAGTTGTTATTCTCAGTAGTGGTCTCAGTTACCTCTGGGGTTTCTTCATCGACCTGAGTTACCTGGGATTGACTCTGTTCAGGAGAGTCAATCGGCTCAGCTACATTTGCTGCAGGTTGAGATTCAGAAGACTTGTCTTCAGTTTCCTCATCTGAATCATCATCCCAACATAGCTGGATCTTTTCGACTTTATCTTTTAAGCTTAGATCCTGTAGCTGCCTACTGATGTCCTCAGATTCAGAATTAGAGTTATTGCTCCTGTCTTCAGTAGCAAACTCATTAAAAACAACATGAGGGCTTTCCTCCACGCAAAGGGTTCGATAGTTGAATACTCTGAAAGCTTTGCTGACCCGGGAGTATCCTAAGAACACTCCCTGATCTGACTTGCTATCAAAAGTTTTCAGCTGATCTTTCCCATTATTGTGGATAAAGCACGAACAACCAAAGATATGGAAATAGGATAGAGAAGGTTTCCTGCCGTTCTATAGTTCATATGGTGTCTTATTCTATTGCTTTGTCAGTAGAGATCGGTTCTGAGTGTAACAAGCAGTATCAGTGGCTTCTGCCCAGAATTTGGTTGGGAGTCCTGAGTCTGCGAGTAGAGTTCTAGCTGCCTCTTTAAGAGTTCTGTTCTTTCGTTCAGCAACTCCATTTTGTTGAGGTGTGCGTGCAGCCGATATCTCATGCTTTATTCCTTCTGCTTTGCAGAACTCCTCCACCATAAAGTTAAGGAACTCAGTTCCTCTGTCAGAACGGATTTTGATAATTTTGGTGTTCTTCTCGACACTGAGCCTTTTCAGAAGCCTTGGTAACTCTGTTTTGACGTCAGACTTGTTGGCAATGAATATGACCCAAGTATAGCGCGAGTAGTCATCGATGACCACTAAAGCATATTTCTTGCCTCTGATCGTCACTGGAGAGACTGGACCGAACAAATCCATATGTAGCAGCTGACGGATTCCATCAGTGGAAGGAGATGGAACAAGTGGATTTTGATTCCTTGTTTGCTTTCCCTTCAGACATGCTTCACACTGAGTGTCTTTGCTGAGTACTTCATTCGGCAGTCCTCTTGCTAAAGTGTTTATTGCTAGTTTGTTGAGCGTTTTGAAGTTGAGATGGCTGAGTCTTCTGTGCCATAGCCACCTCGTTCGGTTGTCATTCCTCGCCAACAGACAAGCTTCAGGTTCAGCTGAGTTCCAGTCAGCTACATATATATTCTTCTTGCGCGAACCTCATAACACTGTTTTCCCTGTGGATTTATCAATAACATCACAGAAACCAACGTCAAATATCACTTTATTCGAGTTGTCACAAAATTGACTAATAGAGAGAAGGTTATGCTGAAGTCCTTCAACATATGATACTCTTGGAACTTTGGCAGTTCCAATGCTGAGTGTTCCATATCCTCTTGTGTAGCCTTTAGCATGGTCTCCAAACTCGATTCTGGGTCCTTCTTCAGGGATATAATTCTTCAGCAGACTCTTTTGGTATGTCATGTGTCGTGAGCATCCGCTGTCCACATACCATGGATCTTTGTGCATCTGCAAAACAGAATTATATTCAGGTACCCTTTATTTTTTATTTTGGGTCCTTAGATGTTAGTTTTGGTAACCCATATTTATCTTATGACCTTGGTGGTCTCAGCAACTTCTTTCCACTTGAGTCAAATATTTGACCACTGGATCGGTCGATGCCGACTTCTTAGGCCTTTCGGGTTCGGGGAGTCCGGATCTTCGAGCCGATGGATCGCCGACCTTTGCCTTTTGTGCGATTTTCTTCTTCTTCTGACTCTTGGATCCTCTTTTGACTATAGGATCATAATAATATGACCCATACTGAGCAGGATGTGTCAGCTGAGGAGGTCCATACTGATCAGCCCACTTGGATTTGCTAGTTCCCCCTTGACTGAACTGGGGTGTTTTGGTGCCGATCTTCTTGTCGGTGTGCTTGATATGTAGGATGAGGTGCCTTCATCTTTTGTTTGTTCTTTGCTAGGGGGGTTCGGAATGTCTCGCATTGATTGTCTCCCCTCGAACAAACTTATCAAGAAGTCGCACTTCGAGTGTACGGGGGCGAGATGAGGAAGCACCCTGGCCGAAACCAAGACCTTCCTTACAGAGCTTGGGCTTGTTGCTTGCTAGCATAGCTTCCAGCCTTCTTTTCGGCGCCCATGTACCGCTCGGTCATCGGGTTCCTCCGGACATCATCACTTTTCTTCGATGTATCATGTTCGGTCCGAAGTCCCGACAGCTTGTTGCTTCATGAGACTCGAGTTCAAGATCTTTCCGAGTTAAGTCCTTGGTCGAACCGAGATCTCGATCTTCTTGATGCTCGAGACTTGGCCATCGGAGAGTTTATCTCCTCCCCCGAGTCTCAACACAAGTCCTTCGGACTCGAATAACAACCCGACTTTTCCGAGAAAGTCTCTCGATTCTCTATTTTCGGGGTATCAAATTCTCGAAGAGTCTTACCGAGCTGAGCACTCATCCGAACTGTTTCTCTAGAAGTTTCTCATATGCCTTGTTTGACGTCCAGATTCTCGTCTGCTCCTGAAAGAGTGTCGTGTGTGCAGTGTGAAGGAGAGTTAAAAGATGCATGAGAGTTTACCTCATCCTCGTTCTCCCCGCCATCGGACACTTTTCAGCAGTTTCTTCAGCTTCAAGCTCTAGGGCCATGAAAGCTGCTTCATCGTCGGATGAATCCATGAAGGAGTCGACTTCTTCTGAGTCGTCTGAGAGTTCACCAGCTATGTATCCTTGTCTCTTCTTGGCGAACTTCTCTCTCCTTGCTTTGTGTGCTGCTTGTTCAGCACTACTGAGCTCAGGACAGTCATACTGCTTCTTGCAGTTATAGCAGGTGATGACTCTTTCTTCTTTGCTTTCGCTATCTTTTGATGGTGCTGAGTCATCCCTCTTTCTGCATTCAGAAGTATGCGAGTCAGGAGTGCGTTTAGGCGTGTATTCAGACTTACCTTTCGATTCTCGATAGGCTTTAGTCACTTTTCTGCGCCGCTCCTTCTCCTTCTGATACTTCACGGCAAGCAGTGCGTACTTCTGAGCTAGACTTCCTCTTGTATGTCGTTGAAGTGAAGGTTCAGTCTTACTCGACGCTGGAGATGCTGAGCTGACTGATGCTTTGAAGGCATGGTCAATTTTGGTGACGACTTCGCCTCATTGCCGCCGTTGAGGTCTATTAAACTCGAATTCCTCTGCTTGAAGTTCTGAAAAGATATGGTCAGGAGTAATAATATCTAAGTCAGAATATCGTAATAATGTAGCAAAAGGAGTCCATTGACCGTCTGGCAGTGCCCTCAATATTTTGAGATTCATTTCTCGGTTGGAGAATGTTTGTCCTAGCCCGTTGATGGAGTTCATTAGATTCGTGAATCTGACGCTGAGATCTTCAATGGTGTCTCCGGGCATGAGAGACAAACTCTCCAGCTTTTGGAGTTCCAGCGCAAGTTTGTTAGCTTTGATCTTCTGAGTCCCCCGACTCAGTAGCGCTAGAGCATCCCAGAGTTCCTTTGCAGTCTTGCATTCCTGAACCCTGCCGAGATAAGAATCACTAAGAGTGGTTAGTATGGCATTCCTAGCGACTCGGTCTAAGTTGTGAAGTTTCTTCTCCTCAGGGGTGAAGAGACTTCTGTCCTTGGGAATCTTCTTCCCGGTCACCATTCCTCCTCCATCTGCTAGCTCCTGAGTCACGACACTATCAATCATAGGAACGATAGGTCCTTCCTCAAGTACTTCGGTCATGCTGTCGTGGAGGGAGGTCAGATGAGCCTCAATTCTGACCCGCCAGACACCATAGTTCTCTACTGAGAACATGGGTACCATCCTTATACCTGACATATCAGTCATGTTGAATAATGATATGAATGAGGAATGATATGCAGTGAAAACATTTTTCCGGATCCGTTCAGGTAGACCAGTTTCAAGATAACAATAGTCTTATAGAACTCCTGCTCTGATACCAATTGTTGGTCCCGAGAGCACGTTCAGGTGTAGAGGGGGGAGTGAATACACCTGAAACCGATTTCTCAACTTGAAACACGAACAGTCCTATTCAGGATAGTGTCGTACTGAATGAGTTCAGCAGACCAGATAGCCGTTCCGAATCGTGTTAGGCGAGTGACCGACTCTACCGAGATCCGCTAGCCGACCGAGTCGATCCGTATCTTCGGATGGAGTTCAGTGGTGCGGAATTGTGTAGGCCCGAAACTGGTTGAGTGGAAAATGTTTTTATCAAAACAGTTTGATTCGGTAGAATAATCGGTTAAGTTCGCCGAAACTCGGTTGAATGATTTTAAAGGATATTTTTCGGTGTGAACGGTTAAAATCAATGCAACAAGTAAATAGCAACACAAGCGAGAGACACGAGAGATTTTTAAAGTGGTTCGGATACACAAGATCCTACGTCCACTGTCCCGAAAGATCGGGAGGCTATTTATTATACCGAGTTAGTCTCGATCGCCTTGTATACGGGCAATACGGGACAAAGCCGCGTCTTGGAATTTATACTCGAGCAAGTCTCGCTTACACGCTTATCAAACTAAAGTGTTTGACAAACTCTCCAACTATGAAGGAGTCCTTTTACAATAAGGATCAAGTTCAAATATGAACTCCTTCGTCTAAGCTATGGATATGTTCAGTTGAGCTTAGGGTTAGAGGGATAGGGAACGAGAATGTAGCTTCTAGAACGACGAACAACTGAGTTTTAGCTTTGGGTTCGTGTAACGTCGTTTGGATACTAGAGGCTTGTTTATCGGTTCAGCTTGGTTCCCTAGGAGCTAGGAGGTAGTCTTTCGCCGGAGAATGTTCTTCGAGTTCTTGCGAAAGACTTAGGCTTTTCGGTTTGCTCGTTTTAATGCTCTGTTCTTGTGGTCTCGTTACCGCTTGTTCTCGTTGAAGGCTCGTGTGCTTTAAATTTTGAATTATCCCTGTATTTATAGAGAAGAGATTGGGAAAGATCCGTTGGAGACGATGATCCCTTTATCTCTCTCTTTTGGTAGCTAACGACTCTTTTGAAGTATGATGATAGTGTCCTTTCCCTCCTTTTCCGGAAAGTTGTTGACTTGCAGCTTTAGTAGGTATAGGACAGGTGTCTACTTGTCATTTGTCGAGGTTTAGAAGGTAGTTGAGACAGAACAGACTTCGAGGCAACTGAAGCTAACTTCTCTCTTCCTCGTATTTGACTATGCTGATTGTCATTCAAAAGTTCTGACAGTTCAGAAGACTGTCTGGCCGTTGCTGAGTCTGATCTCTGATTCAGTAGCAAATATGTTGAGATGGCTCTACTGAAGATCAGCTCTGAGTACAGTGAACTACTCCTGCTGAGTTCAGTTCCACTGACTCTATTCAGTATACTGCTCCTGCTGAGTCCAGTATATACTGAGTCTTCTAGATCTGGTGTTGAGGCTGATAATCTACTGAACGCCTGAACCAGAGCAGAGTGTCTGCTGAGTCAGAAACCTTAGAGACAAAAACAATTACAAAGTAATGGTTCACCAATCAAGATAGGGTTTTGGGATCTTCAAATCTTCATAGATTCACTCAGAGCATAAGCCTACTGAGTGCATGTCAGTACGGAAGATAGAATCATTTCCCACTATGTATTATTATGCTGAGGATAGAATCATCACCCAACAAGAAACATTTCCGAGCTCCACGCACGGGATATCAAAGGGACTACACGCTCAAGCTTTCGAAACACTCTAGCGCCTTTCACGAAGATCCAGCGAAGAACTTGCCTTATTAGAATATTTTCTAGTTCTTCTCTCTAGAGTTATTTCTTTAGATCCCTCTTCTCTATCTAATAAGCTCAATCGTTCATATCTATAGCTTAGAACCTTCGAAGGAGTTCACATTTCGTGATTGTTCTTATTGTAAGAACTCCTTCACTGTTGGAAAAAATCCCCTCCCCTTCAAACTTAGGTTTAGATTGTAAAGTCGCTAAGGACTATAACTTAGAAGAGGCTCCGGCCCAGCCGCACGATACCTTGGCCGAGGCTTGCTCAGATAAATCAACAAGACCTCCTGTTCAGCAGGACCGTGGACGTAGGATCTTGCGTATCCGAACAACGTTAAAAATTACTTGTGTCATTTACTGTTTTATTGCACTGCATTCAAAATCATCTTACAAACTCATACTTTGCATAAAACGTATTTGAGAAGTGCACTAGCCAAAACTATTTAACTTGTGAAAAACACGTTTTCAAACTGAGACGAAGTCTTCGGGCCCTACACACTTATCCGCACTAAGTCTTCGACTGAGAATCAAATACTGACAAAAGTCAGTAGGAGAAACTCAGTAGTTGACGCACTCTGACCTGCGATCAGAAGGTTACTATTTGACACTCGTTCATCGGGCCGCAACCTACCGACTCAATCGTCCTTCACGTTTGAGAAAAAGAACTTGTACTCAGGTGTATTCACCCCCCCCTCTTCACCTGACACTCGTCTCCGAACCAACATAGACTCTAGTATTTATAAACTTATTCATTTTTCCTTCTTTGCCAAGTCAAGTTTGTCGCACTTTCTATTTGTAAAATACATTTTATATATGTGAACATTTTAATACTTTTATTTGCATCATAAATCAATTATACTAATAAACTTACATAGGGGTGTTTACAAATGCTTAATATAAGTAATTTGTATTTATTTTTGCTTAAAATTGAAAAAAGTTGCTTTCAATCAAAAGTATGCAGCTTTTTTATATTAGGATTAAAAAACAACTTAAAGCAAGAGAATTTAATTTTTTTGGTGTTTGGTTAAAAAATAATAAAAGTACTTGTTTAAAATAAAATCTCATATTTATAGACCATAAAAAAATAAATATAAAATTTTAAAAACATTAATTAATGTTTATCCTAAATTTTAGCAACTTTAAGGAGCAAAAATCACCTATTTTAATGCTTTTAACTTAACATGAATTTAATGCTTAAAATTATTTAATATTAACTAATTAATCATATAATTTTATTTTGCAAACACACTTAAGTAGTTAAAAAAAATAATAAGCCCTTAATAAAATCACTTGCCAACACCCTCTTATTGTCGATGTTCGGTGGTCCCCTAATTTTTTTATAGAACGATCAGATCCATTTCGCACCTTAAATCATTTCAATATTTTTTGTATAATCACAATGATTATTTTCTTGCGTCATTTTTCCCACCAGCCGTTCAAATCAACCGGCTTCTTCATTCGGGATTAAAAAAAATAAAAAAATAAGGTAGCTGGATTGCTCAAAAATACAAAAGAACATGAAAGAAAAGGTAGCTGGATTACACAATTTAATAAGGTGAATCGTGGTCTAATTTTGATCAATTTATGGTGGTCAAATATATTTGATTTTTAACTTAATTCTTTCTTTTTTGTTTGGGCAATTTAATAATAATAATAAAGGATTCACAATATATCACTATAAATTTCTAAACTCATTCACAAAATATTGTAGATGATTCGAATGTATGTAAATGTTTGGTAAACAAACAAAATCAATTATTCGGTAAGAAAATGAAAACTAAGCAATTTCCAAGAAATAAACACGGAATATTTGAAGCGAAGATTCCAAGAATCCCAACCAATGAGCGACGCTTTGCTTAGCTGGCGGCCACCAATTACACTACCGCACTTTGTATTTAATTAATCCTTAAATCTAATTAAATTAATAGAAAATAATATTTAATTAATCCTTAAATTTAATTAAATTAATAGTAATATTTTCAACAGCCACACCCCCTGCTCTACCTATAAATAAATACCCACGCTTTCCACGCTTCAAAACCTTCTTTCGACACTTTGGACAAACATCTCGCAAGGTATGCCTCTCTTCTTTTCTCCTTCTTTTTCGTTGCCTTTATTTCAGTTTTTTCTTTTTTAGTTCATTTTCTTTATTTTCTGCTTTGTTTCTTGTTGCAGTTATTAATTAGTTGCTTTTAATCGTTGGATTTTGTTTCTGTGTTGTTGAATGATTTTGTGATCGGTGTTTCTCTCTCTCTATTTGCAGATTGTTTCGCCGTTTGAATTCCGATCTGATATCAGATCTGAATTTTCAATTTAGAATTTTTAGAATTGGATTTCGAACTCTAGATTCCATGTTTCCGATCCCTCAGTTTTTATGACGCCTGTCCTGATGCGAAGAATTCGAATTCTCCACTCATTCTCAGTAGTATTCCTCTACTGGTTCTACGTGTTCTCATGAACTAGCCTTCCGGTTATTTGAAACCCTAATTCCTTTGCGTCTAAATCGTCCATAAGGAAAGCATTTCTTCAAAGAAAAAGCGAATTAGAAAAACATCATTAAGTTAGGTAAAACACAAGTCAAGCGTTAATACGCGATCGTTTCTGCATCTCGTTTGAGGAATGGCTTCGAAACTTCCACCAGCAAGTCCAGGTTCCGATGTGGACGAGAGAACGAGAAAGAGGAAGCTGTCTAACCGTGAATCTGCACGTCGGTCGCGGATGAAGAAGCAGCAACATCTGGACGAGCTGATAGGACAAGAGCAGCAGCTGTTGGAAGAGAACAAGAAGCTGAGGGAGATGATTGAAGGTTCCTCTCATCTCTACATCAATTTCGCATCTGAGAATAATGTGCTGAGAGCTCAGGTGTCTGAGCTGAATGATCGTCTTAGATCACTGAATTCCGTGCTTCAAATCGCATCTGAGGTGAGTGGCCTCACATTTGATATTCCGGACCTACTGGATACACTGCTGGAGCCGTGGCAGCTGCCTTGCCCTGTTCAGCCCATCACTGCTTCTGCTGATCTGTTCCAGTACTAAGGATCTTTCATTAGTTTGTTTTTTTGTTAATAACGAGTGTGGTGTATTGGTATATTGATTAAGGCAGGGTTTTGCAGGATTGCCATGATCACTCTTGTTTAGGATTAAAATTGTGTTAGCCTTTTAGTGTGTGTTCTGTTTGATAATATGGTTCTTGATTGGTTGTTGTGCCATAAATAAATATCTCATTTGTACTACTCTCTGTGTTTCGACTTCTGAGTGATGTTTTATTATGCTAATGAAACGTGATTTGTATGTTTTGTTCTTCCATGCTGTATAAGTGTTAGGATTTTGTTTGCTTGTTAGTGGCATTTTGTGATGAGTCATTGAGTTCAGGAAGATTGGACAACCCATTACGTGTACGACTGCTTTTACATAATGTATAATGCAATCAATGATAGCAAATCTGATGTGTTTTCAAAAAAATCTAAACTGCAACCATCACCCATCAGCAGTATGCTTTCTTTTATTATTAATAAGAGTTGGATTATTTCACAAAATTATATGGAAACAAAATTGTATGGAACGGAGGAGCACTATTTTCTATCGACTTCAATAAAAAAGAAAAAAAAAATGCATAATGTAGTTGTTAGACCCAAGCTATTTTCGGGTGACGATTTTTTTATTCGTATAGAACACAATAAATTATTTTATACTGCCAATTATGCTTTCATTGTTTTTTGTATGCATTCGTGATTTGCTCCTTTAAAACATGCAAAATTGTAGGGGTTCTAAAAAACCCCTCTTACTCGTCCCGCCCGATTAAAAAAGTTCCCAAACTTCATCCATTTTCCTCCTGTCAGCAATCATTTTGGACATTTTTTTCCGATGGGGGTGAAAAGTCGAATAACCTTAGCAACTGTCGGCCCAAACTTGCAATTACTCCTGAATTCAAGATAAAGTTTGTGTCGTTTTGATACTCAAATTCTTGATATTTTATTATATTACTCATTTTTTTTTCGATTACATGTTAAGAACCATTTTTTTTATATATATATATATATATATATATATATATATATATATATATATAATTACATTTTATGAACATCAAATGATGATGGCTTATATATGATTTTAATTAATATATATTTATTATTTTTGTAATGTCAATATTAATTCTAATTTTTTAGAAAATATAGTGTCACGTATTTATATCAGATCCGTGCAATCTTATTTACAAATTATTTACAAAAAAATTGCTTTTGAAGAAACCGTAATAGAGAAAATAATTAGTAATAATCATTTTACAATTATTATTCTAATATTTTACACAGCGATACTCTCTTCCTACTCTCTAAGTTAGATTAACTATCATTATTTTAGCTTCAGTGTTACACATGAAAGAACACCCTTGTTATTTTTTTTTTTTGTTCTTCTTTTTAAAAAAAGAACTGATATATGTTTAAGTCTTATTATTTAAGTCGAAGATAGATTTCATGTTCACGTAAATCTCATAATCGCAAGAAAGTAAGGTTTTTTGTTATCGAAATGGTGTATCCATCGATTCGATTGTAGGGTCTCGTAGCAGTATTAGTTGAAGTAGTTAGAAAAATATTAGAATTTTTTTTAATCTGGTAATAAATACTGCTATAGAGCCTGAAAAATACTCTGAAAATCGAGCTTAGAACTAAGACAGGGTGTAAGATAGAGAGATACAGATGTTATCTAATATTAATGCATGAGTTAAGATAAAATTATGTATATGTTATATAAAACTAAAATAAAAAATAAAAAAAAGTAATATATATATATATATATTAATATTATATTTAAATAAATAATATTGGGAACTACCTTTAAATTTTGATATATCGTGAAGATCGGTATACCGTGATATTTTGCTACACCGTGAACATCTGATATAATGCATTCATTAGTCATGAGTTAAGAAAAATTAGTATATGTATATAGTAAAACACAATCAATACCGAACATACTAATATACCGTTATTTTGATATATATATATTCATCGTTCCATTTAATTAATGTATTGGAACTACCTTTTTAAATTTTGCATTATATCCTCCAACAGAATCGGAAAATAAATGATTTGGTACACCGTGAACATCCGGTATAATGCCGCCATTTATACTTTATACTGAAAAGACTTTACACCTTTATCTCCACTATCTTCGTTACCGAACATCCTATATACCGTATATTTTCGGGACGGGATAGTATAAGATAAAAAAAAAGTCAATATACCTTACGAACCTACCCCTAATTAAAGTAAAGGTTAATCATCAATTTACGTAGCTATACGTAAGTATATTTGATCTCCTCACGCTAATAAAAATACGTGGGTGGGAAAAAAACCTACTGCTAATAACTGGAATATGCATATATGTAACATGATCTTAATAACTAAATTTTGCATCTATTTATTCTCTTACAAGGAGAGCCTGCGTATGGAAAGTATACCCGCAAAAAGGCAATGGCAAATTAGTGAATATAAACTACAAGAATTAGAATGGTTCAAGTTTTAGATTATAGCGGCAATTGCAATGAAAAGGCACCGGCAAATTCGTAAATTATTGGAATTAGATGGCAAATTTGATAAGATAATTAGTACTACAATCATCCATTCTCCTCCCCACCCTCTCATTTATATAAAAAGTAAACGCTACTAAATCGCAAAAAAGAAAAATTAATTAATTGAGCAATAGTATTAAAATAAGAATGTATCCTAACATGTGTTGTTGATATTAAAAACCCAGAAATTGAAAATAAACAGAATAGGAACACAAATACTATCAATTATCATAAGTGCGGCACTCATCCGTCTCTGGATTATCCTTGCAGTAAGTCTCCAACGGGTCCGACTCCTTCTTCTTGTCCCTCGCGTGGCTCGCCGCCGCACTCAGCTCCTCCACCTCGTCCCACGCCGCCGCGCACTCGCCAGTAATCTCGTCGCCGGCGCACGCCTCCTCCGCCTTCTTGATGCTCTCCTCCACCTTATCCGAAATCTTGTCGGGCGCCGCCGCCACGGGGCCGACGCGCATCCCCCTGAATGGGGCGGCGCTCCTCCTCCATGGGTGGTTCAGCTGGGAGAACTTGAAGGCTTTCGGCGATGAATCCGACGCCTTGGCGAAGACTTTAGCGGTGGCGATGTGCACTCCTGCTACCGCTGCCATTTTTGAAGAGGAAAAAATTATATGCCTGATTTTAGTTGGGGAGATATATAGTTGGGAAGTATAGTGGATTGTGGATACAAAATCTTATCGTTTTCCTGGCCAATGGTGAGTTTCCACGTCACTCCTGTGCAAGATATTTATATAAAAAATCTTTTTTTTTGTGGCAGTAATTTATAGATTTTGTACGTGCACGAAATCTTTTTGAAGGCAATATAATTCAAGGTTGTGGAAAATTAGGATTTAAGAGCTACTTAACGTATTCGTTCTTGGTTGTTCAACCAAGATGATGTTTTGTTTCCGAACACGTAGTATGAGTTTAAAAAATATCAACTTCGAGAATTTCTCGTAAAAGCTTTTGAAACTTTGAGATCGTAAGTTCAAGCCTTATCGAGTGTTGGTTTGTGTTTTATTATACATGAATACATAAATTTTTTAAATGCGTAATGTTTGAAAATTAAAATACTATTCCCTCCATTCGATTATTTATATCTCATTTGCTATACTTGTTTGTTCCACTATTTATGTTTCATTCTAAAAGTGAACAAAAATTAGTGATCCACAATCATCTAAATAGATAGATACCACCAATTTATACATTTTCACCACTACTTTTTACCGTTCCACAACCTGTCTTAATCTCTGTGCCAAGTAGCTATGGGAACATAAATATTAGGACAGAGGAAGTATTGAATTTATATTTGATTAATTTATAATATTAATCTTGCACGATCATAGGAGAATCATGTCCCCTTGTAAATTGACATTTCCACGCGACTAGACATTTCTTCTATTCCTAGTGCATACAATCAAGACTTCCCAGCATTCGTGGAAATTCATATCTATCATTGTGCATTTGAGTAAGACGTTGAACCTCAGCTGCATTGGACTTTCTCAAGTATTGACTGCCCTAGATTTCTACCACATTTTTACAGAATTTAGAAAGACATTTGATTGCAGAGGATTCCTCTATTCAGAGATACTCGTCCAGATGATCGGTTGGCACTCCGTAGGCCAATTGACGAATAATTGCGGTGCATTTTTGTAGAGGTGGCAAACCTCTACAATATATTGCATCGTTCTTGTGATGAAAATATGTCGAGCGATTCTCAAGGCACTCACAATTTGGAGAAATAAGTGTCTCCGCATTCGGAATAGGCGACAAAATATGTTGTCGGATACACCTCAGCGAAATAATCATTGAAAAGCCTCTGGTGTCCGTCTTCACGATTCCTTTCGATATACCTTCTCCTTTGACGCCTCTCCTAGAGACATCTTCTTTCGTATTCATTCATTAAAGCTTGACTATGAAGAAGAATTGCTTCACACAAAGCAATCTACGCATTATTCAACTCCTCCTCGTTGTTAATAGATGAGCTAGAGCTACTTGAAGAATATTGAGTCATATTGTGCATATGCAAAGTATGAAGATTTGAAAAGCGTGAGAAAATGAGAAATAATGAATCATTCACTACTATTTATAAGTTTTCAACGGCTAGTTTGCAATGACTAGTTACAATCATGTGTTTCTTCATCTTATAAAATACAATTATTTGTTGTTTCTTTCGTATAAAATACAAAGATTACATTAAATAAAGGTAAATTACAACATTAAAAGAAAATACGAAGATTACATTAAATAAAGGTAAATTACAACATTTAAAGAAAATATAAAATTACATTAAACAAATGTAAATTACAATATTAAAAGAAAATATAAAGATTACATTAACAAATTGAAATTAACTTAGGGGGATAAATTCAACTCTTCCTTAATTTATTCGCAAATTGAAATCATGTGTCTTGTGTTGGGATTTTGAATAGCTTCCTCCGCTCAACGCTCATCTTCCTCTGCTCAACACTCATCTACAGCTCCAATTGTGTATCTCTCACTGCGATAAATTGTTTAGAGTTGCTTTTAATTTCTCGAAATGTTGCGTTAACCGTTCAGCTCGATCCTCGCTACTGCTAGAAGCTACATCTTTTCTCTTCGCCTTTATCTCGGCGGCCTTATGTCCGATCGAGCGTGTCTCTTCGTTTAAATCAAAATCAACACTTATATTTTGTGTGGAAGATATGTTGCTCGCACCCAATTCAGAGGTCCTTGTCTTCTTCGTTGCAATATCGATAGACTCAGACTGTGCTTGAAATGATGGATGGTGTTTAGGATTTGCTACACGTGATCGAGTGCAAATTTGTCATTGTTGTCTCCGCGGTACTTTTCTACTGTCATTTTGTACACGTCTTCATTACTAGACCCATTTATATATATTTTGCTTACGAGGTTGTAGCACTCGTTGAATTTTACCATACGAAGGCTATTGGTTTATTTTCATTATAGTAATCAGCAACACGATTCCAAGAGGCCACCATTTGCTGACTATTATCGGTGATTGAATCTCTAGATATCGTGCACCATGCGTTTACCAGACGTACATCATATTCTTTTTGCTAATTGAGTCGTTTTCTCTTGTTGGTTGCCCCGCCAATTCCTTGCTCCATATTCTCGATTGAAATGGGCGACTCTTCCTATTTGAATTGAGTCTCTGGAACTGTAGGTAGAGAGCCCATTTCTTCCCTCTTAGAAGATCTAGACCGATTACTTGATGATGGTGGAGTAGAAAATCCAGACATTGGTGGATTAGAGGTGAAGTTTGGCATGTTGGGTAGATTGGAGGTGAAATTCGGATAATTTGACATATTGCCATAACTCTATATGTTTTTGGGAATATGAATAAGTGGGTGGAAAATTGGTGAACAAAATTGTGCTGGATGGTTGAACTGGGGATACGTAAAATTTGGAGAACTTGAGATTTGGAGGCAATTCATTTTTGTTCAAATTCTAAACATTTGGCCAATTGAAATCTTTCCATTTCGAATAACTAGTTGAAAGCAAAGAGGATGTATGTTTGAAAAAGGAAAACGAGGAATGATGTGAGAAAAAAAAATTAACACCTTCACATATATAAATGATTAATTCTAAACGGATATGTTGGGTTATGAGTCAGTGATTGATTTTAATCAACACTTAGAGGGTACTTGGTTTTTAGTATTATTTTATCAGTAGTTCTAGTAATAGGACTTATCTGTTTATCGGTAATCGAGAAAATATAGTAATCTAATGCTATCGAATTGAAGATCCCAAAACCCATCTTGTACCCTCAGTGTAGTGTCGTTAGGACTAGATGATGTAATAGGCTAGACTGTTCGTATTTTCATTATCTGTTTTGTCTAAGTCCAGTAAGGGGTATTTGTTGGTCTGAACTTCAGTAGGAAGTTACATTCCAGAACCCCACGTCATTTGTTGTAAGAGCTTGTGTTCTCAGGTCATCAGCTGACTCCACATCAGTAGAAGAACTCTCATCAGCTGACCCACATCAGTAGAAGAACACAGACAGAGCTCAGTACCTTCAGAGTCACCAGCTGACTTCGCTCAGTAGAAGATTCCTTTATCAGCAGACTCAGACGAAGAAGACAGAGATCGAGTCAGATCTACTATATCCGACAGGAAACGACCCGAGTTTTTAACATCATTCGAAAGTCAGAAGAAGATCATACAAGGATGAGTGAGAGTCAACTCAGATGAAGACTGATGTCTGACAAGTCTCACCTACCACAAACCTCGACCAATGAGAAGCGGTCTAAGCTCTACTTGCTCTGACCAACTAAAGCTGCTCTCATGCACAATGACCAACTACTATGCGACAACATTTCGAACATATGGACATTTTCCTTGGACGTTTGTGACACGTGGCATCGTCCCCTCCAACGGACAAATGTCTGGGTCACAACTATAAATAGAGAAGCTTTTTCGAGCTCAACGCACGGGATATCAAAGGGATTACACGCTCAAGCTTTCGAAACACTCTAGCGCTTTCACGAAAATCCAGCGGAGAACTTGCTTATTAGAATATTTCTAGTTCTTCTCTCTAGAGTTTCTTTCTTTAGATCCATCTTCTCTATCTGAGCTCCATTGTTATATCCATAGCTTAGAACCTTCGAAGGAGTTCAAGAAGGTCAAGAAGGCGAGCGCAGTCAAGAAGGTCTCTGACACGCCAACTCCTAATATTTAGGAGATCGTCGAGACTGCGCTGGCAGCTCAAAAGGCGGACTTGGCTGCTCAGTGTCAGCAGCTGCTCGAAGCCCAGCAGAAGAAGTTTGCCGAGCAGCTGGCTGAGAGCTTAGCCACATTCCAAACCACCATGGATGAGCGCAACAGGATGGCCACCTCCAGTGTGCAGAAGGCTCTAGAAAATCAGGCGGCCGCCCTGAAGCTCATCCAGGTAGAGATGACTGCCTCTCACGACGCATCGCTTCTAAAACAGAGGCAAGAAGCAGTAGCCCACATTCGCCAAATCCGCAAGGATCAAGAGGCTGACTGGGAACATTACTGCAATGCCGTCGGAGACTTCAACACCACCACCACTTCCATCAAGACTGCTATCTTCGAGCTCCAGAAGGAAGTAGCAGCAATCAAGAACCTTCTGACCCCGGCTGCTGATGATGCCAAAACGGGGGAAGAAAGGAAAGGAAGAGCTCAGGTGGGTGGGCAGTCAGAAGTGAGGGAAATCCTCAAGGGGGAAGGTTCAGCACCTCAGGCTGGAACCAGCTCAGTTCCCCCTCCTGAAGTCCAAATCCCTCAAGTCCAAACAACTCAGCTGCCCGAGCCAGTCGGAGGATCAGGTGAAGGATCCTCGGCTCAGGCGCAGCACATCGAGAAGGTCGCACGTTTTGTCGACCAGGAGGATGAACCCCTGCCGCCTCAAAGGCCCGAGAAGGAGAAAGCTACAGAGTCTACTCCACCTCCTTCCCCGACGCCCAAGTTCAAAACCCGAGCGGAGCAGGAGGAGTTCGATAAGAGGGTAGCTCAGCAACTCCAGGACAAGCTAGATTATGAGCTAAGGCTGGAGGAAGAGGCTCAGAAGCCTAAGAAGAAGAAGAAGAGACAACCAAGTGTCAGGATGTCAAAGAGCACGGCTAAGAAGATTATGGATGAGCAGAAGAAGAAGGCTCAACAATCTGCTGATGAGCCTGCCGACTCAGACACTGACAACTTGCCCCTTGCTCAGAGGATGAAGAAAACCTCTACACTAACACCTGAGCAGGAGGCAGAGGATAAGGCTATTTGGGAGGCCACACAGCAAGGGCTAAATCTTCGGAGAGGAGATAGGAGAGCTGCTGCCCTTAGGGAGAAGAAGAGGTTGGACGACCTGGCAAAAATCATCGAGCTTACTGACAAAATCACTAAGGAACCAATCCTCGACAAAAGTAAGCAGGTGCCAAGGACATCCAAATTCTTCCGGCGAGGTGCGCAGAAAGCATATCTTAAGAAGACTCCGCACCGCCGTGTTGATAAATGGATCCCATGGAGCCTAAATGAGGAGTGGGAGGAGCTGAAGATTGATTTCATCAAGGCATACTACGTGTGGCAGTGCTATCCTGCTGAAGTGTCGGCAGCTGATCACTTCGACGAGTTCATCTATCAGTACGACGCCAACTGCAGAGTACGAATTAAGTTACTTCTTTTCAAGGAGAAGCTGCCATTCACTGCCCCTGCCAACAAACAGCTGACTCCTCCCATGACTTCTCGAGGAGTTATTTATACAACGGAGATTGAGGATGAGGTCGAAGCTGCTGCTCATCACAACGACTTAGATCCTTTGCAGCCAGACGATCTCGACGACATCCAGACCCTCAGAGCCAAAATCTACAGATCTTACGGGTTGGATCCTCCTACTGCTAAGTCTATCGAGTTCAAAGACAAGATCAAGAAGTTCAGACGATAGCAGTAGCTGATATTCTCCTTGAATAGAAGCTAGGACTGATTGTAATTTCTTTTCATATATATTATATCAGTTCCTCGCTTGGCCAGACAACTATTCATTATCTTATGGCTGTGTTTATTTATCTTTATCACAACTGATCACTGAAGTGATCTGACACACACACGTAACCTATTTCTCTGATATGCCTATCTTTTATCTGCTGATTACCCTATTTTAATTGCTCAGTTTTTACTGAAGTCTCTTTGGGTCAGTAGTTTAGAACTTAGTGTTTTTAGTGGTTTTGGAATCATCAATTAGGGGGAAATTGTTGGGTTATGAGTCAGTGGTTGATTTTAATCAACACTTAGAGGGTACTTAGTTCTTAATATTATTTTATCAGTAGTTCTTGTAATAGGATTTATCTGTTTATCGGTAATTGGGAAAACATAGTAATCTAATACTATGGAATTGAAGATCCCAAAACCCATCTTGTACCCTCAGTGTAGTGTCGTTAGGACTAGATGATGTAATAGGCTAGACTGATCGTATTTTTATTATCTATTTTATCTAAGTCCTGTAAGGGGTATTTGTTGGTTTGAACTTCAATAGGAAGTTACATTCCAGAACCCCACGTCATCTATTGTAAGAGCTTGTGTTCTCAGGTCATCAGCTGACTCCACATCAGTAGAAGAACTCTCATCAGCTGACCCACATCAGTAGAAGAACACAGACAGAGCTCAGTACCTTCAGAGTCACCAGCTGACTTCGCTCAGTAGAAGATTCCTTTATCAGCAGACTCAGATGAAGAAGATAAAGATCGAGTCAGATCTACTATATCCGACAGGAAACGACCCTAGTTTTTAACATCATTCGAAAGTCAGCAGAAGATCATACAAGGATGAGTGAGAGTCAACTCAGATGAAGACTGATGTATGACAAGTCTCACCTACCACAAACCTCGACCAATGAGAAGCGGTATAAGCTCTACTTGCTCTAACCAACTAAAGCTGCTCTCATGCACAATGACCAACTACTCTGCGACAACATTTCGAACATATGGTCGTTTTCCTTGGACGTTTGTGACACGTGGCATCGTCCCCTCCAACGGACAATTATCTGGGTCACAACTATAAATAGAGAAGCTTTTCTGACCTCAACGCACGGGATATCAAATGGATTACACACTCAAGCTTTCGAAACACTCTAGCGCTTTCACGAAGATCCAGCGGAGAACTTGCTTATTAGAATATTTCTAGTTCTTCTCTCTAGAGTTTCTTTCTTTAGATCCCTCTTCTCTATCTAAGCTCCATTGTTATATCCATAGCTTAGAACCTTCGAAGGAGTTCACATTTCGTGACTGTTCTTATTGTAAGAACTCCTTCATAGTTGGAGAACATCCCCTCCCCTTCAAACTTCGGTTTGGATTGTAAAGTCGCTAAGGACTATAACTTAGAAGGGTCTGTCCTGTGCACAGATACCTTGCTGAGGCTTGCTCAGATTAATCAACAAGACCTCCTGTTCAGCAGGACCGTGGACGTAGGATCTTGCGTATCCGAACCACGTTCAAAATCGCTTGTGTCATTTACTGTTTTATTGCATTATTTTCAAACTATCTTACAAACTCATACCTTGCATAAAACGTATTTAAAAGTGCACTAGCCAAAATTATTTGGTTTGCGAAAAACACGTTTTCAAATCGAGACGAAGTCTATCGGGCCCTACACACTTATCCGCACTAACTCTCTCGCTCGAGAATTTAATATGCGACGAAGTCGGTAGGGAGAAACTCAATAGTTGAGTCACTCTGACCCGCGATCAGAAGGTTACTATTTGGCATTGTTCATCAGTTGCAACCTACAGCTCAGCTGTCCTTCGCGTTTGAGAAAAAGAAACTTGTACTCAGGTGTATTCACCCCCCTACACCTGACACTCGTCTCCGGACCAACAGGATATATTACCTACAATTTTATTTTTTATTTTTTATTTTTTTGTAACAGGTCTATTTTCATAATTTCACGAACATGTATGATTCCAACGATCACATGCATAATGGATTCCACAAGCAGCCACATTCTCTCACCATTTCTCTCTCTTGAATTACCATTTATATCTACATGTTTCCACCTTTTTGTTCAAATTGTCTCACCAGCTAACTTTCTCTCACCATTTAAACTCTTCTCACAACGCTGCATTTAATTCTTCTCTCATATAAATGTAAGAGACCCGCATTGTGGATGCTCTAAGGAAGAAATCAGAGAGACTAACCCAAATTAGGGTTTGATCGAGATTCAAGAAATCTTATGAGAAAAGAGGATTTAACGTTGCGATTTTGTATACTGGAAGCAATTTTTTTATGCTTGTATATAATGTGTTTTACCCTTACTACTATTTTATTCTCTTATCTGATATATATAAATATATATAGATAGATATATATATCTTGTACATAAGTTAGATTGTGTAGTGTGTTGTAGATCACAAAAGACTACTCAATTGGTTGACTTGACAAGATATAAACAGTTATCACAACAGAGACAACTTTAGGATAAGTTGTTAGTATAAGTTGCAATTTAGATAAGAAGTGGTTTGTCTTGGCTGCTTGACTATACTAGTACACTGAAGGTGGTGTATTGATGGATCACAGTGAGATGTCTTCTCCTGACTGACCTTAGTGAAGAACCACTAGTGGAGAACCAAGATTTCGGTAACTTAGCTGGTCTTAAGCTTGGTAAGACTTCAGCTGAGTACATTAGACTATCTATCACTTTGACCTATGGTGAACGTCATTGCGACCATATCTACGTATCTTAGGTGCTAGTAGTCATTTGTGGCTCAGGATGGTTGCACTACAACAAAAACGCTAATAGACAACGGTTAAAAACCGTTGTCTATTACGAAATATCACGTTGTCGTAGGTAGCGTTGTCGTAGGTTTTCGCTGATAGACAAAAAAATCGTTGTCTTTAAGATTCTCGACAACGGTTTTCAACCGTTGTCTTTTAGGCATTCCATCCGTTGTCGTTTGATCTTTCGACAACGGTTTAAAGCCGTTGTCGTTTCATTTTTCTACACGTTGTCGTATGCATTTTAGACAACGATTTTAAACTGTTGTCGTATCATTTTTTTTTCCATTTTCGTATGTATATTCAACAACGGTTTCCTATCGTTGTCTTTCACTTTTTTCAGCTGTTGTAGGTATTTTTTTACAACGGTTTGTAACTTTTGTTGTTCCGTTATTTTAACCGTTGTCAAATGTACTTTTGACAACGGTTGAAACCATTTTTCCCATAAAATACTTATCAAGAAATTCCATAATGTAATAATTCATTGTTCTACGACTGAAATATCAAATACGTACAAACTATAACAGAAGAAGTTCATTACCAAACAACATGCATTGCTCATAAAATAGTACATACTACTTGATTCATAGTTTATTCTGCACATAAATATATGTTCTCACATGCATAAGCCCAGATAGATACTAAGTAGAAACAACTTAGCTCCATTTCCTCATTTAAAGTTGTTCCCTTATCCTTAACCTCTCCAAGATTTTTGATCTCCATTTTCGTACACCCACATGCATATATTGCTCATAAATTATCAAGAAAAGTAGACATCAGAAGCCCCTGCACAAATTCGCACTTCTGAGTCGTCTCTCTCAGATCTTCGTCCGACAATGGGCACTTCTGCATGATTTTGAACCATCAACACAAGTCGAAAAACAATACAAAGATGATTGATCATCCAAGAAAATGGTGTATTTAGGCAAAGTTATACTGAGGAACTAATATCTTACCTCTCAACCGAATCCTCAGCAGAGTTATCATCCATTGAGTCCTCCTCGACGGATGATAGAGGTGGAACGCTCGAAGACTCATCAGCAGAGGGTGGATTGTAGATGAATGATGTTAGCAGTGGATCGGGTTCGGTCTGGGATGAGGAAAACTGAATTGCAGATCCACCAAGAACGGGCAATTCTCGCATCCCGACTTCCGGAACTGCAACATTCATCCACTAATTAAAATTTGTTTTAATTAACTCTCTACAAGAAAGTTGAGTGTTAAAATTTTAAGATGATCTGTGGTTCTGTAATCCAATGCTTATGTGTGTTAAAATTAGATAAGTAACCGAAAGTCGTTATTCCAATGATAAGTAACCGAAAGTAGATATGGTACTTGATAATTAACTCTCTACAGTCTAGCTAATCATTTTAAGATGATATGTTGTTCTGTATTCCAATGCTTATGTGTTTCTTAATAAACTTCAACACCGTATAGACTCCAATGTGATCCAGGTCTATAAGGGGCATATCTTTTTAAGATTTGATCAACATTTCATTCAAGCCCTAATTCATTCAAATAGTGAAGTGAGAGAAAACAGTCCAAAGAAAAATAAGGTGTGCCTAGAAACTGTCAATACCTATAATATGAAATCTCACCCCTCTCTCTCACACACACATACACAAATGACACATGTATACCTACAATCTATGAAATGAGAAAGCCAGATATTATCCAACACATAGAAAGGAATCAATAGATACATAAGTACTACAAGAAGGCAAGAAGCATACCAATTGTAGGAATAGTAGTCACTATTTCTCCCAACTTGAGTTTGTACAATATCATGGTCTTACCGGCAACATCAAGACCTACCATAAGAATTCGCATCTCCTTCTTGGCAAATAGCCGGCTAAAAAGCTTGGTGAAAGACAACCCCATTCTCTGCAGATTACACCCATCAACAAATTTTAACACTCAACTTTCTTGTAGAGAGTAGATATGGTACTTGATAAGTAACTCGAAAGAATTGGAAAATAAAATTATTTTAAATAAATCACTAATTAGAGAAAAATCAAAGGTAAGATAGCAATTTGAATTACCTTAATGAGCTGGCCTTTAACGGGTTCAGGTCCACTATCGATAACCTTATCACAGTAGGCGAGTCCTGAGGGAGCTGTTGTGAACTCACGCGTAGGGCTGTTATCGAATCGAGCATTTATCGAATAGCTCGGGCTCGAGCTCGATAAGGCTCGGCTCGAATTCGATAATATCGAGCTCGAGCTCGAGCTCGAGTCTCATATTGATATTCGATAATTAAACGAGCCGAATTCGAATATTGTAATATTCGGTTCGAAAGCTCGCGAGCCCGGCTCGATTAAATTAATTTATTTAATAGTATATTTGTATAATGACTTGAAATAAAATAATACATAAAAAATTAAATTGAATTAACAATTACTAAAAAACATTATTTATTTAAAAAACATAAATCAATGTAAAAAATTGAATTAACACTCACCTCCTGTCGTCTACTCCAGTCCAGACTCCAAAGACCACAGCCCAGATCTAGACCGACGCTCGCCAGTCGCCACTCCAGAGACCAGACGCCGACGTTCACCACGCCGACGCTCGCCGCCTCTCACCACGCCGACGGTCACCACTCCCTACGCTCACCACGCCGACGCTCGCCACTCCAGATCTTGCCACTCCTGTAAGTTTCGGTTGAATTTACTGTATCCGTAGGTTAGGGTTTCGTGTCATTGAAGGAGATTCCCCTTGTTAAAGCAATTATATTCTTCACCAAATGAGTAGCAATTTCCTTTTGCCTCACTAAGCAGAACGTAGTCGTGAGTTCACGAATAGTTGCATTTATGAATCTAATCTTGTTGTTGCCTAAATTTTATAATGTAGGAATTCAGTGGACAATGGATGACTCTAATCTTGTTGACTCTCCTATTGACTTAATTGATAATGCTGAAGAAGAATTTAGTGAGCCTGACAAAAATCTTATAGTTCTAGATGATGTAATTACTGATGAGGAAAAAGAAGACAATGAAGAGAAAAATACATTTGAGAAAAAAGTGAGAACAAAAACATCAACTGTGTGGGACGATTTTGAAATAGTTATATTGAAAGATGGAACTAAAAAAGTTGAATGCACACATTGCAAGAGTAAGCTTTCTATTCAAGCATCAAAATCAACGAGTCATTATAAGAGACATCTCAGTGGTTGTCCAAAGAAGAAGTTGGCTCAAGAAGAACCTCTAGAGATTTTTAGGTTGAAGAAGAACCTCTAGAGATTTGTTTGCCTTCGCAAACTAATTGAATGAAGGTATTTTGATGCTTATGTGTAAGATTTTATTTTTCGTTTATGTAATCTTGAATTCTTGATCTTAGTATATTAACATAAATGTATCAACCTCGCATGGCTACATTGAGTTGGTGCAGTTTTCAAGAAAGGTTGTAGCCTATATGTTTCGATTTTGAGTTGAAAATATTCGGGCAGGTAGGCTACTAGATCTTGCTCAATTTCTGATTGTCTTTGTGCTAGTACAAGCTCTTTGCAGATTTATTTTGTTTGCATATTTTCTATTCAGATTTTCAGATTTTGGGATCTTTTGGTGGAGTTATTGCATTTGTGAAGACGTATGTATCGTTGGCTGAAGAGTGAAGACTTCATTTTCAGATTTTTAGATGTTATTCACTAACCTTGTTTTACTTCAAAGACATGTGTCATTGGTGATGATTGCTAATTTCAGATATTGTTATTTTCATTCTTTCAGAAGTTGCTATTTTCATTTTATTTTGTATGATTTTATTGAATTGAGACAGTTTAAAGTTTTTCTTATTGTATATGTATGATTTGCGAAGCAAATCTGGTAAGAAACAGGTGTACCGAATTCGAGCCTTGATACCGAATTCGAGCCTCAGTACCAAATTCGAGCTTTCGGTACCGAATTCGAGCTATCGATTCTGAATTAAAAAATTAAAAAAATATTATTTTCTTAATTTTATCGAGCTTTCGAATCGAGCTCGAATACCATGATTTTTTATCGAGCCGAGCTCGAACCCGTATATAAAGCTCGTATCGAGCTCGAGCCCGAACTCGAGCCCGAGCAATAATGGGCTAATCGAGCCGAGCCTCTACAAAGCTCAGCTCGACCCGGTTTGATAACAGCCCTACTCACGCGGCGGCGGCGGCCCTCCGCGGAAGAAATTGGAAAAATGTCGAAGCAAAAGCCTGCGCCCACAGCTTATCTTCTGCTTAAGACAACTGAATTTGTGTTTGAACTAATTTTGGGAGCACAAGATTCGACGAGGCTGAATTTCCTTATGAGAGATCCGTATCGAGGAGTAAGATTGTTGATGGGATTATGAGTTTGGAATGAAAATGGAAGTGAGTTCATTTTCGAGGTCCGGAAGCAGCCACAAATTCTCAGGGATGAACTTGAGTTACATTTCTCTCTGTGTTTGAAGCGGCGTGGTAGAACGAGTCGAAAACTGGTGGTACTTGAAGGAGGGATCTAGGGTTTTCATTTTATCCAGTCAGTAATATTTAGACAGAAATTAACTGCATCATTATTTACGGGAAAAAAAGATAAAAAAAAAGATTAGTTTATATTTTTTTCCGGGTTAAATTAGATTTATATGTTGGATTCATCTTAAAACATAAAAAATATTCTATTTTTATTGTATAAAAAATATTGAACGTTATTTTTTTATTGCTAACAAAAGTGAGTGAAGATAATATAATATTTGTATCAAATCTTAAATAATCTAATTACAATATGATCTAATAGTATCATCACTTAAGAGATGAAATTAATGTATTAATAAAAAAATATCTAAAACTTATTTAATTTTATAATTTATTTTAAATCAAATATTAAAATATATAATTATTGATTTTTTATTTAGATTTTTATTTAATTTAATTATTTAATTTTTATTTTATTACTTTAAAGAAATATATGCAATTTAATTTTTAATTAATACATACAAATTTCGGTAAAAGACAACAGATAAACAACAACGTTGATGAAATCGTTGTCGATGAGTGAGAATTTAAACTACAACAACGGTTAAAAGACAACGGTCAAAAAAACCGTTGTCTATACACGCATTGCATAACATACGACAACATATCAACGACAACGGTTAGGCGAAACTGTTGTCTATTAGCGCATCATTCAACTACGACAACACACATACGACAACGGTTGTGTCAACCGTTGTCTATCAGCGCAATTTTCACCAAACGACAACGCAACAACGACAACGCTAGTCAAAATCCGTTGTCTATTAGCGCACTTTTGGTATAAAAGACAACGGTTTTGGCTACGACCGGTTTTTTTGAGCTTCGACAACGGTTTTTTGTCAAAAACGTTGTCTTTTTAGTGTTATCGTATGTCAAATTTATAGTAGTGTTGTTTGAATCTTGCAACCGTATCCTAGTAAAATGAGTTGATAATATCCCTTGATGAGCTCATAAGGATTATCACACTAGACCCGGCCGGTTGATTAAGTTCAGCTGTGTTAATAAGGTCGAGTGGTACTACTCAGGAATATAATAAGATGTTAATTAATTTAAGCTATTAGTGGACTTAATTAATTTACGGATATTTCTATCTTAAATACGAGGATCGATTAAGTCTAAAATACAAGCCCATGATCAAGTTGGTATAAATGGGTAAGTCAACACGAATTTTCTAGTTGAATGAATATGTGTTCATTAATTAATTTTGCTATGGGCTTAGCATAGATAATTAATTGATTTGAGGCCCGACTTTATTTATTGTATTGGATCTCTAGTCTGGCCCAATTAGTTGCCCAATTATTTATTGTGTCTCAGAAATCATTATTAATACATTAGTGCATGTTGCATTGTTTAATAAAGTTATTTATCTTGAATTAATTGGTTGGATGAATTAATTGATAAATAAAAGTAGTCTAGTAGATTAATTTATTATATTTTGAGCTAATTAATGTTGAAGCTCATTAGGGATATAATTAAATTATTGTGCTACAAATATGAATATAATATAAGTTTTTGAAGCTTATATATATTAGTATTCCGTCTCACATACAAGATTATATACACGCATAAAAACATGCACACGAATGTTTGTGTGAGAGAGAGACAATTAATTTGATTTTCTTCAGTTTTCTGACCAAGCGGAGGAAGAAAAGAGCCGTGACATAGATCAGAAGATCAGAACCGGAACAATAATCAGATCTACTACAACAAACGAATGAGACAAGTAAATTCCATTCCTTTAGTTTGGTATCAGAGCCAGGTAAATTCCATTCTTGTAAATACACAAACTTTGTAATAATTCTTATTTTCCGCATAAACTTTGAATTTCGTTTAAATTTGCATATAAACTTAGAATTTCATTTTAATTTGTAAATAAAGTTTTGAAAAATCTATCATCAGTAAAAAAATTGTTACTTCATATTAAATACTCCATCCGTCCCATAGAAAGTGTCTTGTTTTTCTTTTTGGGTTGTCCCATAGAAAGTGTCATATTTCTAAAAAAACAAACAATGTGTGGATCAAATTAACAACCCAAAAGTCAAACAACACACGCCATACAATATAAATTTCTTAATCTCTGTGTCCCATAGAAAGAGGACACTTTCTATGGGACAAAGGGAGTATTAAATATTAATGTAATAATCTTTTAATATAATTTAATAAAATAAAAAGAGAGAGAAAAGGAATAAAGAATGAGCGGCAACTTCTAACATTTCCCTCCAAACTATAAAATGTTTCTTCCCTTTTATTCTGTGTGAAGTAGTAAAAAAGAAGCCAACTAAAAAGAAAAAAAGAATTACACAAAAAACAAAAAAATGTTGGGGTGTTCTCGGCTGCTCCTCAAGATCCACAATAGGTATGTAATTAAATCGAAGCATTATTGTGTGTATGTTTGTGATTTATTAATTCAGAGCATGCTCTATATTTTGAAATTTGAAAGTTTTTTTTTTCTTACTGCAAAAAGCCTTAAACTTTGGCACGAAAGTTCATCAAGAATAAATAGATTCCCATCAATTTTTGTTATCACTAGAATTTAATTTGGATATATATTTTTTACTCATGTGTATATCTATAGTTTTTCAATTTTTTGTTTTATACGAGAGGTATGTCGGATTTTGACCTCAATAGTTTGAACCATGAGGGATTGGAAATTGATTATCTCAAGAAAAGTGGTATGATTATTGAAAACACTCATATGCAACCGAGTTTGATTTTGAAGGGGCCGATATTGATGTTGTGGATAAATCAATTTTGATCAATGAAAATGCTAATATGCAAGAATCGACAAAAGAACTACTGGATCCAAAGGAAAATTTGTCGAATGGAACTTTTAAGGATCTAAACGAATGCTATGATGCATACAACGATTATGGTTATCTAAAGGGATTTAGTGTTTGCAAAGGAAAGCAATATTATTTCCCGGGGACAAAGGATCCAAGAATTAAATGGTATTTCTGCTCATGTCAAGGAGTTAAAGCTGAAAAATCACGTGGAGCTCTAGCTTTGTACAATAAATTTGATGTCAAAACTGATTACAATGCAAGAATTAGTTTTGAAAAGAGAGAAGATAAGATGTGGAAAATTTCAAATTTTATTGACGAACATAATCATGTGTTGGCTTTACCACATGAGAGACATTTTCTAAAATCCTAAAGGTGCATTGCGAAGCCGACAGGAAAACTTTTAGAGTCATTTGTTAATTCTGGAATGAAGCATGTCCGACGAAATTTCTTATTTGATTGAAGAAAGTGGTGCTCATCAAAATGTTTCATTCATCCCAAAAGATGCTTACAACTATCTTCAATCAGTAAGAAAGACCAAAATGGAAGCAGGTGATGCAAATGGATTATTTTCTTACTTCAGAAATAAAAAAGAAGAAGATCCTATGTTTGATTAGCATTTTCAATTGGATGAATGTGGAAGGTTGCCGAAAATATTTTGGAGAGATGGTAAGTCAAGGCTAGATTAGGACTATTTTGGTGATGTGATAAGCTTTGATACAACTTACGGAACAAATAAATATGGCTTAAAATGCGTAGTGCTCGTTGGAGTAAATAATCATTGGATAAATATAATTTTAGGATGCACGTTTTTATCATGTGAGAAAACAGAGTCATTTGAATGGTTGTTCAAGACCTTTTTGGGTTCAATGGGAGGGAAACAACCGGTAACAATGTTCACTGATCAAGCTCAAGCAATTTTTAATGCAATTCACAATATGCTCCCTAGTACTCGCCATCGTTTATGCCAATGACACATTAGTCAAAATGCAACATCTCACATTGGTAGTCTAAATGGATACAAATAGTTTTGGTCTCTCTTGCACAAGTGTTACTCTAAATGTGATACATATGAAAAGTTTGAGAAGACGTGGATGGAAATTAGAAAAATTGATGGTCAAGGTAGTAAATGGTTGGATCGGTTGTTTGAGCTTCGCCACAAATGGAGCACTGCATTCAAGAATGATGATTTCAATGTTGGAATTAAGTCAACTTCTGTAATGAGAGTACGAATCATGTGCTTAACGGTATATCTGACTTCACTACTTCTTTATTGCATTTGAGAAAATGATTCTTAGTAAATGGACAGAGAATGAGAGACATGATGATTTTCATTGTAGTCATTTACGAGTTCCAAGGTCCAATGATAGTAATCCATTGTTATTACATATGTCTCAAGTCTATACTCACACTACATATAAGTTGTTTGAGAGTGAAGTTATGACTAGTAGCTTAAGTTACAGCATCATAGAAATTTCTGTTGCTCAATTTCAATTTGCTTTTGATGTTTATAAGAAGATAAAGACTTGGAAGGTGAAGAATGTGTTTTTCGACATGCAAACTTTAGAAGTAAGATGTCCTTGTAGAAAGTCTGAGTCAATGGAAATCTTATGTCGACATTCTTTGAGAGCTTTAGACATGAAAAATGTCAACACAATTCTGGAGCGATACATCATGAAGAGGTGGCGGAAGGATGCAAAAGATTCAAATGATATTGTTACGTTTTGGTCTAGAAACCAAGAGAAAGAAATTAATGAACCGGATGCCCTCTATAGTAACCATGCAATGAGATATGCTTATGACATCATTTCGAAAAGCCGATCTCACAAAGAAGCAAGGAATATTGTTTGGAAGCATTTGAAGAAAGCAAATTTGGAGTTAAACGAGTTTCTTAGAAAACAAGTTCAAAATGAACTTCCAAGTGCAAGTGAAAAAGGTAGTGGTGAAAAGAATAGCAAAAATGTGCATCTTTTGCTAGATCCTAAGCATATAAGGCCAAAGGGTGGAAAGAACCAAAGGAGAAAATCGCACTTGGAAAAAAAACGACAACAAAGCATAAGTGATTCAACTTCTGGTAATTACTTTATGCATTTATAACAAGTGATTCAACTTCTGGTAATTACTTGTCTCAAGTATTTAGTTTTCTATAACAAATTTGGTTTAATATACTTTATTTGTTATATTGCCTAGGGACAAAAAGAGGAGAAAAAGTGTACCATCACTGGAGCTCGTATCACCGGTGCAAGAATAACGAACTTCACTTCATATGTGTTGCTTCCATTTTGCTACAATAGTTAATTTTGTATTTGCAGACTAGATTATGACAATTTTGATTACACTTATTTTTGTCAATTAGTAGTTGTCTTGACTTAAATATAAGAATGGTGAATGTAGTTTTTATCCTAAGCTTGCTCTTTTTTATTCATCTATCTTATTTTTGGACTTTGCTGGTTTTAGCTTGAGCCAAATAAGACAAAAGGAATGACAGTTAGACTCATTTTCCCTGCCTGCGTAGAGCGGGAGTTCCCTTGCCTTAAATTAAGAGTCTGATCAAATACGAAGGGAATAGGAAGATCTCGCAGTGAACGACTCAACTGCCGCTTAATCTCTTACGTTTGCTTCTATCATAGAGAAAGACCGTGTAGAGGAATGCAGTTTTCTGGAACGTGTTTCTTGCCCTTTGAAATTGATAGTACTGTTTATTGCTTCTTTTCTCTCATGGTAATCACATAAATATACACATTAATATTTAATATTTAATTTAAAATGAAGCAACAATTTTTGACCACGAGTCTAGGATAGATTTTTCATAAAGTTTGAAATTCAATTAAATTTTCTTATGAAAACAAATGTACTATTTACGTGGGTGTTTCGTCTCCAAGAAATTTGTAGAACTAACAAATACAGTTATCGAGCCTAAGAAATTTTTATGTGGGGTATGTCCATAAAAAAATCAATCTCAACATATCTCACATTAGAAAAATGACTCGATAACTAGATCTGATAGTTCTATAAAAAAGAAGCAACATCTGCATGTACCATTTTACACTGCGGAAAAATACCAAAAACTGAAGTAGTTCGCAAATTTAATAAAATCGATTTTGCACGTTAGATAACCAATGGTGCGACTCTTAAGTCTTAGCGGTGTGATTCAACTAAGGAATTCAAAAAAAAAAAATGAACAGATTCAACTGAAGTCTTAAGTCTTAAGGAATTAAAAATATCATCATTCAAATAAATGATTCACGAAATATTATTTTCTAAGAAATAGTAATATCTAAAATACTATTATACAAAAAAATTCACAAAATATTACTCTTCTTTACCATATAGATTGTCATTTTCGACATTTCAAAATTACAGTTTTTTTATTTTTATTTTTTTGGTCCGGGTCTTTAATTAACTAGAATGTTAAAATATTAAATAAAATATATTTAGTTCTTTTGTGAAAAAAATATTAAAACTTTTCGTATATATTTATTATTTATATAAAAATAAACATAAAAATGAAAATCTTTATAAGCATTTGCAAAAGTACTTCCATGTATAGGAAACAGTATGCCTTATGTTAAAAAAAAAAAAAAAAAAAAAAAAAAAAAAAAACAATAAGGGGAGTTACTACCCCCCCCCCCCCCCCCCCCCCCCCCAGACCCACACACAACCCCCAAGCGTACACCCCCCGCGTGCCCCCCCCCCCGCAAAATATCCCCCCCCCCCCCCCCCCTCAAATAAAAACCAAAAAAACAAAAACCCCAAAAAAAAAAAAAAAAAAGAAGATATACAGAAGCCTTTCCGGTTGTATCGTAAGTCTAAATTAGCAGCCACCATTTTAGAGTGAGAATCTCTCTCTCTCTCCCCCTGCATATATATCGTGCAAATTTTATGAGTCCAGTCTCCTGTCTTCACCTACTCAGTTAGAACTAAAACTACAAACCCATTACCGTCAGTCATGGCTTTCGCTCTCTGCTCCAACAGATTCGTGCTTCTCCTTCTCCTCACCGCCGTCCCCATAGCTTACATCATCCACTCCGTCACTCAGAGACGTCGGAGCGCGCGGCTCACGTGTACGCCTTCCGCAGCAAATCGTGGCTCCGCGAGTGCGCCAAATGGGACGATCTCAAACGTCGGTTCATCGTCTCCTTCTTCGAGGGCGGCGTCGGAGTTGTTCCGGTTTCGGAAAACGACGTTCAGAAAGAACTCGTCCCTCGGAATCGCGGTTGACAGACCGAGGAATCGGTTACTGGTGGCCATCGCCGATGTGCTCGGGAGCAAATGCAGTGCGCTAGCGGCTTACGATTTGACCACGTGGAATCGGATTTTTCACAATCAACTCAGCGAACCAGGTGAGTGATTCTCATCGAAGTAGTTACTAATTTTGGATTTATTACATACATTTGCTTGTAAATTCAAAGTCAGAGACATTGGGTTGCATCGAAATAGATTAGGAGAGAAAGATATTCAAAGTCAGCATTTACTACTATTTTTTTTATGACAAGAGTTAAACCACCCGCGACAGAGTAACAGGCACACACTTAGCGTTTCCAATGAGATTTGAATTCATGACCTATCGATTCCAAACCACCCACCTTCACCGCTACGTCATCCCATGGGGACATCATTTACTACTATTATTTGTACGCGCATCACCCTTTCCTAAAATATATAGGAAAAGGATGCAAAATGAAGATTTTTGGTTATGATTAGGGAAATTTACATTTACTTCAACAATTATAACTGCAGTTTGGTAAAGTTAATATAAGTAAAAGGGGGTTATAAATTGATAATTGATAAATTAGCGATACATAGTTGCCAGTTCATATATATATTTCTTGATTTATTGATAATTAGCACATTATGATTTCTTGTCATTTGCATATAGTATAAGAATTGCTTTTTTGGTAAGTACACTTTCAGGTAGAACTCCACTTCCATAGTCAAATAGAGGAAGAAAGAATCCCAATTCAATATTTATTATAGAGCTAAAAGAATAGTCCATCTTCAGGTAGAGCTAAAACCTTAAACTTCTTTAAAAAGTGAACTTTTTGTCCGTTCATATGGCCTTTCTGCAATGTGGGCAAGGATTATTACACGAGGTGATTGCTTATAAATAACACGCATGCGAAGAAAATGGTGTTTTGTATTAATTGATGGTGGTGCAAAGGGCGAGAAAACAATGGCAGATTATGTAGCTGTTGATTCAGACTGGATTGCTTACGTCACCGATACAAAGGGAAACAAGATTTGGAAGGTTGGAGTGAAGGGAGAGTTCCTTTACACCATCAAGAGCCCTCTCTTTGTCCCAAAAGAGTGGTATTACAACTCGGTTGGTCTACCATTCATACTCTGATCTTCGAGGTCGAGATAGGAAAGGGAGACAGAGTGAAGCCGGTCAACATCATTGGGGGTTGGGTGATGTCTGCTGGTCGATTGGGAGACTGCTCGGATCGTAGGGAAGTCGAAAGGTAGTAACAGCAGCCACTGTGAATTTGAACCACTTAGTTGGTTTGGGGTATCCTCAGAGGAAGCATGTGCTAGTTGACCTCTCTTTTCTTCATAAAATGAGGTTTGATTTGAAGGTTGTTACTACTATTTTCGTTGGTGGGGTTTTCTGTTCTTGTTCGTGAAGTGACAGTTGCATTTGCTTTACTTGTTTTATAAGAAAAAAATTCATAATCGTTGTCCAAATAACTTTCAGTTATACCACACATAAAATGTAAATTATACTAAGATAACAATTTGTGATAGGTACAATATAAAAACATTGGTGGAATCTGAGCCAACGACATTAACGATAAGATAGTGCACTTTACCACTAAGAAATCTTACTTACCTCTCAAATTGTATGGAAACCTCTTAATCAAAACTTTAGCATGGGATGATATTGGTGGTGCCTAATAACCGAACCAAACAAATGCATATTGTGTGAGATTTATTGGTTAATAACATTATTACGTTAATTACATAAATGATAGGGTTATTAAAACGAAAATATACGAACTCTGGGATGATTCACATTATTAAAGGATTTTTAATCTGCTTGCGTAAATACATGGTCTTTCAATATGTTTACATTTATGATATAATAGTTTTACACATTTTCACCGAAACGCATGTTAAAATTTAAAAAATAATAAGATTGTTTTTAGGAGAAATCGACTATACGATCTAGAATATATAAATACAGTAGAACCTTTATAATTTAAATACTCAGTAAACTAATAGCCTCTCTAAGATAATATTTTCACCCGGTCCCGATTTAAGCCAGTGTAAAAAATCATAAAATTCGATAAGATAATAAGCTAAAAAGATTCATAAAACTCCAACGTAAATATATGGCTCCGTCAATTTCAAAAAATTAATAATCATTTAAATTACTAATAGCACTAAAACAATTTTGTAAAATATGATTATACTGTTGCCTTTTTTTGTTAAAACTTAAATTTAATTAAATCTTATTTTTAATTTTTCTAATTGCATCAAAAAGTTCTATTGTTGTTTTCTTTAATTGCACACATAAAATTGTGAAGATTCCTAGACGCAATAAGTGTTTTCTTGCACGTAATTGGTTCCAAAGTAGTTGTATTACCTTTAGTATTTTTTAGTGTTCATTGTCAATTAATGTTAACTATATCATTGTACTTGTCTTTTAAATGAATAAATTCATTATTTCTTACAATATAATCCATTGTTTCTAGATAATAAATAGTAAAACGATATTAAATATGATATATAAATAAATCTTTACCTTTTTATATTCATCTAATTAAAATTCGATTCCGTTAAACTTCGAAAGACCTCTCTAAATTAATAGATATTAATTTATAGATAAATAAATCTCTCTCTAAAATAAAATAAAAAATTCACAGTCCCGACAACATTTGATTTAGAGAGGTTTAACTCATGTAAACAGTTATTAGTCCAGGGGGGTGGGGGGGGGGGGGGGGGGGGAGGGGGAAAATGCGTTCAATTTTCTCGGTTCAACACGGAAGTCAATATTCACTTATAGCACTTACTGAGTTATGAGCTCAGTTCGTCATATAGGCTTCTTGGTCATTGGAAGAGTGATATCGAGCAATGAGTATCACTTACTGACTTTTGTTAGTTATAATTTAAACTAGATATAGTGCGGAATGTGTAGTCCTAGTTTTATGTCTCATTAGAAAAACATTTTGTTTATTGAAAACTGTTCAGATTTGCTTGTGCATGGTTTGAGGTTTTACTGAAAATGAACACTTGTATACTTTTATAAAAACCTTTTTGTGCAGATGGTTAGATAACAATAATGCAGTAAACAACACAAAATTTTTAGTGGTTCGGATCAACAATATGCTACATCCTCTCTTCTTGTTCACATAGGGTCCTTCGTATTTATACTGAACAAGCTCATTTAGTCTATGTGCAAGATAGACTATCTCTTAGTTACAGTTCTAAACAACTTAATTTTACCAGTTAAATCCTCAACTACTCTTTTCGAAGAATAGGGGTTTGTCTAGCTTTTCAACTTCGAATAAGTTCTTACAATAAAAACAGTTCAATGATGAGTTGTTTCAATCTATGCTATGAATGTTACAATGAGCTTAGGGAAATAGAGTGGGAACAATCACTACTCTAGGAGGAAGAACAAGATGGTATTTCTATCATAGTGAGTTCTTCGCTAAGTATTTGCTTATAAGATTGTTAGAGCGTTTGTAGGCTTGAATGCTTGTGTTCCCGATCACTTGAATGAATCAAAGGCCTCCTATATTTATATTCACGGCTGAGAATAGATCCGTTGGAAAGAAGACCTACTCCCGTTGCTAGTAGACTAGCAAATTATTGTCAAAGTAATTTGAATCTTCACTGATGAGATTCCTTACTTTATGGAAATTTAGAAATTTACTCCAGGTTTATGTCAGAGCAAGTACAGTGTTGGTTGCTTCTGATTGGTTGAGGTTAATATGTTGTTGAGGCTGGATCTGTTTCCAAAACTGATACTGAATAGATTCCTCAGATGAAACATCGTACGCTTTACTAAAAGGATCATATACTGACATTCCCTTTGCTTAACTAAAGACTGTTTTACTGACTTCACTTCACTGGGTTCAACAAAGATCTGATACTGAATATCTAGAGGACCTTACTAAGTCTTCACAAAGTCGATCTCCAGACGACATCGAGTCTTGATCTATTGAGTCCAATGCAACAATCCTGAAAAATCATATTAGACTAACAAGCTTCCTATCAAGTAAGTTTGACTAATCCTGATCAATCTATTAGAGAACTGATTCATCATCATCTAGGATTTTGGGATCATTAAAATTTTTATCTACTAAATCATCACTGAACAATTGTTATGCTTGTATACAATTATATTAATTTCCAGTATTTTTTTTCTTCTATCTGATTGATATGTTTGAACTTCTTTTAGCCATGTTATTTCACATATAGTTAGATTATGTCTTGTATTATAGATCACATAAGATTACATAATTAGTTGAGTTAAAGAGATATAAACAAGTATCACAATTGAGACAACTTTAATATGAAGTCGATTTAAGATGTAGTCTAGATAAGAAGTAACTTGTCTTGGTTACTTATCTATTCTAGTACACGTAAAGTGTATTGAAGGATCGCAATGAGACGTATTTTTCTAGCCGACCTAAGTAGATAACCAAAGTGGCGGTGACTAGTTGATCTTAAGCTTAATAAGATTTCAGCTGAGTGCACGTAACTAACTATCGCTTTGACTTACTATTGGGAAGGTCATTCTCGGCACGTTCTATGCATCTTGGGTGATAGTAGCTACTTGTAGACCAGACTGGTTATATGTATCTTGCATTAAGGGCTGATAATATCACCCGAGTAGCTCAAAGTGATTATCACGCTAAACACTACATGTTGATTAAGTTCAGGTGTGTTAATAAAGTCAAGTGATACGGTTCATGAATAAGATGTTAATTAATTGGACTATCAGTGAGCTTAATTAATTAGAGATATTAATATCTTTAATACGAAGATCGAATTAAGTCTAAAAAATAGAAGTTCTGACTCAATTTGTGATGAAGGGGTAAGTCAACGCAAACTCTCTTGTAGAATAAGTCATGTTTATTAATTAATTATGTTCTAGGTTGATCATAGAGACTTAATTAATATGAGGTTCAACTTTATTTATTATATTAGATATCTAATTTGGCCTAAATACTATATAATAATTAAATTGACCTGAAAAGCCAATAATTAAATTGACCTGAAAAGCTAATAATTATCTGTAGACTTATTATGTAATTATTTACCTTTCTTAATTGGTAATTAAATTAATAAATCTCGGAGTAAATAATTTATTAATTGCAAGCTCCATAATTATTAATTTATTACTGCTTTAATTCTCTCACACAATCAACTTATAATTTTTTGAAAATTGAGAGAGAGAGAGCTGTTCACCCGACTTAGAAACTCGTGCAATGGACAGATCCGAAGATCTTCATTAGGAGTCGCAGATCAAACGATCTAAACAATCCGAATGTACTCTTCTAAATCCTTCTACTAATTCTTTAATAAGCCAATCTTCAAACGATGCTGAGCCTTTATCTATTGAGTTCAATACAACAATTCTTAAAAGTTTAACTTAAGCTAACAAACTTCCTAACAAATAATCTTGACTAATCCTAATCAATCTATTACAAAAATTAATCCATCATCATCTAAAATTTTAGAATCATTACAATCTTATGTACCAAATCATCATCCAGCAGGTACATTGTGGTATTATTGTGACGAAGCAAAGTATCGTATGGAGAAAGACAAAAGAAAGGGGTTTAAATATTTTTAAAAGAACGATTAATTTTAATACTGTTAACGTCAACAGAGCACACGCACACGGAGAATAGTATATCTTGTCGGAACATTAACATGGCAAATGACCATCTCACCCCCGCTTGATGATTGGCATCTGACAGTCGCCAATTATGCGGATAGGAGAGAATCGGAGTTGGAGATGACCACCAATAAGTGAGAATAGTATTTACTGGCAAAAAGTCATTTTCGCAATTTAGATGCATTATATTTATAGTATAATTTATATTTTATGATTTTTACTAATTTGTTATGTTTGCTCATATAAATTAAGGGAACAATTACTTCAGAATTTTGGTGTCCCATATGATTATGATTCATGCCCAAGGGCTTTTGGAGAAAATGTCGGCGTTTGCTATTTTGATTTTAAGTTTTAACAAACCTGATTAGAGATATCTGTATTATTGATCGAGTAATATAATTTCAATAACAATGTCTTTAATTGAACTGTAAAGAATTATTTATTTATTTGATCTGCATAAATTTTAGAAAATCGGCCAAATAGAATTCAAATAGTTCTAAAATGGATACTCTTACTATGGCTTGGTTTAGTAGTTTAAAATCAAACTTGTGTTTGACCAAAACTATTTGGTTTTAATTGATCGAACTAACCATGAATACTTAAACTACTTTATATATATATATATATATATATATATATATATATATATATATATATATATATGCATTGAAATGATAAAATGCTCCCTCACTCCTAAGACAAATTGACACAAATTGTCACTAATGTTTATTAGTTTGGATGAATTGATCTTTAATTTTTTTTTCCCAGTTTATTGGTTCCCAATGTTTCCTAGTTTTGATAAATTGGCCATTTTGTTAAATTTTAAGTTAGTCAATAGTTAGCCATATGGGTATTTACGGAATTAAATTTTTAGGGACCAATTCATCCAATTTTTAAATTAAATTTCAATTTTTAAAAAAAATCTTTTTAAGAAAATTTAATTAATTTTTTTTTTCAAATAAGATTTTTGGTAAAGAAAAAGTTAATTAAGAAACTTAAATAAAAATTAATTTAAAATAAAAATTAACTAAATCTAGATTACTTAATAATAATTTAGGACCAATTCATCCAATTTTAAATTAATTTTTAACTACTCTTTTAAATAAGTTTTTTCAAATATTTTTTAATTAACTTTTTTTAAATATTTTTTTATACTTCAAAAAAATTAAATAAAAATTAACTAAATCTGGATTAATTAAATTTTGTGTCTTGCGACGGAGGAGGGAACCGGATCGACACAGCGGTTGGGGAAAGTGCTATGTTCTTCGAGGCCGGAGAGGAGCGGTTGGACGATTTGGAGGTGGGAGAGGTAGCCGGAGGATATGAAGGATGACGTAGGCAATGACTGAAAGAGAGTGATGTAGGCGAGGGCGGCAAAGTTGCGGAGTTTGTTGTTACGTGGCGAGGGTGGCCTTAATACGGCGGCGGAGAAGGGATTTATTTAATTTTTTTATTTTTTATTTAAGTTTTTAAATTAATTTTTTTCGTTACAATAAAAAAATAATTTGAAAAAAAAATAATTTGATCAAGATTATAATTTTAAAAAATACTTGAAAAAAAAGTTTAAAATTTAATTTAAAAATTAGATAAATTGATCCCTAAAACTTTTATTCCGTAAATACCCCTTGTTATAAAATACGAGTAAATAAAATACGAGAAAATAAACAAAACAAGAACACAAGAATTTACGTGGTTCGGTCAATAGACCACGGGTGGAGGGAAGAAAATTTACTATAAAAGATGAGAATACAAATTCGGATATTCGGAATATGTTCCTAGACCCAAAGACTAATTCTTAGATATATGTGTAAGTGAAATAATGATGGAACCTATCTATTTATAGAGAAAAATTAAGATAAACTTCATTAATTATATGATGTGGGATATGACTCAATTTCCTTAAGGATTATGATTTGAGCCATATAATATAACAAATCTCCAATTTGGTGAAAAATTCCTCAAAAACGAACAAACTCCAACCATGATAGGAAAAACTCCACCTCCTCCACAAAACCCTTAACGACATAACTCATCAAGTAAGGCTAATTAAATCCAAGCAATGCTTGAAATTAGCAAGGGGAAGCACCTTTGTCATCATATCAGCAGGATTGTCATGAGTACTTTTGCTCACAACTATATCACCACGACCAACAACTTCACGTATAAAGTGATAACGCACATCAATGTGCTTAGTCCTCTCATGAAACATCTGATCTTTTGTGAGACAGATAGAACTTTGACTATCACAAAAGATGGTAGTAATCTGCAACTCTTTCTTCAACTCCCCAAATAAACCTGTTAACCATATAGTTTCTTTACAAGCTTCTGTGATGGTCATATATTCAGTCTCTGAAGTGGATAACGCAAAGGTGCTCTGCCAAGTAGAATTCCAACTAATAGCACAACCATCAATACTGAAGATATAGCTAGTAAGAGTTCTTCTTTTGTTTAGATCACCGACAAAATCTGAATCTACATATCCAACAACTCCATCACTACTCTTCCCAAACTTCAGACAAACATCACTAAAACCTCTCAAATAACGAAAAATCCATTGAACTGCTTTTCAGGATTTGCGAGGTATCCGCTAACAACACTCACAGCATGTGCTAAATTCGGACGTGAACATACCATAACATACATGAGTGACCAACAACACTAGAATAAGGAACTCGTGACATGTAGTCAACCTCCTCATCTGATTGTGCGCGACAAAGCAGATGAGAGTCTGAAATAAGCTGCTAACGGAGTACTAATTGGCTTTGCATTCTGCATGTTGAACCGATGAAGAACTTTTTCAATATTACCCTTTCTGACTTAGGCATAATGTATCGGCTTTTCTATCTCTAATAATCTTCATACCAAGTATCTTCTTTGCAGTCTTAAATCCTTCATATCAAACGCATCATTGAGTTGGATTTTCACATTCTTTATCTCCTCTTGACTGTTTGCAGCTATCAACATGTCATTAACATATAATAGGAGATAAACAAATGACCCATCTTCGCCAAATCTGAAGTAGACACAACTATCTGAAGCACTTCTCTTAAAGACATGTGTCGTCATAAAATGATCAAACGTCTTATGCCACTGTCTCGGTAATTGCTTCAAACCATAGAGAGATTTCTTCAAGAAGCATACATAGTCTTCCTTCCCAACAACTGTGTGTCCTCAGGCTGCTGCATGTAGATGTCTTCCTCTAGATCTCCATGCAAAAATTCGGTCTTCACATCAAGCTGCTCAAACTCCAAATCATGCATAACAACAATATCAAGTAAAGCTTGTATTGAAGTATGCTTCACCACCGGAGAGAATATATCATTGAAGTCTACACCAGGAACTTGGCTATAGCCTTTAGCAACCAATCGCGACTTATATCTTACATCTTCAACTCCTACCGTGCCTTCCTTTTTCTTAAATACCCATTTGCAGCGAACAACTTTCTTGCCTTTCTCAATGAGTCTTTCAGGACACTTTATCACACGCCTTTCTCTATCTTTTGCAATACAATGTTGTGGAGCTTCAAGTGGTGGTTCTTGATCTGAAATCGAATCTTCTTGAGAAGTTGCCGCAGATTTTGATTAGATCTCCACCTCAACTTGTGAATTAGATTCTTATGGAGCATCAATGCAAGAGTCTTTAGGAGCTGTAACGTGTGTCATCGAACTTTAATCAAAGATAACATCCCGACTGATGATAACCTTCCTTGTTTCTAGACACCAAAGTTTGTAACCCTTCACGCCATGCTTATAGCCTAGAAAAATGCACTTTTTCGAACGAGGATCCAATTTTCCCTACACATCATGCACATATGCGGGACAACCAAAAATCCTCAAATCAGAATAGTTTGGTGGAGTACCAGACCATACCTCTTATGCAGTCTTCTCTTCAAGTGCAGTAGAAGGAGAGAGATTAACAAGATGACAAGCCAAATTTGCTGCTTCAGCCCAAAAACTCTTTGGTAGACCAGAATTCAGAAGCATGCAACGCACCTTCTCCATCAATGTTTTGTTCATCCATTCGGCTACACCATTCTATTGTGGAGTATAACAAACAGATGATGTCTCACAATCCCTTCAGCCTTGCATTGAGAATTAAATTCGTCGGAACATAACTCTAGACCATTGTCTGTACGAAGACGTTTCACAGACCTCCCCATTTTCTTTTCTATCATAACTTTCCACTCCTTGAAAGTGGAAAACATTTCACTCTTCGGCTTCAGGAAGAAAGCCCAAACTTTTCTTGAGTAATCATCGATAATAGTCAGCATATAATGTGCACCTCTATTGGAGGGCACCCTAGACGGACCCCAAACGTCAGAGTAGATGAAATCCAAAATACCTATTGTATTTTGTGTTCCTTTACAGAACTTACCTCTTTTCTGCTTACCCAGAACACAATGTTCACAAAACTTCAGTTTGTTGATGCCCTGTCCATCAAGAAGTTCTCGTTTGCTTAGTTCAATCATCTCATTCTCACTCATGTGGCCAAGACACAAGTGCTACAATCTAGTGACCTCGTTGTCAGTCAGTGACGTGGTAGACAATGCAACATCTCCCTTGACTGTGGAGCCTTGCAAGACATGTAAATTTCCAATTTTTCTATGTCCTTTCATCACTACAAGAGAGCATTTGCTAACTTTCAGAATTCCATTTTCACCAACATACTTGTGCCCTTTAACCTCAAGTGTATTGAGTGAGATGAGATTCCTCTTCAAGTTAGGTAGATGTCTGACATCTCCAAGTGTTCGGATACTCCATCGAACATCTTAACTTGGATGGTTTCAATCTCTATAACCTTGCAGGGTGCATTGTTTCCCATAAGCACAACTCCTTTTGCAACTGAATCATATGTTGAAAATCAATCCCGAATGGGATTCATATGATATGTGCAACCAGAATCTAGAGTTCATTCATCACGATGCTCACGAACCAAGTTGGCAGCAACAAGAAGATCATCATCACTCGAATCTTCATTGGCTACTCCGGCCTCACCAATTTCTTATTCCTTTTCTTTCTGGTTGTGTTTTCTAGTTGTATTACCACCAGCCTTGTCATTTGGATTCTTCTGGTTCTTCTTCTCTAACTTCCAGCATTCAGATTTGATGTGACCGGACTTGTGGCAATAATTACACTTAATGCAAGGGTTCCTAGATTTCGATCTCCCTTTCTTTTCACCACCAGAACTTCTTTCTTGTGGCCTTCCTCGAGCAATAAGACCTTCCCCAGAATCCTCATAATTACTAACAAGTTGCTTCATTTTCTCTTTCGAGAATAAGACATCAAAAACTTCATCAAGAGTCAGAGTATCACGACTATACAAAATAGTGTCATGAAACGTCGTATAGGATGAAGGTAGCGAACACAACAACATCAAAGCCAAATCCTCATCATCATACTTAACTTCTAAAGCTTCTAAATTAACAGCAGTTTCTTTAAATGCTAAAATATGCTCTTGCAGAGACGTACCTTCTACCATATGATGAGAGTATAGACGTTGCTTTAGATGTAGCTTATTTGTGAGACTCTTGATCATGCACAATTATTCCAGCTTCAACCATAGTCCAACAACGGTTGTCTCTTTCAGGACATCCTTACATAATTTCTTTTGATAGATGAAGGTGTATGTGGGAGATAGCCTTATAATCCTTCTTTTTCTTCTCCTCATCTGTCCACGAATTGGGCATTTTTTCAAATCCCAACAAAGTCTCATCCAAATCCATATGAGCGAGAACTGCGCGCATCTTCACTTGCCATAACTAAAATCTGGTGTTCCGATCCAACAGCGGAATATCGTACTTCATACTCGTCATCCTAAACCCGAGGTTGTAACCTAGGTTCCTGATATCACTTGTTATAAAATGCGAGTAAACAAAATACGAGAAAATAAATAAAACAAGAACATAAGAATTTACGTGGTTCGGTCAATAGACCGACGTCCGCGGGCGGAAGGAAAAAAATTCACTATAAAAGAGGAGAATACAAATTCGGGTATCCAGAATATGTTCCTTGACCCAAAGACTAATTCTTAGATATGTGTATGTAAAATAATGAGGGAACCTATCTATTTATAGGAAAAAAAATTAATGGTTAACTTTATTAATTATCCGATGTGGGATATGACTCAATTTCCTTAAGGATTAGGATTTGAGCCATACAATATAACACATATTACTAACAATTGACTAACTTAAAATTTAACAAAATGACCAATTTATCCAAACTGACAAATATTGGGAACCAATAAACTAAAAAAAAGATTATGAACCAATTCAACCAAACTAGCAAACATTGAAGACCATTTGTGCCAGTTTGCCCACTCAAACTCCACGATGTGTACAACCTAGAATTGTTGCTACATCATTCTTTTACCGTATCGATTCTAATCTATATCTTTGAACGAATCTTACATTTTGAAATTAGATTATATCTAGACACACATAAGGGTTGGACTAAATAATTTAAAATTAAAATTAAAATTACAAGTATAATAATAATAATAATAATAATAATAATAATAATAATAATAATAATAATAATAATAATAATAATAATAATAATAATAATAATAATAATAATAATAACCTTATATTGAGCCCAGGGTTAGGTGGATTATGCCGGCCAACTCCGCCCCCCTCTATTCTTGATGAGTTCATACTACTTTGAATTGTAAATTTACACATTATATAAGTCGCTCTCTACCAATTAATACATATAGCAATATGGATTTTAAATTCACTTTCTACCAATTAATACATATATTAATAATATGCCCTTACCACTTCGAATTAATATATATATTAATATATTTTTCTTAGTTTGTGGCTTAGAGTCAAAAGTTCGAAATCCATTAATATGATTATGTGTAAATCTTTCACTTTAGTTTATTTTTCTATTGTAGGTTATTTATAAGAACTGAATTTATCTAGTGAAAAATTAAATAGCCATTATGAATTTTTCTCGTAAAAAAACATAATACTAATAAACAAATATATCTCGACTTCCGCGAGCAATTTTTCTTACCCAACTCTGAGCAGTATATTTAAAAGATGAGTATTCTTTATTCGGACAATACCACATAATCAAATCCTAAGACAATGATTTATTAGTATAAAGCATTACTGGTTGTTGTTGACTGCTAATGACCATGCTAATAAACAAATTTATGTTACTTTTTCTTTAGTTAAATATTAGAGTGTCATTCTCCGGATTGAATATTTAACTCAAGTAATTTATCCATGAATCTATTCCATTTAACAGAGACAGTTTATCTCGTTAATTGTCATTATCGACTTAATTAAACTGATCAAAAGTCAACAGTGGGAAAATTCAGTTTTATATTTGGGAAAATCATAGATGATGCAAGGATAGTAGAAAACTCTATTTGATTAATACTCAAAAAGCAGCAAACAGAATTTGAAAAGTCAAAAAACTCATTATTATCATTAGCTCAAAAGCACAATTAAACAGAATTTGAAAAGTGATCACCCTTAAATTCAATACTATACCTCTAGCTCAATTTGGTTCAAACTTTTCTGATACGATAATACTTTAATCAATACGTTTAGCTCACTTTCATTACACTCGCCATCTATTTACTAGAAAAAGAAAAGAAATAAAAAAATATAGAGTTATATAGTCACTCTTTTATCATGAAAGGGAAGAACATGGAATTCATCTAAAGACATTGAAGTTTGTTGTGTTCTTTGATGATGAAAGAGACTTGGAGTCACATGCCTGTATTCACGTTCAATAACTTAAAAACTGCATGCAGTCACATTAGTAAAAATTCGAGACAATTACTTTTCAACTAATCATGTCCGACGTGAAAATGTGTTCTATAAATTATAATATGCTCTATTATGCTTCTTGGTTCTATTTTACTGTTCAATACATACAAACCATTATTTAGCTTCATAATCATTGATAACTAACACAAATCATGATTCATGGATTCATTAATTGGATTAGACTGATTTGATTTGATTAATTTTTGTTCAACGCTAATTTAAGTACGAGTTCTACTTGATTTTAAACAAAAACAACGAAAATCTTGTTACCTGAGAGAGAGAGGGAGAGAGAGAGAGAGTTTTGATGATGTGTGGATGATTGTTGTGTTGTAACGAAATGGGTGGGCCTAGTCAGAAAACAAAATACAGTGAATATTATACATACTGTCTGTGTCAACTTTCGTCTTTTTCTCCCCAACAATTTAACGTTATTCAATTTGTTCTTTGAAGCTCAGATATATATATATATATATATATATAGAGAGAGAGAGAGAGAGAGAGAGGCCTTATCTTCCTCTGCAGAAAAAGCCATTTACCACAACCAACAATCATCAACATACAAAGCAGAATTGCAGACGAGAATACAAATAGCACCAGCAACGCTGCTCTCCTTAAAACTTCTCCTTTTGAGGAACACATTATTCTTCTATCATTCCCAGACCTCAATATCAAAAATTGGATTCAAATCAACCACTCTCAAATTTTTTTTCTCAATCTGATTCAAATGATCAATTTACCCCCAGTCTTGCCTGAAATAACGAATTGATGATCGCAAACTAAAGATGCATCACCGGGTTCCGGATTTCCATGAATTGGAGGACGACGATTCAATTCCGACGCCGTCGATTTCTAGACCGGAAAAGCCTACAGCGTAAGCTTTTTTATGTTTCGAATTTATGTGAGATTAATTGAATTTAGTGTTTGTGAGAATGAATTCTGTGTATTTTATTGTAGAGGTGAAGAAGAAATCATGGAGCTACTATGGAAGAACGGTCACGTGGTGGTGCAGAGTCAGAACCAGAGATCGTCAAAGAGGAGCGCCTCCGGTGGGGAGGTAGTGCTTCCGGCGGAGAGGGAGATCCGAGCGAGCGCGGAGGAGCAGCAGCAGCAGCAGCGTCTGTTTATGCAGGAGGATGAGATGCCTTGGCTACACTATCCACTCGATGATTCCTCCTTCGATGGCGATTTCTACACCGATCTCCTCAACTACGCCCATCCGCCGCCAACTCTTGTCACCGCCACCGCGCAGCCTAGGGCAATCGCGGAAATCCGCCCCCCGGCGCCTATCCTTTCTCCGGATCCGCCGCGGGTGCATAATTTCGTGCATTTCTCAAGGCTCCCGATGAGGCCGAGGATGGAGGCGGTGAGGAGGGCGAAAGAATCAACGGTGGTGGAGTCGAATGAGACGCCAGCGTTGGGACCGGAGTCTAGGGTTTCTCACTTGGTGAACGAGGAAAGGGCCGCTGCCACAACTTCGGCGGCCGTCGAGGAGCTGGCCTCGGGAACATGTGAGCTCACGATTACGTCATCGCCTGAAGCCTCCCCGAGCAGTTTCAGCGAGGATACGTGTGAGCCGCAGCCGAAGCCATCGGCGCCGAAAGATCGGAAACGGAAAGCAAAAGAAGCCGAGGATACTGAGTGTCAGAGTGAGGTAAGCAATCTCCGTACTACACAATCTTTATCACATAGTATTTCATAATTAAAATATTCTAAATATCATGTGAAAACTATTGAATCAAATGTTTAATTTGAATCAAACATGGACAAGCTGCCTCATTTTTTGTGCAGTGTTAGTGTTAAGGGTGCATGTTAGCATATTATTTTGGGTTACACGTGGACGGTGCGGAAGCTGAATGAACATCAAACAAAAATCTGGAAATAGCGTCAGTGTATTGTATAGTGTAAAATGTTTTTAGCGCGGGATCACGGGATTATCTCATCACTTATCTCTTGGGAGTCTACAAGATAACTACAAATATTGATAAAGTAAATCATTTTCAACAAATTTCAGACAAAGTCTGCAAATATTGGTGGATTCATGGGGACTTCCGAGTTTGTTGTATAATTTTTTTTTAAAATAAGTATTTCGGCTCTCCTTTTACATAAGGAAGTTCTAAAGATTCTTGAGGTTCCAATTTTCAAGTTCTAATACTATTCTATTAGTGTAACTATTTAGGTGGTTACGGTCTATTTGTCAAACTGAATTGTAACCACTTAGGTGGTTATACCAATGGAACGCCACTAGGACACGAAAATTGGGACAGGAGATCTCATCCGATTTTTGAGAAGTTGTTTATGATGCATGCACACAAAATCTACCCTGAAATGGAGGGACTGAAACCGAATTTCAGAGAAATACCAACTACATGAGCTACATGTTTGTGGTTTTATGATTGACATAGTTAAAAAGGTATGACTTCCAGAGTTCTCTTCTCACTTCAACCTTATTTCGACTGATAGGATATCGAGTTCGAAGCTAAGAAACAAGCTCGTGGTTCAGCATCCACAAAGAGATCACGTGCTGCTGAAGTTCACAACCTGTCCGAGAGGGTCTGTATAAATTTACATATACAATTTGACACGGCGATTATATTTAGCTGGATACTGTTACTCATGCAGAGGAGACGGGACCGGATAAACGAGAAAATGAGGGCGTTACAAGACCTCATCCCGCGTTGCAATAAGGTTTGATATAAATTGGCTTCCAGATTTTAACATCAGCCATTATTTTCTTATCTTAGTTGTATTGATTTCAGTCCGATAAAGCTTCTATGTTGGATGAGGCGATCGAATACTTGAAATCACTTCAACTACAAGTGCAGGTATACTTCTCTCTCCAAGAAGCAAGTGAAATCACATATCACTACATGATGCAGAGATAAACTAGACTGCTGCCATGTTATGCAGATGATGTCGATGGGTTGTGGGATGGTTCCCATGATGTACCCTCGTATGAACCAGTACATGCCTGCAATGGGAATGGGGATGGGAATGGGAATGAACCGGCCGATGGTTCCATATCCACCCATGATGCCAAATCCTGCAGCTCACATGGCTCCTCCGTTTCCCCTGACACCACCCGATCCCCACCCAAACTCGACTATTCCTCAACTGAGAGTCCCGGGTTTTGTCGATCCATACCGACAATATCTTGGGTTCCATCACATGCAACTACCGTTACCACAGGCAAGTTTGATAGTATATATCTTGTGGAGTTTCTTATATTTGTTAATGTATTAGTCTTGTAATAATCACACATGCTAATGCTTGCATCTTTGTTATCTTGCAGAATCAAGATTTGGTGCAGCCTAATGCAAACAAGCCAAGTACCAACAAAGACATATGCAACCCTGTAAGAAAAATTAACAGTACTGCCTTTATGACATTTCAAGTATAAGACTAAACTTAAACTTCAACCTTGTATTGGGTGGATGAATTGTAAGAGGTTTTTATGATCTTGCAGGAAGATCACGTACGAGAGGGTAGCGCTCCGGCCAACTAAATTAGATGTCTGAGAGATTAGAGCACAAGTACATTATGTTTGTAACCTTAGCTAACATAATTTGATATGTGCAGTAGCATGTAAGTTTTTGGTATCGAAATGAGTTGTTTATTCTGGGACCCGGAAGCTGGAAGAAAAGTAATTCCTGATTTGAGGAAAGGAATATAGAGAAATGCTCAGAAGTTGATGACCCTTTTTCTTGGTCCAAATTCTAATGTAAAGAGGGGAATATGGGATGATACTTTATACTACATGCCAACTATGTTTTGGCATGCTTTATTGTATTCTTGCTTGAGGTATAGAAATGTAAATTATTGGGATTTAAATAGATTACAAAATTATTAGCCCCTTTTTGTTGGTCCAAACTCTTACATAAAAAGGGGAATATACTAACAAATACTACATGTCCATGATGTTTTGGCGTACTTTCTTGTAGTCGTAGTTTATCATGCGCACTCTTCGGATTAATACAGCAACTGTCAAATTCAAGGGACAACTTGGTGATAGATCGAATAACATAGACAATGAGGAACAAATTACCTTATACTCATATTTGCTGGGATTTAAAAATTAATTTAGTCTTATCCATTAGTAGACATGTACGTCCCCGATTACGGTTATAGCTCTAATTTGAAATCGCCGATTACGATTTGTTGAAAACTGAAATCGAAATTGACCCGTCTATAGTGGTTTACGATTCCGGGTTGAAAACCCGGTTACGGTTCCGGTTTAGTTGATTAACGATTTTTCTAATTTTTTTATTTACTAAATTAATTTTAATTCATTGTAAAAATGAAAAAAAAATAATACAATTTTGGATACGAACCAAGTCAAGAATTAATTATAGATAAATACATTTAGTTGTTCGCAAGGGCCCGATCCTCTTCCCAAGAGATTTTAGATGAGACCTTAGGAGAGCCGCCGACTCCAACTACCGCCCATGTATGATCTATACTAGATCTGACCAACTGCACATCCTACATTCTCTACGTTCTTGACGGCCCATCTTTGTCTCAATAAAGTTTTTCAGTTGCATGTTTCGGTTCTCTTCCCCGTTACTTAGAAAAAGTGAGTCACCTGTTCCGGTATAAGATACTATCACTATATGAAGTTACCTTCCATAATAATAAAAAAAATATGCTCTTGTTATTGATTCTCCGCGATATTTCCTGAAGTTAGTATCCATTTATACTATAACTACGGTAAAATATTTCCTCAATTTATATATCATTTTAAATTATCAAAATTGTTAGGATTTTTTATTCTAAATAAAAAGTATATGTGTTAAATGTAATGAAAAAAATTAAAAGGACTAAATGTTCAAGGATGCTTTTTAATTTAAAATTTATTTATCTAATTCATTGGGACATCGTTGACGGTTTTAATAGGTAAGCCGCCAGTTTCTCTCAGTCTGGAATTGATGGTTTCGTCGTTTCAAAATGAACAAGCAGAAATTGAACCGCAAACTGACGATTCACAGTCCCAAATAGTTCTGATTTGCATTGGTTTCGATTTATGTTGATTTCAGTTCCGATTTATAACCCATTTGAGTGGATATATCAATCTATTAAGGAGTATTTTCTTATATAGGTCTTCAATAGATTTATATGAATATAAAACTAAACGAAAATCATTTTTTTAAAAAAAAAAACTACTTTTGTATCCAGACTAGATACAACAATAATGAGCACAGAAAGAATTTTAGCCTATTTATAATTTACATTAGATATAATGTGAATATTTGAGTCAATTATTAATATACAAATATATAGGTGTAGGTAATAAAATATTTCCTCCGTCTCATTATTTATGTCTTATTTGAATTGAACATCGAAAATAAGATAGTGGATGTAAAGGGATAAAGTTGTGGTGTTAAGATATAAAAAAGTATGGTCTACTTGTTTAGATTGATTGTGCTTCATTCATTTATTTTCTTATTTGATATGAGATATGAATAATGGGATAGCCCGAAAAGACAAAGGAGATATTAATAATCGGACGGAATGAGTAATAATTTAAAAATTATTGGCAAACATAAAAATTTAATTAAAAATTTGTTTAATTAAAATTGTTGTTAATAATATGACTAAAATGCTTGTAATAATATTTTTTAAAATAATTACAACTAATATACTAAATATAGGCTTTTAGTGAGGAAAAAATATTGCGAGAACGGTGTTTTCGTCGCTAAAAGAGTATGTTAAGCGAGAAACTTTATTTTTGTTAGAATTAGTAAGAAATCGGACATTTTCTTGCCATATTTTCCTCACTATTAGAAGACGAAAAAAAATCAAAATTCGGCATATTTTTCAGTGAGGGATGAGGCATATCCTTGTCATGTCTTGCTATTAGATAATGAAAAAAAAAATCAAAATGAAGAATATTTTTTTAGCAAGGACTTGAATCCTTCCTCACCATGTCAAAAAAAAACTTAATTTTTTCAGCGAGGAATCGAACTTTACCATGTGTTTCCTAGCTATTGGAAAAAGAAAAAAAAAACAAAAAATTTAGAATATTTATTAGAGAGGTAGGATCCTTCCCACATTTTCCTTACAATAAGAAATCTAGAAAAAACTCAGAATATTTTTCAGCGAGTAAATAAATCATATTAGCGAGAAATCGAACCATTACTCATATATCATATAGGGGTGGATTTGGTGAGAACCCACATAATCCTTATATATTTTATGTAAAAAAATCTATAATTTTATATTTTTGTTTTTTGTATAAAATATATTCCCTCCGTCCCATAGAAAGTGTTTCCGTTCTATGGGGCATGGAGATTAAGAAAATGAGATTGTGTGGTGTATATTGTTTTACTTTTTGACTTGTTAATTTTGGTTCACATATTGTTTGCCTTTTTAAGATACAAGACACTTTCTATGGGAATGCTAAAAAAAAACAAGCACTTTATATGGGACGGGGAGTATAAGAGTTATGCATGCACAACGTAAAATTACAGGTTTTTTGCATAAAAAACATAAGGATTATGCAAAAAAATATATAATGACTATGCATGGTTCTTAGGCCCCGTTTGGTTGGCAAGGATTCTGTCTTAGGAAAGTAATCTGATTCCAAATTGTTAAAATCCTGTGTTTGGTAGTATACGGAAAGTAATTTGATTCCAAGATTTTAAAATTCTGTGTTTGGTTCAATTTTAGCAAAATACTAGGAAAGTAATGAGAATCCTAGAAATAAGAAAAATGGTATAATAATTGTGGATTCTTTTTCCTTGTTTAAAATAGGTATTCTTTTTCCTTGGTACAAAGAAAGTAATTTATTATTATTATTATTGTTATTATTATTATTATTATTATTATTAAAAATAGAATATTAATTAGTTATTATTAAATAATAATATTATTAATTTATAGTTAATATATTTTTATAAATTAATGGAATATTTTAATTTAGTTATATTTTTATTATTTTTTATTTATCAACAATAATAACAATTTAATAATAACTATTTTTCTTAAATATTTTTTTGTTATTATTCTAAAAAATATTATTAATAAAATAAGTGAGTATTTTAATAAGTTTATTTTTATTATTATTAAAGATGTTATTAATATTAAAATGGACGTTTTTAATAATATTTATTATTATTATAAATGATGTTATTGATATTAAAAAAATATTTTTAACTAAATATTTTGAATATTTTAATGGTGGTTTTTAACCGTAGGCATTTTGCCAGGAAGTTGGTGGGCTCATCATGAATTAGGTCAGAAATTATCAATAATAATATTTTCGGTGATTTTATATATTTATGAAATAATAATATGACAATTAACAAATAATTGATGATAAATATATTTTATTCATATTAGTAATAACAGGATTTTACATTTCCTAGTATCAACCAAACAAGTGTAAGTAATCTGCTTTCTTTAGAATCATATTCCACGGAATCAAATTCTTCAGTAATTTTATTTTCCTTAATCATTTTCCTCGCAATTATATTCCACATAATCATATTCCCTGACAACATTATTTTCCTGACAACCAAACGGGGCCTTAGTTCTCACGTTAAATATGTGTTCTCACATTATCCAATCCCTTTATCATATATGTATAAGTGGTAATATATGTTAGTATCTAGTTCTGTTAAGTAAAAATCAAATTTACCCACTTTTATATTACATACTACCTCCGTCCCATTATTAGTGGCGACATTTCCCAATTTGGACGTCTCGCTATTAGTGGCGATGTCCCAAATTGGTAAAAAGTTATCACCACTCTCCTGTTTTATCATCTTATTTTTCTTACTTTATCATCTACTCTCATTATTATACTTATTTATCTCTCTTATTTTATCATCTCAACTCTATTACTTTATTATTTACTTTCATTATCACACTCATCTTCTCTTTCCTACTTTATTATCTTCTCATTTCTCATACTTTATCATATTTTCTCTTAATTACCGTGCCGAAAAGAAAGTTGTCACTAATAATGGGATGTAGGTTTGCCTCCACTTTTTAGTTGTAGAAGTATGGAACACCTATTTTGTGTCAGTTTTATTCGAGATGAAATCAAATAGTGAACAGACAAAATAGCAAAATGTCCCGATCAATAAGACGAAGTTGCTATCGGTCTGTTTCGATCTCGATCTACTTTTAAATGACAACAAGCCACGATACATAGCGTAAAGTCTCAGTCGTAAATACGTAGTCCCTGTCGGCCTCTATTGGTCTCAGTCTACTTTTCAATGAAAACAAGTCCCAATAGATAATGAATAGTCCCGGTTGTAACGACGAAGTCCCTGTTGATCCCTATCTATTTTTAAATGAAAACATTTCCCGATATAATAAAAGTCCCAGATAGTGACAAGGACACATACCGAGACTTAGAGTGGGGCAGACCGAGACTTGTATAAATAAAAAGAGACATCATCATTACCCGTCACCATTCATTTTCTTTACTAAATATTATTTGATAATCTTTGATCACATTTTCTTGACTTTTGTTAATTTTGAGAGAGAAAGTGACAATAATTTATGACTGAAATCACCAACTATTGATCGGAACCATTGACTTTCGACATGAACCACTAACTTCCGATCGGAACCTCTAATGCTAGAGGTTAGAAGCCCCGATCTATACAATTTCAATTTTCTCCCTTAATTTTCATGTATTCTCGTGAATTTGATTTTTTAAATTCTAGTTGTGGAAGTGTGGTTTCGTGATTTAGATCTCGAATTAAAGTTGTTGAATTTTAGTTCCAATAGTCCTAAAACCTATGTTATTAAACCCAGCCCGGTCATTGACCCGGAAAAATTAATTTTAGTGGTTCAACCGGTCGAACCGGTGGGTCAACCCAGTGTAACATAATAAATATTAGATATCTTTTAATAATACAAATAAATAAAATAAATAACTTAAAAATATAAAAAACCTAATATTAATATAATTTGAAGTAAAAAATTAACCTAGTATTTTTCATGTCCAAACTTCATAAATAGAATTAGTACATTAGAGATTTAGAATTTAAATTTAATTTTTTTAATTAATATTACCGGGTCAACCGAATTAACCGGGTACCGGTTACCGAGTCAACCGGCCGGTTCTGCCGGGTCGTACCAGGTCAAAGGCCAAAACCGGTTTTTCATTGGCCCGGCCCGGATTTTTCACCGGATCACGGTTGAACCGGGTCAACTGGCCGGGCCGGGCCGAGTTTAATAACATAGCCTAAAACTGGCCTTTTCTTGAACATGAATTAATTACCATATAAAGTCCCTATTGTAACCGAGACTTGTATTAATGGGGAGGGACTTCATCGTATATGAACATACTGCATCCACAATAATTTCTATCGTTAATTAAGACGGAATTGTGGGAGACAAAGACTAGTCGAGAAAGAGTATAAAATGTGGGCGGTTAGTAATTAAGGCGGCTCGCTTTGTTTTAGCGATAGAAGTTTAATTTTTTTTTTCTATTTTTATGAAAACATGACGGGAATAATGGAAGATAATCATTAAAAATAATACATAAATATTGGGACCGAAAAGGTACTACTTATAAGTAATATAGCTAAATAAAAAAGCATGTTGGTCCGGAGACGATAAGTCAGGTGTAGAGGGGGAGGGGGGGTGAATACACAGGCTCGGTTTCTTTTTCTCAATGAAGGTCGGTGAGGCGATGATTGCAACCGATGAACAAGTGCCAAATAAGCCTTCGATCGCGGGACGAGTGAGTCGGCCATCGAGCTCTCTCCTACCGATCGTTGTCGGTACTTTGAGAATCGGTCGGAGAGCAGTTGTGCGGAAAGTGTGGGGCCCGGAATTCTTCTCTTTTGAAAACACGTTTTAGCAAGTTAAATCTTTTGGTTGTGCGCTTTATAAAATACGTTTTATGCAAGCTTATGATTTTCAAGTCGGTTGAATGCTATGCAATAAAACGAAGAAAAAGAACACAAGCGATTTAACGTGGTTCGGATACGCAAGATCCTACGTCCACGGTCCCGAACAAGGCGGGAGAACTTGTTGATTATTCCGAGCAAGCCTCGGCGGGGATACGTGCGCCTGGACGGTTCCCTCTAAGTTATAGTCCTTAGCGACTTTACAATCCAAACCTAAGTACGAAAGGGAAGGGAATTTTCTCCAACTCGAGAAGGAGTTCTTACAATAAGAACAATTCACTAAATGTGAACTCCTTCGAATCTAAGCTATAAATATGACAATGAGCTTAGTCTAGAGAAGAAAGGGATGTAAGAACTCTAGAGAGAAAACCGAGAAATCTTCTAAGTACGCAAGTTTTCCTCTAGATGATCTTTGAGTGTTCTAGAGCGTTTATGAACTTGAGCTTGTCCCTTCGAAATTCCGTCTTTCGGAGCTTCAAAAACTTCTCTATTTATAGTTGTGAGTTATGGCATATGTCCGTTGGAGACGACGATGCCACGTGTCACAAGCTTCCAAAGAAAACGGCCATAATTCGAACTTGTTGCAGCAGGGCAGTTAATGCACTGTTCATGAGAGCAACTTTCTTGTGTAGAGTAGGTAAGCGTTGTCGGCTTCTCATTGGTCGAGGTTTGTAGTTGGTGAGAATGTCGAGTTGACCGTTCAACAACCTCGTATGTCTTCTCGCCGAACTTTTCGAAAAGACTTGAATAGGTGGGTCGCTTTCAGTAGGATACGATGGGCGAAAAGTCTCTGTCTTCTTCAATTGAGTCGGCGACACATCATCTACCGAGTAGGTCGTGCGGCTACGCGAAGGTGCGTGCTTGTTTCGTTCTTCCGCGATGACTATCGGTGGGAGTAGTCTTCTCCGATGATTTGTCGGCTGATGCGCTGTCTTCGGACCGAGTGGAAGATCGGCTGGCGACCAAGAACACAAACGATTACACGATGACGTGGGGTTCGAAAAGTATCTTCGACGGAAGATCGGTTCAACAATTACCCCGTACGGGACTTAGACAAAAATAATAATCAATATATCAAGTCTAACCTATACATCGGCTAATCCTAACGACACACTAATCTACCGATATCGGCTAGGTTTTGGGATCTTCAATTCCATAGTACTACTATGATTTCCCCAATTTTCTCTTAACCGAACAACGGTGAGTATCATCTATCGACTCATATCCAACAATTTCCCCCCAATTGATGATGCCAAAACCTCTACCTCTACCTCTTAAACTTCTCAAGTCTATAAAAGATGCTATCCTACTGACAATAATTTCCCCCTTACAACATTCTGAGGAAAAAAATAAAGGAATTTCAATACTTCAGTAGGTGGGAGATAGGCAAAATCAGAGAAACCGCCGTGAGTGTGTGTCGGATCACTTAGTGATCGATCGTGAAAAACACGATGCAAAGAGCCGGAAGACAATGAGTAATTGTCTAACAAGCAATAAGGAACTGATATATATAATCAATGATGTACAAGCTCCTTCGGCTATTACAACGAAATAAAAAAAAGAAAGAGAAATCACTGCTGACGCTTGAAGCGTTGAGTCCTTTCCTTGAAATCAGCAGACTTCTCAGCAGGAGGATCCAGGTAATAATACTTGTAAACTCTGATCTTGATCTCCTGGATTTCTTCGTTGTCAAGAGGATTGTCAGGCAGCAAACCCAGATGGAAAGCAGCTTCCTCTATCTCTCTCTCAATGTCCTTCGTGCACGTACGATCCACTAGCAGTTCTTGGCGGAGGAATACGTCGGAAAGCTGGGGCACGGAAGGGAATATTCTGTTCTTCCATAATCTGTCTCAGCCGATCTCTGAATGAGACATCAAATCTCGAGATTAGTTCGTCGAATAACTGATCAGCTGGACAGTCGAGAGGATAAATGCGCCATACAAAATAGCCTTTAATCAAATCCTCTTTCAGCCTTTCCCAATAGACGTTCATATCAGCCGGCACCCATTTATCCACATGCGGGATAGGAATATTCTTAACATATGGGCCCCCGATGAACTTGGATCCTCTTGGGATCCGCCTCCTCGGATCAGCTGCGGCTTGAGAGATAAGCTACGCATTTTCGCCAAGTCAGCTATCCTTTTCTTTTCGCGGAGTGCGGGTGCTCTATTGTCTCCCTCGCCCGAGACTCGGACCTTGCGGCGTCGCCTCCCGGGTCGCTTGATCTTCCGCTATCCGCTCGGGTGTTAGAGTAGAAGTGGGAATACTCGAGCAAGTAGCTTGGATCTCGGTCGGAAGAGCCTTAGCAAAATCGCTTGGGCTTTCTTCTTACGCTCTTCGACCGACCCGACCTTTTTCTTGCCTTTACCCCTAACGGCTTTGCCCTTGGGCTTCTTTCTCGCTTCGCGCCTCTTCAAGCCGACGCTCATGGTCGAGCTTATCCCGCTATTGTTGGGCAATTTTGAGGTCAAAAGCCTCTTGCTCCGCTTTTGATTTGAACTTATGGACCGGGGAGGAAGGAGGAGTAGATACGGTTGCAATCTCCTTCCCCAGGCCTCTGCGGTGGCAATTGTTCGAGCTCGAGCTCTTCTTCTTCGTCTCCTGCTTCAATAAAGTTTGCTAGTTCTTCAATGTGAGCGAAGAAGAGGAGATGGGGGTTGGGTGAAGTGGAAATTCTAGGAGAGGGACCTCGGAAGAGTTCTTATCCCGAGTAGTAGAGGGTCCTTCCTCCTAAGCCCTTTCCCCCGAGTCCGTGCGGGTTCTTCGGCCGTGGAGGGTCTCTCCTCCCGAACCCTTTCCCACGATTATCCGTACATCGACCGTATCCGTTTCGCATTCATCTTTTATTAAACCTTCCCCCTTTTTGGCATCGGCAGCCTTATCGAGGTTGGTACGGATAGGTGTGAGTTCTTTCTCGAGCTTGTATCTCGAGTCCTTGATCGAGTAAGCGTAGAGTCGAAGTCCTTGACCAAGTCGCGTATTGCTCCCGGTCCTTCTCTTGAGCCGCCCTAGATCGAGTGAGATGAGCAACCGACTCCTGGCGGAGTTTCAGACGAGGCTAGATCATTGGATTCCTTCATCTCCTTCCGAATCTCGTTCAAGGCCTCGACTGTTGCTTAATAGCGAGCCGGAGGCTGCTTGTAGCCAACTTGTTCCGCTCATCCATTTGAGCTTGGGCTGTTGTGAGAGCATGAGTCAATTGCTCGGTAAATGTTTTGTCTTGAGCTTGGAGCAAAGAACCCGACTCGTGCGGACAGATACGCTACTGCGCTATCAAAACCTGCTCGATCATCTCCTTAAAACCGAGCTGCGAAGGAGCCTCTTGAGGAGTGGAGATGCCGGCGGCTAGCTTATTCGGAGCTATCGATCTGCGCCGCCGTATACTTCTCCCATTTGATATGGACGTCTTTGGCGAGAAGTCTGCTTTTTAGCTCCTTGGCGTCGATCGCCTTATTCACCGATTTGGAGGACACGGAACCAATGGGTTGAATCTGGTAAGAGCTTGTTCCGAGCTTTTGATCAGAAAACACGAGGAGCTGCTCCCGACTGTACTTCGGAGCGCCCTGAGCCTCACCTGATGTACCAGGGGGTGGTGATTGGCTCTTCTCATGGGGAGTTGGTCCCTCAGCAGAGCCTCCCAACTCGCATCCTTGGGGTTGCCTTCCATCTCCTGATCTTGTTCTTGGTCATCACCCTCATCAGCAGGAGGAGATGGAGGCGGAGCATTAGCAAGGCAGGAGCCGTGGTATGCGAGCTAAGAAGATAGAGCATAGCGGCTCGAAGATCCTCGAAGGACACCAAATCGGTGGCTCCCCGAATCCGATCTCTCGCTTGTAAATCTTGCTCCTCGTCGGTAGATCGATGGGCGGCTGAGTTTTTGCAAAATCTATCGAGAATATCCCGGTTTAAGAACCTCGGTAGCATCTGAACTCTTGCCCTGATGGCAATGTCAACCAAGTCTTCATGCTCAGCTATCTCTGGAATCTAATCGTGAATCTCAACTGTAGCACGTAGGCGAGTGGTATGAGTTGTTGTCGATTCAGTCTCTTCAGTTGGCTCTCGAATGTCCGACTGAGTGTCATCGGAGCCGATGACTTGAGCTTTCTCCTTGAGGGTGGCTCCTTCCATCCCACTGTGTCGGAGTCCAAGGTTTGCTCATCTTGAGGTGGAGGAGGAGCCTGTTCCATGACCGGTTATCGGCCGAGCCACGGTGACCTCGGTGGTCGTGGCTTGATAAACCTCCTCCTCTTGGACACATCGGCGGGAGATGGCGGGGCGGGAGCGGCTCTCTTACGCTCGGGTGGCCCTTTGCCCGATTGACTTCTCCGTCGCTTCTTTAGTCTTAAACTTTATCGGCTTAGTGTTGTACAACTTTGAGTCTTCGAAAGCTGAGTTCCTCTCGTACAACACTCTCTATTAAGACAGACATCTTAATCCCGAATAGAAGCTTACCGTCTTGGGCCAACCTCCTCTCGCCAATGGGTAGAGTAGTGAATTTACGGGCACGGGCTTTCATCGAGTCGTGTAATAGTCGGCCCAGTTCACTTCTACTCCGTCGTCAATAACCATCATCGTTGAATCCTTGGCTTGGACAAGTTGATCATACGATCTAGCCGAGCTTGTCGGTATGTGCGAGACCACATACGCTAAACCTCTCTGTACGAGGTAGCAAAAGATTCCTCGGGGGAGAGCCGTCTTGAACGTCGGATCACTGCGTCCACGGAACTTTTGTACATAGGTATTGATCTCCCCTCTCCTTATATCCGATAGGTGAGATACCAGAATTAGGAAGCTGAAACGCGAGGACTAGAGCCTCTCGGATGTTGAAGGTGTGCTGAGTCGGCTTCCACTTGTTCGGATTTGTTTCTCTCATGTATGAGAAGGAAGCTTCTTCTCCTCAGCGGCCCACCGAGTTCCAGTTGAAATACGCTTCTGCCACTTGCCTTGGCAGATGGGCACGCGGATGCTTGGTCACAAGGGTCTCCAACCCAGACCTCTCCAGAGCATCGAACATAGGTTCCAGATATGGGATATCCACCTGGCGGAAAGCCATTGTGGGTTCGAACTGAATTCGGATGGCCATGATCTCCACTATAGGTTCAGGAGTCTGTACGATCGCCATAGAAATCTGCAAAACAACTTGTTAGCACTTGAAAATAGAGTAAGTTAGTAGTTGTCAGCAGATTTGAATACATTACCGAGTATGAGAGCTTGAGAGATGCACAGGCAAAGCAGTTATAAGAAGTTTGAGATGGAAACTGATTTGCGATAAAAGCTCTTAGGATTTGATAATGGCGAAAAGTGAGGAAAAAGATAGAAGATGAAAGATTTTGTATATATTGGCTTGATTGCAAGTTTCAATCCAACGACTGAGTTTTAATCTTCCAAAAACTATGAACGGCTAAGATTTAATGTTATAAAAGGAATGATTACAAAAGCCGCCTAAAACATAGATCTACGTAATAAAGGTAAGTGAGAAGACATGCATTAAATGCGCGACAGACAGCATTAATTACTCAGTTTATGCAAATGAAAAGGTTTCCTACTGACCTTTCCTTAAACTATTAATGGCGGGAAATGAATGCACATTAACTCCGAGTGTGAGCGATCGATGCAATAAAAGCGAGCATGCTTCAAAAAAAAATAAGTACACAAGATTACGTGAACTTATCAGTTGAACTTATCGGTGGTTACTCGAACCTCTTCAATTGAACTTATCGGTAGTTACCGTTATGTATAAGGAGAATGGTTGTCATGCCGATGACTATGTTCCCCCTACGTATGCAAGTGTGACTTTCCCAATCGAGTCATGTACTTCGGTTATCCGACCTGTCGATCGATTCCTTATGCTGATACCAATTGTTACCAATTGTTGGGCAATGATGTTCTCAGTAGTCGGCATCTACTGACGCATCTCAGTAGGATCCAGTAGACCTAGCTCAACTGATAGTTCTCTGAACCTGTTCTCAGCTAGTGGTTTGGTCAGTTTATCTGCCCTTTGCTTGTCAGTATGGATCTTCTCCATCCTGATATCCTTCTTCTCGACATGGTCTCTGATGAAGTGGTGTCGGATATCCATGTGCTTGCATCTGGTATGTAGAACTGGGTTCTGAGTTATGGCAATTGCACTTGTGGAGTCGCAGTAGATGGGCACTTCATCCTGAGTTATACCATAATCTCTAAGTTGTTGTCGAAGCCAAAGGATCTGGGCACGGCAACTTCCTGCAGCCATGTACTCAGCTTCAGTAGTGGACGTTGCTACTGAATGCTGCTTCTTTGAAAACCAAGAAATCAGCTTGCTGCCTAGGAACTGACAAGTTCCGGAAGTTGACTTTCGATCTATCCTGCATCCTGCATAATCAGCATCAGAATAACCTGTTAGTATTAAGTTATCATCAGCAGGATACCATAACCCAGCATCAGGTGTTCCTCTTAAATAGCGCAGAATCTTCTTCGCTGAGTCTAAATGACTTCGCTTGGGATCCGCTTGGAATCTTGCGCATACACCTACAAAGATAAGTTATGTCAGGACGGCTAGCTGTTAAATAAAGTAAAGAGCCTATAATAGCTCTATAATCAGTAGAGTTAACAGAAGCTCCCTCTTTGTCTAGATCGATTTTAAAGTTCATGTTCATGGGGATTTTGACTGACTTGTTGGAGTCGCAGCCGAATCTGTTGAGAAGATCTCGAGTGTATTTGGCTTGATTGATGAAGATTCCTTCAGGTGATTGCTTCACTTGAAATCCAAGGAAATAATTCATCTCTCCCATCATGGACATCTCGAATTTCTCTTTCATCATCTTCTCGAACTACTGACATATGACTTCGTTTCTGCAGCCGAAAATGATGTCGTCCACGTAGATCTGCACCAGTAGAATGTCATCTCCTGACTTTATGTTGAATAGGGTGCGATCTACTGTCCCCTTCTGAAAACCTTTCTGAAGTAGAAAGTCTGATAGGGTATCATACCAAGCCCTCGGGTGCTTGTTTTAACCCATACTGAGCTTTCCTAAGTCGTACACCTAATGTCCCTGCCGAAAGCCGGGCGGTTGTTCCACGTAGACTTCTTCCTTCGATGCGTCGTTCGGAAAAAGCCGACTTCACATCCATCTCGATATACCTTAAATCCACGATGTGTTGCATAAGCTAGGAAAAGACGAATGGCTTCCAATCTAGCGGCTGGAGCGAACGTTTCATCAAAGTCAATTCCTTACCTTCGTTGTATCCTTTAGCAACTAGTCGAGCTTTATTTCGACGATGACGTTGTTTTCATCTCGCTTGTTCTTGAAGACCCACTTAGTTCCAATCACGTGCCGATGTCTCAGGTCCGTCGACAAGCTCCCAAACTTCATTTCGACGAACCTGGTTCAACTCTTCTTACATAGCAATGACCCGTCGGCATCTTTAAGTGCATCCTCTATCGACCGAGGTTCTTCTATGAGAGGAAAACAAGAGTAAAGTGAGCTTTCTCCTTGACTTAATCTTGATCTCGTCCTTATAGTTGCCGATGGATCTCCAAGGATAAGATCGAAGAATGAGCATCGAGCCACGAACGCCCGAGTCGGGCTTCTTCTTCGATACTACTTACGCACGGTCGGTAGGTGTATTAGGCATTTTAGTAGTGCTGTTCGCGATCGTAGCAATTCGTAAGAAGGTTAGGATCTACCGAGTTTCCGGGTTCAAGGGCATTTAGCTCAGGAACATTAATCGTTCCCCCTGAGTTTATATTCTCAGTAGAGGTCTCAGTTACCATTGGGGCTTCCTCATCGACCGATGTTACCTGTTGTTGATTCGGTTTGGGAGAATCAACTAGGTCGGCCTACGTTGCTTGTTGGCCTGAGTCCGAATTTCTTCATCGTCGACTCATCATCCCAACAATCTTGGATCTTTTCGACTTTATCATTCGATCGAGATCCCGTAGCTTCCTGGCGACATCTTCGATATTTGACTTTGTATCTTTCCCTGTTCTCGATAACAAATTCATCAAAAACAACATGAGGGCTTTCCTCCACACAAAGAGTTTGATAGTTAAAGACTCACGAAGGCTTTACTTTCGACTCGGGAGTATCCTAAGAATACTCCTTGATCGATTTGCTATCAAAGACCTTCAACCGATCTTTCCCATTATTGTGGATAAAGCAAGGACAGTAGAAAACATGAAAATGAGAAATAGAAGGAATTCTCCCTTTCCACGGTTCGTAAGGCGTCTTCATGTGTTGATGTGTCGGTAGTGAGCGATTCGAGTGTAACAGGGCGGTGTCGTAGCATCGCCCCAAAACTTTGGGGGTAGTCCCGAGTCTGCTAGGAGCGTTCTTCTTTGCTTCTTTGAGTGTTCTGTTCTTACGTTCGGGAAGTCCGTTTCGCCGAGGGGTGCGTGCAGCTGATGTCTCGTGCTTAATTCCCTCTTTATCGCAGTATGTCTTAACTACCGAAGTTTAGAAACTCTGTTCCTCCGTACAGCGTATCTTCTTAATCTTGATGTTCTTTTCCACACCGAGTTTCTTCGATAGATTAGGTAACTCGGTCGAACATCGGATTTGTTGGCGATGAAGATGACCCAAGTATATCTCGAGGAGTCGTCAATGACGACGAGGGCATACTTCTTGCCTCTTATAGTCACTGGAGAGCGGCCCGAATAAGTCCATGTGAAGCGGTGAAGGATTCCATCGGTGGAAGGTGACGGAATAGGTGGATTGCTACTCTTTGTTTCTTTCCCTTCGTGCACGCTTCATAATTTACGTCTTTGATAAACGATTCGTTGGGCGTCGTCGACTTTAGAGTTCTTGACAAGCTTGTTCATGGTCTTGAAGTTCAGGGTGGCTGAGTCTCTTGTGCCATAGCCACCGACTTGTCACACGATTTAGTCCGTGCGAGCAAGCAAGCCTCGGGTTACTGCGGTATTCCGGTTTGCAACATAGATGTTCTTCCTCCGCAAACCCGATAACACTTCGTTTTCCTGTAGATTTGTCAACAATATCACGAAACCGGCATCAAAGATTACTCTGTTAAGATTATCACGGAATTGGTCGTCGAAAGGAGATTATGTTGAAGTCCTTCAACATATGTTACTCTTGAACCGTGGCAGTCCCAATGTTCAAGCATTCCGTATCCCCTTGTGTAGCCTTTGGAGTTGTCACCGAATTCACTCTGGGACCATCTTCTTGTACGTAGTTGGTCGCCAGGCTCTTACGGTAAGTCGTGTGTCTCGAGCACGCCGTCCACTATCCATGGGTCCTTATCGCACCGCAAAAAGAGGCATTTTTTAGGTACCCTTTGGTTCGATTGGGTCCTTCTTGGTTAGTGGGTGATTTTGGAACCCAGATCTGTCTCGGGACCTTAGAAGTCCTAGACTTCTTCTTCGAACCTTGTCGGCTTTCTTCTCTACGAGGACTTGGAGATGCTGACTTTTCGGCGATGATTTTGGGTTTCGGCGCTTTCTTCTTCGAGTCTTAGCGCTTCTCCCGACCCCGGGCTCATAGTAGTACGAGTCGTCTTGAGTCGGGTGCTCATACGGTGGCTCCTTGTGCTTGTTACGCCCATCCGACCTTCTTGATTCCCCACGAATTTGATCGCGGTGTCCTGGGGCTGGAACCTTTGGTCGTTGCTTGTTGCTACTCGGCCGAGGTGCAATCATTTTTCGTTTGTTCTTCGCCTGAGGTGTGGTGTCGGCGGCTTGCACCTTTCCTCCGACGAACCTATCGCCCGGAGTTGCCGAGCTTTTGGAGGTGGAAGCTTCGTGGGTATAGCCAAGGCCTTCTTTCACGGCGGTTGGCCGTTGTGCTCTAAGCATGCTTTCAAGCTTCTCCTTCGCTCCCGGGTATTGTTCGGTCATCAAACCTCTCCGGACCTCGTCACTCCTTCCGAGTGAGTCATAGTCATTCTCGCACGTTTGTGAGCTTCGACCGAGCCGGGCTATTTCGGTCTCTTTCTCGGAATTGTCCTTGGTCGAACCGAGATCTCGAGTCTCTTGAAGGCGAGACTTAGTCATAAGAGATTCAATCTCTTCCTTGAGTCTCGTAACTAGATCCACCGACTCGAGTAGAGACCCGACAATCGGAAGAAAGTCTCGATTCTCGGCCTTTACCTGTTCAAGTTCTGGATGGTTACCTGCTGAACTCTCTGCTCATTGAATACGTTCCTCTAGCGAGATCGTCGTAGGCTTGTACCACATCTAGAGGATCATACGCGACCGAGCACGTGTCTTGTGTCTTTGTGTGAAGAAGAGGTAATAATGTGTTTAGAATTTACCTCGGCCTCTTCTCAGACCATCGGACGGTATTCGGCCGACTCATCGAGAACCGTCTCTGCGACCTCAAGCTGCGACGAATGCGGCTTCGTCTTGCGAAGAATACATGAATGTATCCTCCTCGGTGAGTTGTCGGATATCTCTCCGACTATATAGGCCTGCCGTCTCTCGGCGAATTTCTTTCTCCTCGGCTCTGCCGTTACGCTCTTTGAGCGGTGAGAGTTCGGGACAATCGTGCGATAATGTCCCTCCTTCTTGCGTTGTAGCAGGTGGATGTCTGTTGCTCTTACCGGCTCGGTCTTTAGACGGACCGCGGCGCAGACTCCAGACTTCCCGCATTCCGTAGAAGGATTAGATTCTTCTTTCTTATGATAGTCTTTCTTACCGAAGAAGAATCTCGGTTGTATTTCCTCGGCTTTCGACTCTCCTTTTCCCTCGATATTTGAGAGCCATCGGTGCTATTTGGTCGGGGCTGAAGTCTCGGAAGACTTTGCTACCGATGTGGCCACGGCTTTGCTTGAGGAAATAGGCTTGGCTCCGTTGCTTATTTGTTGCCTTGAAGGCGTGATCGAACCGTGTGTCGTTTGGAGCGCTTAAGCACTTTTGGGGTAGGCTATGCTCGAATTCCTCCGATTTTAATTCGAAAATATAACATCGGGAGTTAGAGCATTTAGATCGGAGCGACGTAAATAAGTAGCAAATGGAAGCCACTTCGTCGGGGGCAACGCTCTCAAGATCTTGGTGTTCATCTCCTTGTTGGTGAAGGACCTCCCCGGCCCATTGATGACATTGACTTGATTGGTGAATCGACACTCGGCTCGTCAATGGTTTCAATAGGCTCCATTGCAAAGGCGTCGAACCTTCGAAGCTCTAGCTCGAGCTTGTTTTCTTTGATCCGAGGGGTTCCATGGCTCGGTACGTGCCAAGGCGTCCCATAGCTCTTTCGCCGTCTTGCAATCCTGTACCCTTCCGAGGTGTGAATCAGCGAGCGTAGTCGGTATGACATTACGTGCAACTCGGTCAAGGTTGTGCAGCTTCTTTTCTTCAGGCGTGAAGGCAGTTTTATCTTTGGGAACCTTAGCACCAGTTTGTGCTCCCACGCCTCCTCCAGCAGCAAATACTACGCTGTCAATCATGGGAATGATCGGTCCTGACTCTAGGACATCTGACATGCTGTCGTGGAGTGACGTTAGGTGTGCCTCCATACGTACGCGCTATACCGTGTAGTTCTCTATTGAGAACATCGGTACCATCCTAATACCTGACATATCAGACATCGTAAGAGTAAGAGTATAAGGTTCGTTGAAAAGATGCTTATGCGGTGAAAACGGTTTTCGGCATCGGTTCGAGAGGACCAGTATTTCGAACCGGCGATCGGTTGAACACCGTGTGCTACGATACCAATTGTTGGTCGGAGACGATAAGTCGTGTGTAGAGGGGGGGGTGAATACACCTGAGCTCAGTTTCTTTTTCTCAATGAAGGTCAGCTGAGCTGATGATTGCAACTGATGAACAGTGCCAAATAAGCCTTCGATCGCGGGACAGAGTGAGTCAGCTACTGAGCTCTCTCCTACTGACTGTTGTCAGTACTTTGAGAATCGGTTGGAGACTTGTGCGGGAAAGTGTGGGGCCGGAATTCGTCTCTTTTGAAAACACGTTTTAGCAAGTTAAATCTTTTGGCTGTGCGCTTTATAAAATACGTTTTATGCAAGCTTATGATTTTCAAGTCAGTTGAATGCTATGCAATAAAACAGTAAAAGAACACAAGCGATTTAACGTGGTTCGGATACGCAAGATCCTACGTCCACGGTCCTGAACAAGGCAGGAGAACTTGTTGATTATTCTGAACAAGGCAGGAGAACTTGTTGATTATTCTGACAGTTCCCTCTAAGTTATAGTCCTTAGCAACTTTACAATCCAAACCTAAGTCTGAAAGGGAAGGGAATTTTCTCCAACTGAGAAGGAGTTCTTACAATAAGAACAATTCACTAAATGTGAACTCCTTCGAATCTAAGCTATAAATATGACAATGAGCTTAGTCTAGAGAAGAAAGGGATGTAAGAACTCTAGAGAGAAAAACTGAGAAATCTTCTAAGTACGCAAGTTTTCCTCTGGATGATCTTTGAGTGTTCTAGAGCGTTTATGAACTTGAGCTTGTCCCTTCGAAATTCCGTCTTTCGGAGCTTCAAAAACTTCTCTATTTATAGTTGTGAGTTATGGCATATGTCCGTTGGAGACGACGATGCCACGTGTCACAAGCTTCCAAAGAAAACGGCCATAATTCGAACTTGTTGCAGCAGGGCGGTTAATGCGCCGTTCATGATAGCGGCTTTCTTTGTGTAGAGTAGGTAAGCGTTGTCGGCTTCTCATTGGTCGAGGTTTGTAGTTGGTGAGAATGTCGGAGTTGACCGTTCAACAACCTCGTATGTCTTCTCGCCGAACTTTTCGAAAAGACTTGAATAGGCTGGGTCGCTTTCCGTAGGATACGATGGGCGAAAAGTCTCTGTCTTCTTCGTTGAGTCGGTGACACGACATCTCTTGAGTAGGTCGGTGGCGGCTCGCGAAGGTCGTGCTTGTTTCGTTCTTACGGCGATGACTATCGGTGGGAGTAGTCTTCTACGATGATTTGTCGGTGATGCGCGTCTTCGGTCGAGTGGAAGATCAGGCGGCGTGAAGAACACAAACGATTACACGATGACGTGGGGTTCGAAAAGTATCTTCGACGGAAGATCAGTTCAACAATTACCCCGTACAGGACTTAGACAAAAATAATAATCAATATATCAAGTCTAACCTATACATCAGCTAATCCTAACGACACACTAATCTACTGATATCAGCTAGGTTTTGGGATCTTCAATTCCATAGTACTACTATGATTTCCCCCAATTTTCTTTTAACCGAACAACAGCTGAGTATCATCTACTGACTCATATCCAACAAAGCAAATTGACAAATATAACCCTCAATCTTCACGATTTTTGCGATATTTGTCCTCAATATATATATATATATATATATATATATATTATTTTTTTTGACCCCAAACTACTTGTTTTTGCGATTTTGGTCCCACTGTTAATTTTTCCGTTAATTCAATCGTTAATCCAATTCTAATTAAGAATAAATAAAAATAGAAAGGGTAAAATTGAAATCTTGAAATAGCTAATTGACAAATATCGTCCTCAAACTTTTCAATTTTTTATAATTAGTCCTCAATCTTTTTTATTTTTTTTTGTCCCAAACTTTTATTTTTGGCGATTTTCATCCCGCCACTAAATTTTCTGTCAAATCGAGCGTTAACCATAATTTTATTAAATTAAAAAAAAGGTAAAATTGAGAATTAATCAAACTTCTATCTTCTTGACGGTTGCTTTTCCCTATCTCCTCCGCCGCTGCCCCAAAGCTCCTTACTGTTGATATCAACAACTCTACACGAAATTCCACCCCAATTGAAATCATGCGGAATTGAATGGACCAAGTATTATTTCTGCGCCAACATATTGCATTTCCGCCACTGTCAGCAGCGGGAGAAATAGTGCTACGAGGATTAGTATGGTGCCTCTCATTTTGAAAAATAGGTTCCCACAATTTTTTCTATCATGATTTCGTCAATGGAGAAACACAATATGCTAACGTGGAAATAACGCTTAGTCCGCACAATTCCGCATGATTTCATCCTGGTCAGGGTTTTCGTCAAGGCCAGTTCTAGGCTGTGCGAGCAACCCACCAGCATAGGGCCTCAAATTTTTAGGGGCCCCAAATCTAGTGTTGACCGGAAAAAAATAAAACTTTGCCTTTATATTGATGTAATTAGACGTTACTTTAATGATAAAAGTCTTGTGTTTAATCTGAAAAAGTCATGCATTCGATTAATAAAAAATACTATCTTTTTTCCCTCTTTTGTATAGCCTACATAGAATAAATATATATATATATATATATATTATTAATTTTAAATCAATTATAACGGGGCTCGAACACTAGATCAACTCTAGATTAACCAATTACGCAGAAGTGAGAATACCAATTACACTACATGTTGCTGGTATAAAAATGTATACATACAATTATGAAAAAATGGTATTATGAATGATAGTTATAAATAAATAATTTAGAATAAATAATTTTTGTAGTTACGAGATGAGCAAAATAATTTTATTATAAAAAAAATTTACTCGAAAATGGATTATTTTAAAAAAATTTGGAGCTACACTAGAAGAAAATGCACGACGGTCCAGTTTTATTTTTTATTCAGCGTTCCTTTTTCCTCAAAACTAGCCTTATTTTTTTATTTGTTTGGGCGGCGACAAAGGAGATAAGAAAAAGCAACCGCTGAGAAAATGGAAGTTTGATTAATATATATATATATATTTATTTTAAAAAGCTTGATTAACGCTCGATTTGACTAAAAATTAAATGGCAGGACGAAAATTGAAAAAAAAAAAGTTTCGGGACAAAAAAAAAATAGGGACTAATTACACAAAATCGAAAAGTTCGAGAACGAGATTTGTAAATTAGTATTTCAAAATTCCAATTTTACCCTTTTTATTTTTTTATTTATTTTTAATTAAAATTTGATTAACGGTCGAATTGATGAAAAATTAATTGTGAGACCAAAATCGCAAAAATAAATAATTTAGGTTAAAAAAATTAAAAAATTAATTTAAAATAAATATCGCAAAATCACGAAGATTGTAGACTATATTTACCTATTTACCAAATAAAAAAGAAAATAAAAAGGTTATTTTCTAATGGATTATCTACTTGGGAATTTCCCTAATTTCCTACTACACAATTGCCCGCAGAAGCCCCCAAATCTACAACCCCCATCCCTAATTTCGCCTTCTAATCATGGGTCAGGGCACTCCGGGCGGACTTAACCGGCAGCCCGGCGACCGTAAGAACGACGGAGACAAGAAGGAGAAGAAATTCGAGCCGGCGGCACCGCCGGCTCGTGTCGGGCGTAAGCAGCGTAAGCAAAAGGGCCCTGATGCGGCGGCACGGATTCCGGCGGTGACGCCGCTAACGAAGTGCAAGCTCCGGCTACTAAAGCTGGAGAGAATCAAGGACTATCTCTTGATGGAGGAGGAGTTCGTAGCCAATCAGGAGCGATTGAAGCCGCAGGAGGAGAAAACGGAGGAGGATCGGTCGAAGGTTGACGACCTGCGGGGTACCCCTATGAGCGTCGGGAACTTGGAGGAGCTGATTGATGAGAATCACGCCATTGTTTCGTCGTCGGTTGGGCCCGAGTATTATGTAGGGATATTGTCATTCGTCGATAAGGATCAGCTGGAGCCGGGATGCGCGATTCTGATGCACAATAAGGTATAGTTTCATACTCTGGCATTTAGGTTTCGAATTGGTTGGGTGTGGTGTGCGTGTTCCGTACAGAATTGGAGAAGATAACACGCCTAATGGTAATGAGATTTGTTGTTTACATTATCATCTGAAAGTGGAGGGTGTATCACCTTTGAAACGTGATCTTGTGAAGGAATAGAGTAAATGTGATTGGTTCTTCCGTGCAAGCTATATTGGAGAATAAACCAATTTGAGAAACGTGAGCTTGTGAATGAATAGAGTTAATAGGCTTCCTATTTATTCCCTTCCGAGAAGGGATTTTTTCCGCTGTATAGACACATTTATTTATGGTGCTGAGGACTGTCTAAAAACAAAAGGAGAAGTATATACTATTGTTTTAATGAAGCAAGTTCTTTAGAGTTATCTCTATTGAGGAAAAGTGCCCTGTCCATGGGATTAGTGTGGAAGCTGTAATTGCATAATTATATTTTTAATTTTTCCCTTGTTCCAGGTTCTTTCCGTTGTCGGACTGCTTCAAGATGATGTCGACCCCATGGTGTCTGTGATGAAGGTTGAGAAGGCTCCTCTGGAGTCATATGCTGATATTGGTGGACTTGATGCTCAGATCCAGGAGATTAAAGAGGCAGTTGAGCTTCCACTAACGCACCCTGAGTTATACGAAGATATTGGTATCAAACCTCCCAAGGGTGTTATACTTTATGGAGAGCCTGGAACTGGAAAGACATTGCTTGCAAAGGTATGTGTCTTCGTTTTTTTTGCTCATTATATCAATCGGCAAGATCATAGATTATGTCCGCCCACAATATTGATTTTGCAAGTTCTCTTTAGCATGTTGTTTCTCAATGATAATGGTATGTTCTGCTAGCTAGTGAGTTTTGAGAAAATAATATGAGAGTTCTATAGCTGATTTCATTTGTTGTTTTTACTTTTTCACCAGACAGAATCACCAGGAAAAAAATAGTAGGTTAGATTTTATAATGATTAACGAGTTGACCTTTTCATCTGGATTGAACTTTCCCTTCTGAGGCTGGTACAAAAATTTGCTTCTCATGTTACTTCTAGTCTTAAGCATCGTTTTCTTTGTTTTCGCAACTACATGTTCTCATTCAGTGAGTTGAAAGATACATGCATATCAAGGGCACTGGTCTAGGAAGCTGTTTATAAGTAGTATATGATTATCTATATTGGGCCTCCTATGAGGATTTGAATCTTCATGGATCCTTTACATTTAAGACATTGATCTGAATTAATACACGTCAAATTCTCATTAAACCTTCAGGCTGTGGCAAATTCTACTTCTGCAACTTTCTTACGTGTGGTTGGAAGTGAATTAATTCAAAAGTACCTGGGAGATGGTCCTAAGCTGGTTAGAGAACTCTTTAGAGTTGCTGATGACCTCTCACCATCAATTGTCTTCATTGATGAAATTGATGCTATTGGTACGAAAAGGTGAGGCCCAGATTCTAGATTTCCTCCTAGTTGATAAGCGGATACTAATTGAAGAGCTCTATTTTCAGGTATGACGCACACTCAGGTGGTGAACGTGAGATTCAGAGGACTATGCTGGAATTGCTTAACCAGCTAGATGGTTTTGATTCAAGAGGAGATGTGAAAGTAATACTTGCGACGAATAAAATTGAAAGTCTTGACCCTGCCTTGCTTAGGCCAGGTAGAATAGATAGAAAGATTGAATTCCCTCTTCCAGATATCAAGACTAGAAGACGGATTTTTCAGGTATTGAGAGCGTGACTTGTCGCTTAAACTAAGTGTCCATTAGCTCACCTACTTAAGCATTCCATGTGACTGTTCAAACTCCGTAAATGTGTCGTTTCGTTTGATTGTAGATTCACACATCAAGGATGACTTTAGCTGATGATGTGAACCTTGAAGAATTTGTTATGACAAAAGATGAGTTTTCTGGAGCCGATATCAAGGCCATATGCACTGAGGCTGGTTTGCTTGCTTTGCGAGAGCGTCGCATGAAGGTAACTCCTCAAGGCTGTCACTAATTTTCTAGAGTTCCCTTGAAAACATTTGGATGGGGGATAAATCTACGCATTGGCCTATGATTCAAGTGATTTGAATTGTTTCATAAAAAATATGTGGTTGATCTTTCTAGGGTTCTGTGGAAAACATTGTCAATTAGTACTGAAATAGAATCAATGCTATGTAAACTGCATAATTAGCTCTTACTTGCTAGCATATACCATATCACTTCTAAAAATTTATTTTGAGATTGTAAATTCATCTATAATTTAACAAACTCCGTTCAAGGTGATTTAATATATCTCTCTGTACCTTGCCCAGGGTTATTTATCTGCTTGGTTGGTCACGCATGGGATAAATCATAGATCTTTGGGCATTATATCATTTCGAGCATGTCTTAGGAACTTGAACTTTCAAATATGTGATGCTAAAATAACTAATTACTCAATTAAGATTCATCATAATTTGTGGAGATCTTTAAATTCAGCAGTAACAATAATAACTATGTTTCACATGGTGAAATTGAGGCTATACAACTCAATAGCATGATTTTAGCAACCTTGCACCTTGCATTGACATTAAAGAGAGTAGATGGATAAAATACTAGGACGATACATTTGCATCATTAATCTTATACTCTCTCCGTCCCATTATTTATGTCCCATTGATATTGAACGCAGAGATTAAGATGGTTTGTGTAAAGTATAAAGTAGTGGTGTAAATGTGTAAAAATGGTAGGGTCCACTTATTTAGATATTGTAGTCCACTTATTTGTGTCTATTTTTGGAATGAGACATTAATAATGTGACGGAGGGAGTACTACCCTTTTTCAGCAATATTTTTCACTTGATCCAAGACCAAGACTGATTGAATGAAAGTGAAATTACTTTGCCCCTTCTTTATTGCTTGATGTTTATGGACGAAGCCTAACGTTGCTTTCGTGTTTGGTATGGCGCTCAGGTGAAACATGCAGATTTCAAAAAGGCGAAGGACAAGGTGATGTTCAAGAAGAAAGAGGGTGTTCCTGAGGGGCTGTATATGTGATGATTATCAGTTCTTTTTGGGTGTTTCCTGCTGTTCTTTAGAAGCTTGTTATGACTTCACGATGTTTTTTAAAAGCTTGTTATGAGTCTTATGACTGCACAATTATCTCAACTGTTTAACAAGCTCACTTTTTTTCACAAGTCTGTTTAGAAACATCAGTATTATATTTACTTCAAATTTCTTGCTCTGCTGTTGTCTTGTGTCGTTTTAGAGGGTTGATGAGTTTCTCATCTACTTATACATATAAAGATGGATCATGGTGGTTACTCAATTTTTACATGATTTTCTGAAAACGTCCTGTAGTTCGTGGATTTACCGTTTTTCCATCAGTAGTTTTTCTTCTTATATCTGAGGGAGTGACATTCTTATAAATTCAGTGTCGAACAGGGACAATAAATAGGGAGAAAGGAATAAGAATTCTGTTGACGCTACTTTCTTTCTCAGCCACCACCACCGTCTCTCTCTCCACGTTTCTTCTTCCACCGCCACCTCCACCTCCACGCTGTCACTATCCCACACTGAATCAAGCACAAATCCCTCCAATTTCATGGTTCCATGATCATTCAAGCATAAATAGGATAATTTACGTCCATTATCTCCACCGGGTTCTCCTTTTGAAAATTTATATGACTTCGTGTTTCTCTTCTAACCGGTGATTTCAAGGTTTACTTGATTTCCCAAGTTTTCATAAGGTATTTACTTGTGTTTGTCTGCCTACGGTGTATTATTTGATTTATGCATTCCTTATGATTGTCCAATGCCCTTTTACCTAGTCAAGAAATCCTATAATTTGTGGAGTAACCAGTAGTTGTATATCTGCTGCAATTTTAAAATTATTTGGATGTGAACAACCACGATATGTCCTAAGAATTTGTGCACTTTTTATAAGATCAATCAAAAGTTCACGTCTTCTGATGCCCTCCTTGTATATCCTGCTTTTCTAATGTCCATCCTACATGTCTAGATAGATTCATAAAGTTACCCTTACTAAATATTATTTGATAATCTTTGATCACATTTACTTGCTGATAATCTTCATTAGCAAGATGACTTATATAATAATATGATGATTCAAATTTAGATTAGCTAATGACATTATAAATTGACTGACTTTGAGCAATTGAAGTTCATTCCCCAAACAGAATCCCAAATCAAAGCTAACCATATACTGATTTAGAAACTTCACATAAATATGCGTTTTCTTAAGGGTTAAATGGCAAAAAATACTCACAATCTAACATAAGAATAATGGACTATAATTTTCTGCCAGGTTATGAATTCTTTTCTTTACCATTTCTACATAAATTACATCTAGGAATTCAATAGTTATTGTCTGTCTAATTTGATGACATACCATTAGTATATCTGCATTGGAATATCTTTCACACTACACCTTCCTTTCTTATGTTTGTGACCTCTATTTCATAAGTTTCGGTATATCTTCTGCTGCTTTGTCGAAATACATGCATCTACCCTATGTTTCCTCTCCTTTTATTTGCCTCTTTTTGCTTTTACTTAACTGTTTCCAATATAGGATATATTCTTATGGTTGCTGCTGATCCTACGCGTAATGCAATAATATGGTTAGTACTCATGATATAGGCGTATGGGAACCTATAAACTGCAAATAACCCCAATAAACATACTCAGTGAGAGTTTTATTCTTTGCTTTGACATACAATCACTATTAAGTCCCATATCCTACCTCTTCTACTTAACAAAACAGACTACTTTTTTTTTAGGATTAAAGAGGGAAATAAAAAAAAAAAAAATTGAAAAGGCTTCGGTCTTCCTTATTATCCGTCTATAAAGATATTATAAGTCCATTTGCATTGATTTCTTTCCTGTCTCTACTCTCTCTATTCCATTTAATCACCACATCCGGCTTTCCCAGTGTACATCAGTGAATTTGCGTTGTAACAAACACAATACCAATTCCAACTACCTTTAAAAGATTAATTTTTTTACTTATTACTAGTATTTCTTCATATCTTTTATGTGTTATTTCATTTACATGAATTTCATATCTTTATAAAAACTAGCTGATGTACGGCTCACTACGATATAGTCTCGATTGTTGATTCAGTGCACGATTATCCGTTTGAAACTCTTCCAAAATCGTTGATCTACACGAAGAGATAGTCGGAGTTGGGCATCCAAGACTCGCTTCACAATTGAATACGAATAAAGGGGAAAGAGAGACGAAAACATCTAATATTTTCATTCATCCAAAAACTACCGCAAAAGTTTACAAATGTAGTTTAAATACCCATAAAACACAAAACCCTAAAATCTAGAGTCTCCTATAGTTGAAAAACTACTCCCTCCGTTACATTAGTATATAATGTGGCTAAGCATTAGTAGTGTCTTGTTTCTTTTGGATGTGGAGATTTTGTGCTTTGTTTGGATTTAAGGTTTTCTTGGTCGACCAAGAAAACCCTAAAAGAAATGTGCTTTGTTTGGATTTAAGGTTTTCTTGGTCGGAATAGTTGAATTTGCCGAGTTCTTGATCGGAATAGTTGAATTTGCTGGCGGATTTTGAGGTCGATTTTCAGCTTCTTGAATTGGGATTTGATGGTTGAGTTTGGTTTTATTCTTGATGAAGTAGTAGTGTCGTGGAGAGAGAATGGAGGTAGCAAGAGTTAGCAAGAGTTTAGAGCCGCCTTGGCCACGATGAAGAAAATGATAAAAAAAATTAATCAAGTTCTCCCAATTTCTAATGAAACGACACAGTTTTGGGAGTGGGACATAATTGGGACATAATTGGGATATAGTAAGTGAGACAAGTGATCTGATGTCGGATTTGGGTGTTGCTATAAGAACTAACTACTCCTACATCTCTTCCACATGACCACTACCCCCTCTTTCTCAACGACATATTAACTGTATCGAATTTTTCCGTTCCACAACTTCTTTATCAAACGGATCCCATCATATAAGGGTTGCTCAAGTGAGTCATCCCCATCCTTCTCCTCTGCAACTCCTTTGCGAAAAAAATCTTCATCGTAAATTGGTAGATCGGAATACTCTTTCCGAGCCCCTTCTTCGTGTCCCCGTCCTGTATTGTCCGTTTAATAGAATAAACTTTCGGCGGCCTCTTTACCCTCGAGGAAAGATAGAGAGTGTCGCCTTGTGGGACTGCATTTTCGCGATTCCATGCCCAGCGCGAGTTTGTCATTCCAGAGTAGGGGTCTTTCGTAGGCTGTTCCGCCGCGGGTTTGGCGTCTCCTCTCATGCCCATCTAAGAGAGCGGTCAAACGTTGGGTAAAATTTTCCACCATATATTCTATTCGCTCGTCTAAAATCCTTCCTAATCGCTCTTCAAACTGAGCATAGTCGTCTCCATCTAGAAGCACCCCTTGCCGCCGCGGAGGCATAGATCTGCTGGATTCACCAGCTCTGATACCAGCTGATGTAGGCTTGCTACAGTATAGTCTCAATCATTGATTCAGCGCACGAATACCCGCTCGAAAGTCTTCCAAAACCGTTAATCTACACGAAGAGATAGCCGGAGTTGGGCATCCAATACTTGCTTCACAATTGAACACGAATAAAGGGGAAAGAGAGAGGAAAACGTCTAATATTTTCATTCATCCAAAAACTAGCGCACAAGTTTACAAATGTAGTTTAAATACCCATAAAACACAAAACCCAAAAATCTAGAGTCTTCTATAGAAGACTAAAAGCAAAATAAAAAACTAACAATTAATAAATATTAACTAAATTAATAGAATAAATTGTTTAACTATTTCTCTAGCCTACGCATGCTTTTCATGCCACATCACCATAACGCATCACTAGCTTATTTTCAGAAGCAATACATAATTTGTTTCCATACGAACTACATCACCTACATTATAATCCTAGTTTTATAAGTTTTTCCTCAATGGATTGTGCCTGTTAAAGAGGCCACTTAGAATGCTTTATACATTATTTTGATTACTATTACATTAAATAGCCGAACTTCATATAAAGTAAGTTATTTGCTTGTTGCTTTTTGCACATACTTTTTTTACACAAACGTGTTTTAATTGGTTACCTAATTTTGTTATATATGTTGAACATACTTTGCTCATAATTGGTTATATGATTTTGGTTAGATGCTTGTCATTCCTTGATGAAAACTTAATCCGTGATATCTACAGCAACAAGGACAATTGTTGGAGCATACAACCATTCCCAAAATAATAAATACACATCCTAATTAAACTATGCAAATCCTATTCAGCACGCGAGGCGAGACATTGAACCAAGACGTCAAAGATCTCAACAGCAAACTCAAAGTAAACAAGAAGTACAAAATTTCAACAGTGAGGTTTCAAAAGTTAAAGATTAACACAATGGATGATGAAAAAGTCAGCTACAATTGAGGAGCTTACTGACCCCACAATATGTTCTCAGATGAAGTATCATTTCACATCTATTCTGACCTTCAAAAGTTTGTAGCAAACAAAACAAGTTACCTTGGTGAGGACAACCTACTGTATCGATTCCTCCATCCATATTACAAATCCCGCTTCAAATATTGCGCAACATGCATATAATATTATGCTCATTTTTAGATGTGATTGGTGTGCTTGTTGACTGCACAACACTCAGAGAAATAATTATTGGGTTTGGAGAAACGAATCTGCAAAAATTCATCTTGCTGGACAACAAGTAAGTCGTTCAACAGTTACTACTTACATATATTCCATTATTCCTTTAGTTATGCTTACTTACTTGACAGCCATTTTGGCGTGATTGGAACCAACCACCACCCGAGGCTTGCATAATTCCATTTGTATTTGTTGGGTGATGATTCTATCCTCAGCAATGTTGGTAAATAGTGGAAAATGACTCAGTCTTCTGTGTTGTCATACACTCAGTAGCCATGTGCTCTGAAAGAGTCTGTGAAGATTTGAAGATCCCAAAACCCTATATTGATTGGTGAACCATTACGTTGTAATCTGTTTTTGTCTCTGAGGTTTCAGACTCAGCAGACACTCGCTCCGGTTCGGGCACTCGGTAGATTATCCGCCTCGGCACAGTAGAAGACTCGGTGATCTTGGACTCGGCGAGAGCAAGATATCCGAAAGGAGTCAGTAGAATTGAACTCAGCAGGAGTAGTTTACTGAACTCATAGCTGATCTTCAGTAGAGCCGACTCAGCAGGAGCATGCCATTGAATAAGAGATCAGACTCAGCAACGGCCAGACAGTCTTCTGACTGTCAGGATCTTTAAAAGTCAAGTCAGCAGAGTCAATACGAGGAAGAGAGAAGTCAGCTTCAGATCTCCTTGAAGTCTGTTCGGTCTCAACCACTTTCTGAACCTCGGCCAATGACAAGCAGACACGTACCCTATATCTACTAAAGCTGCAAGTCAACAACTTTCCAAAAATGGAGGGAAATGACACTGCCACCATACTTCAAAAGAGCTGTTAGCTACCCAGAAGAGAGAGACAAATGATCGTCGTCTCCAACGGATCTATCCTAATATCCTCTCTATAAATAGAGGAATAAATCAAATTTGAAACTTACGAACCTCACCAAGAACTCACGAACACACGAGAGAACATACAGAGCATTCAAACGAGCAAATTCGAAAAAGCCTAAGTCTTCCGCAAGAAGTTTGAAGAATCAATCTCCGGCGAAAGACTACATTTATGTTCTTAGGGAACCAAGCTGAACTGCTTAATACATCCTCTAGTATCCAAACGACGTTACACGAACCCAAAGCTTACACTCAGCTGTTCGTCGTTCTAGAAGCCACATCCATGTTCCCTATCCCTCTAACATAAGCTCAATAACATATATCCATAGCTTAGATGAAGGAGTTCACTTCTGAACTGATCCTTACTGTAAAGGACTCCTTCACTGTTGGAGAGTTTTTCAAACACTTAGTTTGATAGCCCTGTAAACCGAGACTTGCTCAGTATAAATCTCAAGACCAGTGTTTGTCCAGCGTACAAACCAACTGAGACTATCTCAGTATAAGACATAGCTTCCTGATCTTTCGGGACAGTGGACGTAGGATTTTTGTGTCCGAACCACTTTAAAAATCTCTGTGTCTTGTGTTCTGTTTTTACTATTGCATTGATTTACTGTTCATACTGAAAACCTTCTTTAAATCATTCAACTGAGTTTCAGCAAACTTAACAAACTGCACTAATCAACTGAAACTGTTTTAATAAAAATGTTTTCCTAACTCAACTGAATTTGGGCCTACACTATTCCGCACTACTAAACTTTATCTGGAAGATACTGAATTCTGACTCTAAGTCAGCTAGCAAATCTCAGTAGAGTCAGTCACTCTGCCACACGATTCAGAACAGCTTGTCTAGTCTGCTAAACTTGTTCAGTAGACACTATCTTGAACAGGACTGTTCGTGTTTAAGTTGAGAAATCGATTTTCAGGTGTATTCACCCCCCCTCTACACCTGAACGTAATCTCGAGACCAACAATTGGTATCAGAGCTGGAGTTCTATAAGACTCTTGTTATTCTGAGACTGGTCAACTTGAACGGATCCGGAAAACGTTTTCACTGCATATCATTCTTCATTCATATCATTATTCATCAGTCTGATATGTCAGGGATAAGGATGGTACCCATGTTCTCAGTAGAGAACTATGGCGTATGGCGGGTCAGAATGGAGGCACATCTGACCTCCCTCCACGACAGCATGACAGAGGTTCTGGAGGACGGACCTATCATTCCTATGATCGATAGCGTTGTAGCTCAGGATCCAGCAAATGGAGGAGGAATGGTGACCGGGAAGAAGATCCCCAAGGATAGAAGTCTCTTCACCCCTGAGGAGAAGAAGCTTCACAACTTAGACCGCGTCGCCAGAAACGCCATACTGACCACCCTGAGTGATTCCTATCTCGGAAGAGGTAAGTCCGCAAAGGAACTCTGGGATGCTCTAGCGCTACTGAGTCGGGGGACTCAGAAGATCAAAGCAAATAAACTTGCGCTAGAACTTCAGAAACTGGAGAGACTGTCCCTCATGCCTGGTGACACCATTGAAGATCTCAACGTCAGATTTACAAATCTGATGAACACTATCAACGGGCTGGGAAAGACATTCTCCAACCGAGAGATGAATCTGAAGATTTTGAGGGCACTACCAGACGGAAACTGGACCCCTTTTTCTACTCTATTACGCCATTCTGATTTAGATATTGTTACTCCTGACCATATCTTTTCAGAACTTAAAGCAGAGGAGTTCGAGTTTGTCTTACCTTAAAGGAAGTAGCGAGCTGAAGCTGACACTCAAATCGACCATGCCTTTAAAGCATCAGTCAGCACAGCAGCTCCAGCGTCTAGCAAGGCTGAACCTTCACTCAGTGATATACAAGAAGGAAATCTAGCCAAAAAGTACGCACTGCTTGCCGTGAAGTACTAGAAGGAGAAGGAGAGGCGCAGAAAAGTGACTAAAGCCCTCAGAGAATCCAAGGGTAAGTCTGAATATACGCCTAAGCGCACTCCTGACTCGAATACTTCTGAATGCAGGAAACAAGATGACTCAGCTCAGTCGAAAAGAAGCTAAAGAACAAACAGAAGATGAAGGCACCTCATCTTAGTTATCAGCACTCTGACAAGAAGATCAGCACCAGATCACCCCAGTTCAGTCAAGGGGGAACCAAAGAAAGCTAAATGGGGTCGATCAAGTATGGACCTCCACAGCTGACTCATCCAGCTCAGTATGGATCATATTACTATGATCCAATAGTCAGGAGAGGATCCAATAGTCAGAAAAGGAAGAAGAAAGCCGTGCAAAAGGCAAAGGTCAGCAGTCCACCCACTCAGAAAATCAGGACTCCTGAACCGTCTCAGAAGTCAACAGCAGTCCAGTGGTCAAATATGTTGACAAAAGTGGAAAGAAACTGTTTGAGACCACCAGGGTCGTAAGACAGATATGGGTTACCAAAACTAACATCTAAGGACCCAAAATCAAAATAAAGGGTACCTAATTATAATTCTGTTTTGCAGGTGCACAAGGACCCTTGGTATGTAGACAACAGATGCTCAAGACATATGACATACCAGAAGGACTTCCTGAAGAATTATACTACTGAAGAAGGACCCCGAATCGAGTTTGGAGACAACGCAAAAGGCTACACCAGAGGCTATGGAACACTCAGCATTGGAACAGCAACAGTTCCAAGAGTATCATATGTTGAAGGACTTCAACATAATCTTCTCTCTGTTAGTCAATTTTATGATAACTCGACTAGAGTGATTTTTTACGCTGGTTTCTGTGTTGTTATTGATAAATCCACAGGGAAAACAGTATTATCAGGTTCCGCAAGAAGAATATCTATGTAGCTGACTGGAACTCAGCTGAACCTGAAGCCTGTTTGTTGGCGAAGAATGACAACAAAACGGGGTGGCTTTGGCACAGAAGACTCAGCCATCTCAACTTCAAAACGCTCAACAAACTGGCTAGAAACACTCTGATGGCTAGAAACATTCTCTGATCCAACTTAAAAACGCTCAACGAATGAAGTATTCAGCAAAGACACTCAGTGTGAAGCATGCCTGAAGGGAAAGCAAACAAGGAATCAAAATCCACCAATTCCATCTCCTTCCACTGATGGAATCCTTCAGCTGCTACATATGGATTTGTTTGGTCCAGTCTCTCCAGTGACGATCAGAGGCAAGAAGTATGCATTAGTGGTCATTGATGACTACTCACGCTACACATGGGTCATATTTATTGCCAACAAGTCTGACGTCATAACTCTGTTTCCAAGGCTTCTGAAAAGGCTCATTGTCGAGAAGAACACCAAGATCGTAAAGATACGTTCAGACAGAGGAACTGAGTTCCTGAATTTCATGGTTGAGGAGTTCTGCAGAAGGCATAGAGCATGAGATGTCTGCCGCGCGCACGCCTCAACAAAATGGGGCTGCTGAGAGGAAAAATCGAACACTCAAAGAAGTAGCAAGAACCCTGCTCGCAGACTCTGGACTCCCAACCAAATTCTGGGCAGAAGCTACTGACACTGCATGTTACACTCAGAACCGATCTCTAGTGACAAAGCAGCATAAGAAGATACCATATGAACTATGGAATGACAGGAAGCCTTCTTTATCTTATTTCCATATTTTTGGGTGTTCGTGCTTTATTCACAATAATGGGAAAGATCAGCTGAAGACTTTTGATAGCAAGTTAGATCAGGGAGTGTTCTTAGGATACTCCTGGGTCAGCAAAGCATTCAGAGTCTTTAACTATCGAACCCTTTGTGTGGAGGAAGTCCCTCATGTTGTTTTTAATGAATTTGCACAGGAGTATAAATTCTAAACCTGAATCTGAGCACATCAGTAAACAGCTACAGGATCTGAGCTTAAAAGATAAAGTTGAAAAGATCCAGCTATGTTGGGATGATGATTCAGATGAGGAAACTGAAGATAAATCTACTGAATCTCAGCCAGCAGCAGAAGTAGCTGAACAGACAGAGTCAATCCCAGGTAACTCAGGTCGATGAAGAAACCCAAGTGGTAACTGAGACCTCTACTGAGAATAATAATTCAGGGGGAACTAATGATGTTCCTGAGCTAAATGCCCCTGAACCTGGTGACTCAGTAGATCACACTCTTGTAACTGAATTGCTTCAATCTCAGAATAGTACAACTGAAATGCCTAACTCACATACTATCTGTGTTGAACAAGTTTCAGATGAAGAGTTGAAACATCGTAGATCGTGGCTGGATGCTCACACTTCTTATTTAATTATTGGAGATCCTTCAGCAAGAGTAAAGACGAGATCCAGATTTTGTCAAGGAGAAAGCGCCTTATATTCTTGCTTCTTGTCTACTGAAGAACCTCAGTCAGTTGAGGACGCACTGAAAGATGCTGACTGGATCATAGCCATGCAGGAGGAGCTGAATCAGTTCACGAGAAACGAAGTTTGGGAACTTGTTGACAGACCCTGGCATCAACATGTGATAGGAACAAAATGGATCTTCAAGAACAAGCGAGATGAAAACAACGTCATAATAAGGAATAAAGCAAGACTCGTGGCAAAAGGCCACTGTCAAGCTGAAGGGATAGATTTCGATGAAACGTTCGCTCCAGTTGCGAGATTGGAGGCAATCAGACTATTCCTAGCCTACGCAACACATCAAAGATTCAGAGTATATCAAATAGATGTGAAGTCTGCTTTCTTGAACGGCGTACTGAAAGAAGAAGTCTATGTGGAACAGCCTCCCGGTTTTCAGCAGGGACATCAAGTTTATAGACTCAGAAAGGCTCTGTATGGGTTAAAACAACCACCCAGGGCTTGGTACGATACCCTATCTGAGTTTCTTCTTCAGAAAGGTTTTTAGAAGGGCACAGTAGACCGTACATTATTCAGCATTCGACTGGAAGCCGACTTATTACTTGTGCAGATCTACGTAGATGACATCATCTTCGGCTCGAAGAACGTCATCATGTGTCAGCAGTTTGAGAAAATGATGAAGGATAAGTTCGAGATGTCAATGATGGGAGAGATGAACTATTTCCTTGGCTTTCAAGCCAAACAATCTGAGAAGGGAACATTCATCAATCAAGGCAAATACACTCGAGACCTCATCAAAAGATTCGGTTGCACATCCGGCAAACCAATCGAGATCCTGATGAACACGAATATGAAGATCGATCTTGATAAAGAAGGAGTATCAGTAGACCAAACTGAATTTCGTGCTATAATTGGTTCTCTATTATATTTAATAGCTACTCGTCCTGACATAACTTATGCTGTAGGTGTCTGCGCTCGATTTCAGGCGAATCCGAAGCAGAGTCACATGGACTCAGCAAAGAAGATTCTCTGCTATCTCAGAGGAACACCTGACATGGGTTTATGGTATCTAGCTGATGATAATATTGTACTAACTGGTTATTCTGATGTTGACTATGCATGATGTAGAATTGACCGAAAGTCAACTTCTGGAACGTGTCAGTTCCTCGGCAGTAAGCTGATCTCATGGTTCTCAAAGAAATAACATTCAGTAGCGACGTCAACTACTGAAGCTGAATACATGGCTGCTGGAAGTTGTTGCGCCCAAATTCTTTGGCTGACACAGCAACTACGCGACTATGACGTCATTCAGAATGAAGTGCCGATCTTCTACGACAGTACCAGTGCCATTGCAATCACTCATAATCCAGTACTTCATACGAGATGCAAGCACGTGGACATCAGACACCACTTCATTCGCGACCATGTCGAAAAGAAGGATATCAGGATGGAAAAGATCCATACTGACCATCAAAGGGCTGATATACTGACCAAGCCTCTAGCTGAAGCCAGATTCAGAGAACTTTCAGTAGAGCTAGGTCTGCTGGACCCTACTGACTCCAGTCAGTAAGAGGATTCAGGAGAGGAGCATTCCGTCAGGGGGAATGTTCACTCTCAGTACTGAGTAAAATCAGTACATAGAGACTCAGCAACCATCTACACGAGGTATCAGCTGACTACGATGTTCAGCTGACAGGTTTGCGAATCTCTACTCAGTAGCCTATAGAACAATTCTGTGCATTTATGAATCAGATTCAGCATCGTATTCAATGCCTTAGAAAATGTAATTTAATTTTTAACGGACTACATTTAATACACGACATTCTATGTAAAAGCATGCTGAACTCTGCAACGCATTAAATGCATGTCGTATCAAGTTACTACTTAGGCTATATACAACTGACTTTTGACTTAGGCGGCTAATATGATCATTACCTATTTTATAAAACTTAATCCTAGCCGTCCATCTCAAAAAGCGTGTTCAAATTGAACCATTGATCTTTAACTGTTTATCTTCTCTAAGATATATATATTCGTTCAAAATGTTTAGAACCGCCATTTCATCTCTGCAAATATCTTATTCACCCTAAATTTTCTGAGACTATCACTCGCTTTGTTACATATATTCTATCCTTTAAAACATCTCAAAAAATCTTTTGGTAATTTTTTCGATGATCCTTTCAGTATCGTGTGATCTTTAAATAATTTCTTTTGTATCTTATCGAATACTGACTAGCGCTGTGTTTGCAGATTATTAAAATGACAGGAAAACAAGTTGGTGCTTCGGCAGATATGTAAGAGATCCTTGAGAAGGATCGTGTCTGGTGCGAGCCAGTCATGGAGTTTGACGAGTGCGATCTAGACTTCATGGAGGAGATTTTCTACGCTCTCCGTGAGACTGGATTGGAAGGATTCCTAACGAGGAGACCGAACTTCTTTCTTCCGTGACAAGTGGTAGAGATCTATCTGAACTCCGACTTAGTGGACGAAGACATCAGAGGCAGATTCGTCGCTCATACAGTAGGCGATCCCTCAAGCACAAACATAGAAGTAAAACAGATGTCAATCTGAGAAGCTCTTCAGAAAAGCTTCAATCTGCCCAATACAGGACTCAGCACCGTCGCATAGAAAGACGATCTGATGGATGAGTACCTCACTGAGTTCTGCGGAAAACCAACAATTTTCAGAGCCGCCTTTCCAAAGAACGCAATGCTCCCTCAGTACAGAGCATTAGCGTACATAGTGACTCAACTACTGACGAGTCAAGCAGGCTCAATTGACCAAGTGTCAAGGCCCAAGCTGCAACTGATGATGGCCATATATGATCGGGCCAAGATAAACTGGAGAGAGTTCATGATGCAATCAGCCAAATTTGACAAGGCATCCAATAGGCTGAGCGTCAAAGGAAAGATCCTGTACGGACTAAAACTCTCAGTTATGATCGAGGATTTCTGCGCATCTGACAAAATCACCTACGCCGACAAGCAATATTTCAACGTGAAGAAAGTCAGATTCCAGAATAGGGCAGCGGCCCTTCAACAGATTGGCTCAGGGCCCGCTACACCTAAGGCCGGGACTCAGCAGACATCAATGCCGAAGAAGAAGAGGTCCCCTCCTAAAACAACGCCTAAAGCACCAACCAAAAGGCTGAAGAAGGTCAGCGAGGTTGTGCCTACTGAAACTGAGGCGGAACCAGAGGCCGTCATTGCTCAGCAACCTCTACAGCTGAGAGACGAGCCAGAGTCTTCTAAGAAGACACACTCAGTGGAGAAGGCCCTCTACACTGAGAAGGGTGAAACCGTGGATCAAGGGGTCCAATCTGAAGAAGTCCAGGCTGAAGAAGTTCAGACATTTGAGAGCCCCTTGGATGTCCCTCCACTCAGCAGCATCCCTTCTGCTGAGAAACAGGCGTCTCCAATTGAGGTGGAGGACTCGGAGATAGCCTCGGAGTCAGAATCTGTTGGGATGGAGGCCTCAGCTCTAAAATCCAGAGCCTCCCGAGAGATTGCTGAAGTGATTCCGGAGATCGCCAGCCATTCTGATCTTGTCCTACTTGCTAGGCAGACGAGGCTCCACATGCTTATAAGGTTCCAGGAGTGGCACAACCTGAAGCGACTGATTATTCACCACTCCTGCGAACATCTTCATGAGGAAGAGATGCTGATCAGAGGGAAGATTGGCTATTCTGAGCCATCTGACCTCGGCACGCTCGAGGATCTGAGGGCAGCCATACTTGCCATGCTGAACGACAGACAGCCTGTCTCAGAACCAGGGCCCTCAGATGGGTCTGACCCCGATGGTCAGGACCCACCCCGTGATTCAGGCCCTGAGAAGCCTGATGAGGGAACTTAACTGGACAAGGATTCCACTACTTCTACCGATGATCCTCCACTCAGCATCCTTGGTCCCGGGCAGACGGTGGCTGGTACTTCGAAGGCAGCTGATCCTTCTCAGCTCCTTCTCGAATCTGCTTTCGAAGTAGCGCCCAGCCCGAAGAGCCGTCGATCGAAATCAGTGGCCAGGGCACTGAGGAACCAAGGCTCTCAGAATCGCCTACTCGCCCGAACCGTCCACAAGAATTGGCAGCAAACCACTGAGGCTCAGACTGCAGAGTTGCAGGGACTCAGAACCTCTATGTCAACATATCCAGTCCCTGACTTCTCCAGCATTCTGACGAATGCCTTAGCTGTGCAGAAAGCTGACTTCGAAGCTCAGCTCAAGACGATTCAGGAAGGCCAGGACAAACTGCTGAATGATTACAAGGCCGCTCAAACCGCTCACACTGAATCCGTCAATGCCATCTCTCAAGCCAATGAACTCAGAATGGAGAATATTCAGAAGGCCCTTGAAGAGAAGGTAGAGAAGCAGCTGAAAGAATTCAAGGCTGCGGCTGATCTCTCACACAAGAAATATAGCGATCAGCTGACAAATGAGAGAAATGAGCTGCATGAGGCACTGACAAAGCTGCATACAAAGCTGGATGATCTGTCAGACTCATACAAAAGCCTGAATAGAAAGGTATCTGCTCCGCCCCCAACCCTACTTGCTGATGCCAAAAAGGGGGAAGGTTTTAAAGAGAAAGCATCTAAGGAGCTGATACTGAAAGCAACAAAGAAAGCAAGGACAGTGACAGGGGCATCTCAAACTTCATCATCTGCCCCCACTGGACCTTCACAAACTGGCGAGGCCCAGGGTGTCTCAGCTGCAGCTGTAGCATCAACTGAGACTGGCCCAAGTGGCTCAGGAGCCAAAGAAGTCACAGCTCAGGCAACTCAAACTCCTCTTGATATTATTAAAGAAGTTGCTGAGTATGCTAACGAGGAGTCAGAAGAGGAAGAAGCTCCTCTCCCTCCTCCAGTTGCCGGCAAAGGCAAAAAGGCACTGAAATTCCCAACCCTTCCCTCCAAGAAGAAAGGACCCAGGAGGTTCATAACCCCGGAGGAGGAGGCTCAGATAGCAGCAGATGAGAAGCTGGCTAGGGAGATAGCCGAAGCTGAAGCTGCCAATAAACCTGAGAAGAAGCTTGTCAAAGGAAAAACTAAGGCTCCAGCTGGAGGCAAGAAAACAGGTGCTAGGCTGCCTCCTAAAACGCTCAAACTCAGCGATGAGGCTGATAAAGAAAAAGAAAAGGAGCAGCAGCAATCAACTAGGCAGCAGGGAACATCCAAAGAAAAATCATCAACGCCTGCTGACTCAGAAGAAGAGCCACCTCACAAGCCCTCCTACATTGCCTCAAAGGAACAGGAACAAGAGATGGAAGAAATCTGGGCTCAGTTAGACAGATATCTATATAGAGGTGAAGAGGGCAGACAAATAGAAGCAGCCAGAGAGAATATGGATAGCTGATCTTGAAGCTCTCAGGCTGAGAACTGAAAAGGAAGTGAGTTCAAGGATCCCTGCAAAGGCTGACATCCCATAGAAATACAGGAAGTTCAGAAAGCCTACTGATCTGAAGACTCACAGATGGCCTAGAGTGGATGAATGGATCCCATGGGAAGTTACTCAGAGATGGGAGACACTGAAAGCAGAATTTATCAAAAGGAACTACTTCTGGAGATTTTGGTCTGAAAAACCTAAGACAGTGTCATTTACTGAATGGCTAATGAGAGCAGATCTGGAAATGTATGCCAGACTCCAAAAAGCTGTCAAGGAAAATATTGAAGTAAGAGTTCCTGATCCCAGAATCCTGCCACCCCCGCAGAGGCTTGATGGATCCATCCACTACGGTGTCATAGAAAAAGAAGTGAAGGACGCTCCTGAAGCCAAATTTCTTGATGAAGAAGACCCAGCGGACTTTGCTGAGATACTGAAGCTGAGGAAGGTCACATATCGCATGTATGGAGTGCCTCTTCCTGAAACTCAACCTCAAGATTTCAAGAACAGGATCAAGCAGTTCAAATGATTTCTTGCTTCTGTATTCTCCTTGTATCTTTCCTTCTTTTAGTCTAGCAAAGATGTAACTGTACTGAAATTCTCATATATATAATATCTCTGTTTGGCTTTGACAATTCCTTATTGCCTGAATAGCCGTGTTTGTTTATGCTTAACACTCAGAATCACTGAAGTGATCATTGACTCACACACTCACTGTTTGCTATTTGTTGTCAGTTGTTGCTTAGCTAGATTCTGATAGACTTGTTAGTTTTGGGGGAAAATGTTGTTAAGACAGGGGGAAAATGTTGATTAGTCTCTGTATATGCTCTGACTTTCTGCACTGATCCCCTCAGTAGTCTAGGACTTGAAAGACAACTCCACTGATCCTACTTGTAATATTCTGTAAGGAGCTCTGTTTCTTATAAGTCATAGTGTTAGGTTGATAGATTATTAGGTTTTGGCATCATCAAATAGGGGGAAAATGTTGGGTGATGATTCTATCCTCAGCAATGTTGGTAAATAGTGGGAAATGACTCAGTCTTCTGTGTTGTCATACACTCAGTAGCCATGTGCTCTGAAAGAGTCTGTGAAGATTTGAAGATCCCAAGACCCTATATTGATTGGTGAACCATTACGTTGTAATCTGTTTTTGTCTCTGAGGTTTCAGACTCAGCAAACACTCTGTTCTGGTTCAGGCACTCAGTAGATTATCTGCCTCGGCACCGAAGTAGAAGACTCGATGATCTTGGACTCAGCAGAGCAAGATATCCGAAAGGAGTCAGTAGAATTGAACTCAGCAGGAGTAGTTTACTGAACTCATAGCTGATCTTCAGTAGAGCCGACTCAGCAGGAGCATGCCACTGAATAAGAGATCAGACTCAGCAACGGCCAGGCAGTCTTCTGACTGTCAGGATCTTTAAAGGTCAAGTCAGCAGAGTCAATACGAGGAAGAGAGAAGTCAGCTTCAGATCTCCTTGAAGTCTGTTCTGTCTCAACCACTTTCTAAACCTCGGCCAATGACAAGCAGATACGTACCCTATATCTACTAAAGCTGCAAGTCAATAACTTTCCAAAAATGGAGGGAAAGGACACTGCCACCATACTTCAAAAGAGCCGTTAGCTACCCAGAAGAGAGAGACAAAGGATCGTCGTCTCCAATGGATCTATCCTAATCTCCTCTCTATAAATAGAGGAATAAATCAAATTTGAAACTCACGAACCTCACCAAGAACTCACGAACACACGAGAGAACACACAGAGCATTCAAACGAGCAAATTCGAAAAAGCCTAAGTCTTCCGCAAGAAGTTCGAAGAATCAATCTCCGGCGAAAGACTACATTTCTGCTCTTAGGGAACCAAGCTGAACTGCTTAATACAACCTCTAGTATCCAAACGACGTTACACGAACCCAAAGCTTACACTCAGCTGTTCGTCGTTCTAGAAGCTACATCCTTGTTCCCTATCCCTCTAACCTAAGCTCAATAGCATATATCCATAGCTTAGACGAAGGAGTTCACTTCTGAACTGATCCTTACTGTAAAGGACTCCTTCACTGTTGGAGAGTTTTTCAAACACTTAGTTTGATAGCCCTGTAAACTGAGACTTGCTCAGTTATAAATCTCAAGACCAGTGTTTGTCCAGCGTACAAACCAACTGAGACTATCTCAGTATAATACATAGCTTCCTGATCTTTCGGGACAGTGGACGTAGGATTTTTGTGTCCGAACCACTTTAAAAATCTCTGTGTCTTGTGTTCTGTTTTTACTGTTGCATTGATTTACTGTTCATACTGAAAACCTTCTTTAAATCATTCAACCGAGTTTCAGCAAACTTAACAAACTGCACTAATCAACTGAAACTGTTTTAATAAAAACGTTTTCCTAACGCAACTGAATTTGAGCCTACACTATTCCGCACTATTGAACTCTATCTGGAAGATACTGAATTCTGACTCTAAGTCAGCTAGCAAATCTCAGTAGAGTCAGTCATTCTGCCACACGATTCGAACGCGCATGTCTGTCTGCCGGACTTGTTCAGTACGACACTATCCTGAACAAGACTGTTCGTGTTTAAGTTGAGAAATCGGTTTTCAGGTGTATTCACCCCCCCTCTACACCTGACCGTAATCTCGGGACCAATACTATTCAAATCACTAATACAAGATGACTTATATAATATGTGGCAAATTTATGATTTAGGATCAACCTTCAAACATTATGCATGATGATTGTCACTACTGTTGCTGATTGGAAATAACCAAAATATTTTCCAGCCACAATGTAATACTAGAACTTATAAGCATAAATTCCAAAAATATGAGTTATACTTCATACTTAACCGAAAACAAAATTAAACTAAACTTGCACATTAGTTGCTACATGTTGCTATAATTTACAATTAAGAAAACCAGATTAAGGTTTGTGTTTGTGCAATAAGACGCACAAAATCCATAACTCTGAACAGACGATGCAAGGTTTTTTGTATACTGTTGGATTACAAGCTGCTAATACAGTCGGAAACAAACAAATGAGTCGGAAAAGCGAATACACAACAGAATGTTTATAACAAATCTTCGTCGAGTCGAGGAGTCCTCTCTCCGCAAGACGAAATACGCCCCGGTAGTGCTCTCGGTGTTGGCATATCATCCCCAAAGATGAAATGACGAACGTCTCGAAGATTGCAACACCGCAAGATCGTCGAGCTCCGGCGAACTGGACATGAACAAGGACAGAAGCTGCTGGACAACTACTAGAGCTAAGATGATGTTGATGCAGGTGTTGCTATGAATGTTGTGTGTTTGGAATGAAATGCAGCAACCTATTTATAGGCTGCTTCCCCAGGTGAAAGGGTGTTGGTGCCATTAAGGCAGGTGGACGCGGGGAAGGAAAGTGGAGTGGTAGAGATCACTTGAACAGTCTCATTCCAGAGACTTCCAAAAATTATGCTTGGGTGTGGCAGGTGCACTGCACCACGAACTGGATCAGGCCACCAATGTTGAACTGGGCCAGTCCACACAAGTCCAATGTCAAGTCCATTGCCAAGTCCAACGGACCACCCAAATGACCAATTGCCAAGATCCAAGTCCAAGGACACGGCCACGGACACGGACCGAAACCAGAGCCGAGGCCGGGTACGGGCGCGGTGCGGCGCGGCGCGCCGCGCCGTGTGTGAGGCGGTCAGCGAAAAAGCTCGCGCGCATGAGCATGTGTGGCCCAAGCCCACCACATGTCACTTTGTTATCTCCTACTAAATTGTAGAGACTTAAATACCACACAAAACGTCACACATTAATCAATGTGGGACATTGATTAATGTAATAACTCTCCAAAACCCGAATTAGGTAAGTTTCTCCACTTTAGGTAACATATTAGTTTTGTCCCCCCAAACTTCGAGCCACTATTTCTCACTCACCGAAAATCAGAATCGAGAAATCAAGAACACTATAATTATCTACTCGAAACGTAGATTGACGTCATATATCTCAATTCATAAATTGAATATGTATCGAGGCTCAAAAATGCGATCGAAACGGGCTGAATTTTGCCCAAGTTAAATTAGCATTTAATGCTAATTAAATTTTCATAATAACAATATATATATATATATATATATATATATTAGATTTTTCCAAAAATCCCCCACATGAGTGAAAATAGCCAAATGCATGCATGCAAACACGCAGCTCTGTCCTCAAGAGACAATAAAGCATCAGGGTAGGTGGCTTGTGACCTTGAACCTTTCTTAGTCAGTGCTATCGAGCATACCGGCGGACTAGTGGACATGTGGCCTTGAACTATTCCTTCATGGTGTATACTTAGACAATATCACTAACACTATAAAGTCTCAACCTCGTCCGTTCTCACGTTTGTGTCCTTTACAGGCCATGGACAACCTCTTTGGATTCATAAGTCTTACGTAGAAGCGGCCCTCACTTCTCACTTACATAGGTGATTCTTACTCGAGTATCATGTCATACTCCACCTTCTCAAGGCATGCAAGAATCATTAAAAGTCAAAGACTTAATCTCACCACTTGACAGGTCACCAACACTCTCTAGCTCTTTTAGGGAATAGACTATTTGAGTGTGGTATCAACAGATTCATATAGCTTAGTTTTCCCATTGAACCAAGTTCATGGGATCTCCAATCTACAAGGTTGGGTATCCACTATAATCGTCTTTAACTTGTGGATTTAACTCCCATTCCCTCTATGAGCTTATACATTTGATCTCGATTCAAGCTCTTAGTAAGCGGATCCGCTAAGTTATCTATAGACTTGACATAGTCTACAGAGATAACCCCACTCGTGATCAAATGTCTTACGGTATTATGTCGACGACGAATATGTCTCGACTTACCATTATACAACACACTCTTGGCCCTACCAATAGCCGCTTGGCTATCACAGTGAATCGTCACAGATGGCACAGGTTTCGTCCAACATGGAATATCTTCAAGAAAATTACGTAGCCATTCGGCCTCCTCACCGGCCTTATCTAAAGCAATAAATTCAGATTCCATGGTGGATCGGGCTATGCACGTCTATTTCGTGGATCTCCACGACACAGCTCCTCCCCCTATAGTGAACATATAACCACTAGTAGACAACGAGTCTTTAGTATCGAATATCCAATTCGCATCACAGTACCCTTCAAGTACTGGGGGATGTCTCGAGTAGTGCAGCCCAAAGTTAAGAGTGTATTTCAAATACCTCAGAACTCTTACAAGAGATTTTCAATGCTCTCTACTAGGATTACTAGTATAGCGACTCAGTTTATTCACCGGACAAGCTAGATCGAGCCTCGTACAATTCGTGATGTACATAAGACAACCGATGACTCTAGCATAATCCTCTTGAGCAAATGGATCACCCCTATTCTTGCTCAAGTGAATATTAACTTCTAGAGGAGTCTTTGCCGGTGCACTATCAAATGCATTAAACCTCTTAAGTACTTTCTCAATATAATGAGATTGAGACAAAGCAATCCATTTGGGAGTTCTTTGAATCTTCACTCCAAGAATAACGTCAGCAACTCCCATATCTTTCATAGCGAAAGTTCTCTTAAGCATACGCTTGGTGTCATTTATGACTTGACGGTTTTGTCCCATAATTAACATGTCGTCTACATAAAGACAAACAATTACAAAACATTCTTTGTATTCTTTATGTAAACACACTTGTCACATTCAATAATCTTAAAACCATTCGATAACATAGCCTCGTCGAATTTCAAGTGTCACTGTAATTGTGCTTTTTTCAACCCATATAAGGATTTCACCAACTTACGTACCTTTCGCTCTTGGCCAGGTACTACAAACCCTTCAGGTTGTTCCATATAAATTTCTTTTTCTAAATCTCCATTTAGAAAGGTAGTTTTCACGTCCATTTGGTGAATCTAAAGATTGTGCAAAGCAGCAATCGCGAGAAGCACACGAATAGACGTAATTCTCGTTACAGGCGAATAAGTATCAAAGAAATCATATCCTTCAATTTGCTTAAAACCTTTAACCACTAAACGAGCTTTATATTTGTCAATTGACCCATCTGCCTTATACTTTTTTTTAGGATCTATTTACATCCTAAAGGCTTACAACCTTCCTTAATTCCGAGTGACACTCACTTCGAGTGTGATTGATACTTTGAGATAAATGACACTTTCGTTCGTTGCAATTGACATTTTTTTCATAAACAAATGACATTTTTTTTTAAAAAAACAAATCGCATTTTTTTCAAAAATAATTGATAGTCAATATATGATACAAATGACACTTTATTCAAATATAAATAACACTTTTTTTTTTGTTATGATTGACATTTTGAGATAAATAACAAATGACACATTTGTTCATTACCAATGACACGCCTTCCTTTATAAAAAAATCAGAAAAAATAAAAATAATTGTTTAACACAAGACACTTTTGTCCATAAAGAGTGACACGCTCGTCCTTACAATAAAGGAGAAAAAAAACGAAAATAAAATAATAAAAAAAATGATTTAAAAAATGAAAAAAAAATTAAGAAAACGAAAAAAATAAATAATGAATAATGATATCATACTGACGTCAGCAGATCAAATATGGGCCAAAGTGAATCAACGGGTCAAAATTTGATAATTGGGTCATGTTGCATGTGCAACAAGATGCATCCAAGTCTTTTCCTTAAAATATACGCTCTGATGTACAACTTCCTGGCTCTTGGTGAAAATCTGAATTGGATATTAAAGATATATATATATATATATATATATATATATATAGATATAAATAGAATGGATATTATGAGAACCAAATCTTAAAAGAGATACGAGAACCGATCTCGGCCCTCCATTTCGCAAATCTAAGGCTCTCATTTTATCCCCAAAAGCATTTAAAATTAAAGAAAAAAAGGAAAAAATAGGTTCATTAAGGGCAATTATGTAAACTTCTATTTTCCTTTTACCCTACTCCTCCAAAAATCGTCTTTCATTCAATTATCAGTTTCATTTTCGTTCTTTCTTCAACTCACCAGTTCGTCCATCTTTTCTTCAAATCGAAGATTTGGAAGTTGATTATTTACGGTGGGTTTCGAAGTTCTATGTTTATTGAGTCATTCAAGCTCGTTTTCCTTGTCTATTTATCCCGATTGTTACCGATTCTGAAGATTGATTTATGCACTATTTATCGATTTTTTACAGAATTTGCAAAACATCAAGAATTAGTTATGGTTTTCGAAAATTTGTAGTTCAATATTTGAAGAATGCTTTGTTGGGTTCAAATTCTTGAAGCTCGATGTCATTTCATATTTTTTTCCTACATTTTTTTCGATTTTTACGGTAGTAGTACTTTTTCCAAGTGATTAGGGTTTCTCTTGTTTATTTATGAGATGTATGTATCGATTTAGTATTGGTTTTTATGTTGTAGATTCACTATTATATTTTTTGCATACGTAAGTACAATGTTCATGCATATGTATTGGTTAGTTTATGCTGATACTGTCACATATTCATGCATGCAGTTTGTGGAATGGCTGAACCGTGTCAGTCCATTGTGTCTCTTGAATCCGATGAATCCATTTACATTCCTGATTGCCCGGACGAATTGAAACCGTAAGTTGGACGAAAATTTGTTACTCTTGATGAGGGCGAAATTTTCTATAGAGACTACGGAGGTTTGTGCGGTTTCGATATCCGTAAGTGGTCGATTAAACGGCATGTGAATGGGTCTATTATGCGTAGATATTTAGTGTGCAGTAGAGAAGAGGAGAAATTCATGGACGTTGATAATGTTAATTCTAAGAAAACAAAGCGAAGGTCTAATTCAAAACGGTCATCTTGCTTTGCACGCGTTGTATTTAAATCCCACCTCGAAGGTTTTGTTGTTGATTTATTTCACGAGGCACACACACATCCTTTGTTATTATCAACCCACAAACAATTCATGAGATATAATCGGACAATGACTTCCGTCCACAAGAATTTTGTCCTTAGTTGTGCGCGTTCTAATGTTGGTCCGGTTAGGTCATATAGAATGTTTAGTGAGTTGGTTGGTAGTTATCAGAACATCGGTTGTGATGGAGTAGATTTTAAAAATTTTCACCGTGATCTTCGTATATGCGTTGAGGGTGCGGATACACAAATGATGTTGGATAAAATGAAGGAAGCTCGTGATAGGAATCCGAATTTCTTTTACGAATATTTTACGGACGGAGGGGACAAATTGAAGCGTGTATTTTGGGCTGATGATATATGTATTGGCAATTACAAGATTTTTGGAGATTCGTTATCAATGGATGCTACTTATTCAACCAATAGGTACGTGTTTTTTCCTATGAAGCTGATATGACTTTGTATTGTTTTTCAAAATCATATTTTTTCGCATTGATAGTTTATGCATACCAAATGTATTATTTATGCACATTATTCATATCTTTTCTGCAGGTGAAATTCCTTTACTGATTTTATGCTCATGACTCCTTTCATTAATGCTCATACAAAATATATTTTATGCAAACTAAATAATTACAATCAATAAAATCTTTTATGCAGTTACGGCATGATATTTGTTCCTTTCACCGGCCTCGACAACCACGGCAAGTGTATTACGTTTGCAGCGGGTTTGTTGTCCTCAGAGACAGTGGAGTCATATTCTTAGTTACTTAACAATTTCAAGACTTGCATGGGCGGTAGTCCCAAGTTACTAATAACCGATCAGGATCCTTCCGTGAAGATTGCAATAGAGAATGTTATGCCCGAAACCCGTCATCGCTTTTGTATGTGGCACATCATGCTTAAAGTTCCGGATAAGATTCCGGTGTCATTAAGTAAAAACACTGATTTTACATTCGCTTTATCATCCAGTTTTATCATCCAGTTTTTTCTTCTTTGTCATTTCATTCGCTTTGCTGTCTTTAACCTTGTCCTTTCCTTTATTCAACAAATATTTTAAAGGAAGATCATCTTCCTTCTGTTCGGTTCTCTTCCTCTTTCCTTTCCCGCTAGATCCGCCTGCAATTATAATATATTTTATGCACATGACTAACGTAGTTTATGCATACATAAACTAGATTTTATGCAAACCATGTTATTTTATTATGCACATTACCGATTGGATTTTATGCACATAACAAACGGATTTCATGCACACAAAGTTATATTTTTATGCTTAACTAATAGCAAATCATACACAAAATATTATAATTCCAAGTTAAATTTGTTTATGCTTATACAATAAATAATTTATGCATACATAGTAGAAACTTTATGCATATATAGGAAAGTGATTCACGCAAACTAGACAAATTTTATTCACACATAAGCAATTTGTATATTTTCGTGCTTATGCAATGCATATTTTATGCACATATACACAAAATATATGCACATGACTAACGTAGTTTATGCATACATAAATCGAATTTTATGCAAACCATGTTATTTTATTATGTACATTACCCAATGGATTTTATGCACACAACAAACAGATTTCATGCACACAAAGTTATATTTTTATGCTTGTAATCGCAATTCATACACAAAATATTATAATTCCAATTTCAATATGTTTATGCTTACACAATAAGTAATTTATGCATACATAGTAAAAACTTTATGCATATATATGAAAGTTATTCACAGAACAACAAACTAGACAAATTTTATGCACACATAAACAATTTGTTAATTTTTGTGCTTATGCAATGCATATTTTATGCAAATATACACAAAATATATGTTGATATTATCATCGCAATAATATGATGAGACACAAACATAGTATGAAAATATTACACCTAATAATGCAGAAAAATGAATACCTGCGTCCATACTATGACCGTTGCAAGGGAATGCGATATTCAATATTGGAGGTCTGAAATCAACAAAACCAAATTAACAACCCGATTACATTCACATCAGCATGAAACATTGGTTGAAAACAAGCAAAGAACAGGGTCCAAACAATATATCAGCATCAATTGTTTAGGGTTTCAGAATTTGCTCAATTGTTACTTAATTACTTCAAATAACGCTTTCGTACCGTCCCATATTCAACAATCTCATTTCGTTCCCATAGGGTTTCATTCACATTAACAATCATATCTCCAATACAACAAATAATCCATGGGTTTCATAATTTAAGTAAAGAATCGAAAAACAAACATTAATACTCATCGAATCGATCGCAAACGACCGTAATTCTTCGATTTCTTACTCGATTTATGTCGGTTCTTCTTGGTCGGGCGGTTATGGCGGAAAACTCGGATCTCGAACGCTCGTCGTTTATGGAGGAGATGTGGGTATTTCAAGTTCTCTGTATATCTCGGTTGTGGAGGGAGGTTTTGGAGTAGTGACTCGATGGAACCGATCTCTTCTAGGTTTTCCTTCCCTAGGAACCGTCGCGCACGAACGAAAAGATTTTGAAATGTTTCTGGGTTCTGGAAATATTTTCTACCGCCCAAAATGTGATTCAATTCTTTGCCCATTTTGCCCTTTTCTCAATTTTTTTTTAAAAGAAAGAAGGGATTGATATTGTCCATTAGATTAGGACCGATCAACGCTTAGGATCGTTTCTCGTATCTCTTTTGAGTGTTGGATCTCCCTAGATCCACACCCTATATATATATATATATATATATTGCATTTTTAGAATTATCAAAAGCTTTATAAAATTATCTTAATAGCTTAAAAGATAATATAGGCAAAGTTGCGCAATTTTCTATACAAATACTTATTTTAGCAATTATCACTCTTTTTTTGTTTTGCAATTTTCACGCTTTTTTATTTTATTTTCCTGCAATAAATTATCAATTTACCAGTTCCAATGGAAGATTGTCGGTAAAAAGAATTTATGAATCGACCAGCTTCCAGCCATTTCCTGGCACTCCATTAAAGGCTTTGGTCTTTGGGCAGGACAGCATTTTCAGACACGAAACGAGCCCCCACTGCTTCCACGCTATGTATCAACTATTCTTCTCTGCAAATACAATTAACTGCGTTGGTTGAGTGGTTGATGGCAGACGAGATGGCCACGCCTTCTGTTCTGTACATACTTGCTTCTTCTGCACTAGCTCCACTGTTTGTTGGAAGCTTTCATTTACTTTTGTATCTTTATATTAATTAACAAATATTTCTTAGGAAAATAGTTTAAGTTATAGTTATAAGAGCATCTCCAGAGCACGCTAAATGTAACATTTTATAGAATTGTGGTATGAATATGTTCTCCAACTATACGGTTACACGCTACGCTATTCTAATGTATTTTAATAGTATCTCACTAGTTATATTGTGATATTGTTTCGCACTACACTAATTTAATTTAATTCTTTTTCTTTTTTCTTTTTCCTTTCTAGTTAATAATAATCACAATTAAATTTTACAATTAAATTAATTTACACTACACTAATTTCATCAAAATAGTATTTTTACTTGGATTTATAATATTATTTAAATATTGGCATATGGATTTTTTACTAAACAATTTAATAATAAAGTATTATTCGTAAACATAATTAATATATAAATACATAATAATTTATTAATTTAGTAATACAAACATCAAAATGAAATATTCTATTATAATGTAACATTTGAAGTAACTTGTTGGAGATAAAATTGGTTTACACTACATTTTACACTAGTATAGTGTAAAATGTAGTGTAAGCCATTGAAATATTATCATTTTTCCAATAACTTCAGTAGAAAAAATAACATTTACATTTACATTGAATTAAATTATTATTTGAAGTAGCTTAAATAACATCACTAGGAAAATTGTGTTTTCTAATATTTACATTTACATTGAACTAAATTATTATTTTTGTTAAATTATTGTTAGTTATATTTATTTATTTTAATGAAAATTAATTGCTCTAACTTATAAATTTGATAATTAAAGGCATTATAAAAAATAAGAGGGGCATGAGAATATTATTTTCAGTTTAAGAATGACAATTGGAGGCAAATTACTAATGACTATTATTTCATTGATCTTAATTTTTAGGTTGGTATATATATATATATATATATATATATATATATATGAGATATTAGCATATAAATACACCATTTTTAATCCGAATTTGGTTTTGCACACCACATTAATAACGCTCCTCAAAATACTACTTTTAAAATCGGTTCAATTTGCACACCGATAAAATTTTCAGCAAGATCGAAGCTAGACCTGACAGATGACTTGACATATGGTTGCTGACGGGGAAGAGAGACTATGACACGTATAAATTATAATGGATTGGTTAGCTAATACACAAAGTTTGGTATCTTTCGATTTTGCACATGACTTAAACTTTACAATTTATATATTTATTTTAGTATGCTTAATTGAGATTGATATAATTCAATACTTAATATTAATCTAAATTACAAAATTAAAATTCAATAACCCTACACGTATAATATGATAGCAAAAAATTCAAAAACTCAACATTCCAAAACCTGATTGCAAAAAGTTCAAAATTCGACATTCCAAATGCACGAATCATTATGACTTTCTGTTGGTCCCGAGTTAAACGTTCAGGTGTAGAAGGGGGGGGGTGAATGCACCTGAAAACTTTCTCAACTTAAAACGCGAACAGTCATTTTCAGGAGAGTGTCTTGCTGAACAAGTTCAGTAGACCAAATAAGCTGTTCTGAATCGCGTGGCCGAGCGATCGACTATACCGAGGCTCGCTTAGCCGATCGAAGTCGAATTCGCATGCCGTTCAGTAAGAGTTTAGTAGAGTGCGGAAATGTGTAGGCCCAATTCAGTTGAGTTAGAAAACGTTTTTATTAAAACATTTTATTAAAACTGTTTCAGTATATTAGTGCAATCTCTTAAGCTTTGCTGAAACACAGTTGAATGATTCTGAAAGATATTTTGAGTATGAACAGTAATCAATGCAACAGTAAAAACAGAGCACACAAAACACAGTGGTTCGGATATCAACAATCCTACGTCCACTGTCCCGAAAAGATCAGGAGGCTATTTTATTATACTGAGTTAGTCTCAGTCGGTTTGTTCACTGGACAAACACTGGTCTTGAAGATTATACTGAGCAAGTCTTAGTTTACAAGGATCAAACTAAAGCGTTTGACAAACTCTCCAACTATGAAGGAGTTCTTTTACAATAAAGAACAGTTCTGGGATGAACTCCTTCGATCTAAGCTATAGATATGGTCAGCTGAGCTTAGGTTAGAGGGAAGAGAACGAGAATGAGGCTTCTAGAGCGATGAATAGTGAGGGATACTCTCTGAGTTCGTGTTCAATCGCTTGGCTACTAGAGGCTATGAATCTAATTCAGCTCGGTTCCCTTTGAGCAAGAATGTCGCCTTTCGCTTGAAGTAATTCTCTGAAGATCTTGCGGAAAGCTTAAGTCTATTTGAATTTTGCTCGTAATTGCTCGTGTGTTCTTCGTATGTGTCTAGGTGAGCTTCGATTTGAATTCTTCCCTCTATTTGTAGAGATGAGCCATGGAAAGATCCGTTGGAGACGATGATCCATGTGTCACTCTCTTTTGGGTAGCTAACGACTCTTTCAAAGAAATTTGGCAGAGTCTTTTTTCTCATTTTCTGGAAATATGTTGACTTGCAACGTTAATCGGAAAGTAGATAGCTGGCTGCTCGTCATTGGTCGAGGCTGTAGAAAGTAGTTGAGACAAACAAACTTCAAGGCAGATCTGAAGCTGACTTCTCTGTACCTCGTACGACTCTACTGACTTGACAAGTAAGATCATTGACAGTCAAGAGACTCGTCGGCCGTTGCCGAAGTTCGACCTTGGTTCAAGTAGTATACTCCCGCCGAGTTCAACTCTATCGAAGGTCAACTCCCGAGTTCGATGAACGCTGCTCCGCCGAGTCCGGGTTCAACCGACTCTTTTCGCATGCTTTGCTCCCGCCGAGTCCAAAGCACTACCGAGTATGAAAGCCTCTCGGCATGCTTCGCTCCCGCCGAGTCCAAAGACTACTGAGTCTTCACTCCATGGTACTGAGGCTGATAGTCTACTAAAGGGTCAGCAGACAGAACTGAACGCCTGAACCATGCTGAAAGAATGTTTGTTGAGTCTGAAACTCTCAGAGACAGGCAATACAATTACAACAAAATGGTTCACCAATCAAATTAGGGTTTGGGATATTCAAATCTGCTAGCACTATGCTATTGAATCATCTCCCAACACTTTCAAAGTACAAGATTCAACATTCAAAATCTGATAGCTACGTGAAGGCAACACATTCAAAATGTTCAAAATACAATAGATAATCTAAAGCAACTTAATTCTAACTTTACTTAGTTGTTGCAATTTCAGTTGTTGTGTTACTCGAAGCAGAAGCAGGTGCATGTTTCATTCTCTTTGGTTGGAGTTTCATTGCCGGGTTCACAAACGTGACATTCACTTGAGAGGGCATCTACAAATATGTCCATAAGCAAACTACAACTCAAGGATTATAGTATATTCCATATTATACATATTCATGAAATAATATAGTTACTACTAACCCGGAGGGCATCTACAAATATGTCCATAAGCAAACTACAACTCAAGGATTATTGTATATTCCATATTATACATATTCAAGAAATAATATAGTTACTACTAACCTGGATATATATATTTCCAGTCTCGGGACAATTAAGTACTCCCATGCCGCTTCTCGCAATTGCTCTCTCCTTTGCTATGATAGGTCGATTGGAGGTTGAACTCATTGGTTGTTTACCTCTTACGGACTCATTATTTGTCAGGGCACTTTTCCGAGATCTTACAACCTTTCTCTAGAGAATACCAAGACAAACATTAGTCCAATTGTTCCTCAATGAACATATAAATTAGAAGAAGTATTTTTAAACCTTTTATTTATGTTTTTCAACTGCCTCATTCTTGCAGCTCCTCTGATTATGCCTTGATTGGTTACACTTTCCCTAGGTTACACGCTGTCCTGATCTTCTTAATTGGATTGCATTCTTAGGATCCTTTTCATGGGGATCCCTAATTCTTTCTTCTTAAGCCTACCTGACAACCTTCTCACTAATGATGGTAGTACAAGATACCCCTCAGCCGCAGGCCATACTTTGATTCAAACCAATTTGTTAGAAATTCATACATCCTCAAAAGTCCTAAAAGATTTGTGGTAAATCCTTTTTGTCTTCATTTAACCCCAAGAATGGTAAAGGAAGGGTTCAATACGCATTGATAGAGCCAAGGAATAAAGTCTAATTGCAAACTACACTAAGATGCAGATAAGCTTGTTAGCGGGAAGGACAACGACTTGAAATGAAACCAAATAAAAAAGGCTAGGGTTGCTTTCTCTATTGGTTGCATTTTAGCGAGAAATATAGACCTAATAAATCAAAACTCAAAATTGAGAACAAATCGAAACAATTCCAAAAGAAATCGCCAAATCGCAATAAACATTCCAAATCGATAGAACAAATTGTTTCGGAAATCAAAATTGTATACACCTAACAACAAGTAAAAACTTTGGAGAACATTGCTTCCGAGATTCGCATGCGTATAGAAAACTATTGATGGTGTGGTCGAAGGATTCACACGGGAAGAAGGTACAGAAGGCGTGTTTGTAGGAATCAATTCATTGGAGCAAAACAAAAAATCATTCTGAAGAACCCTAGTCTTTTCTTGGAAAATTGTTGCGGAAGTATGAATGAGAATGGAGATAGATGTATTAAGAATAATTGAATTAAAGACGATGTCGTATAGTTTTAAATGAAACGACGTCGTTTGCTTGCCCGACGATTTGTCCTTGTCGACAATTCCGGCGTAGATGTAGGACTCGATTTGGGGATTTTTGGTGTGCAAATTGAACATATTTTAAAAGTGGTGTATTTTTAGGAGCGTTTTTAATATCGTGTGCAAAATTATATTCGGCCCAAACATGATGTATTTACAGACTAATATCCCCTTTTTAAAATCCCCAATAGAAATAAAATACATTTTAAACCTCATTAATTTTCTCTATAAGGACATACATCTAGGTAGGGACGGACCGCAAATTATATTTCGATTGATCGAAATTTAACACTTATAGTTTTGAAGTGTAGATTTAATGAAATTTCAAGAAGCTGAAATGGTAGTTTTTGAAAAAAAAATACTTATTTGTAAAATTTCATTTTTTTAAAAAATAATTTGGGAACCACACACGTGCTGACCTAAGCCCTCAAGCACCGCTTGGGTTAGCATGTGTGTCAAAGGAATGTTATCCCAAAAAATTATTTTCTTATCCTTATTTAGATAAAACAACATAGTTTTGATACAAGAGAGAGTGTAAAAGCTAGCATAAAATGCAGGGAGTGGATCCACGATTTCAAATTAGGGGGCGAGGTTTATAAGGGATTGAATGGCCTTGTCCGAGGGTTGGGGGGCGGAGCCCCTCGAGAATTTTTTGGGGCGTTCGTGTCTATTTTGGTCTAATTAAACTTACTATTTAGTGCGTATTTAGGGATATTATGTTATTCATCTGTTATATTCCTTGTATTTTATTCGAAAAATATTATAGTACAACACCCTATTTTAACAGCACCCTACATGTGATTGAAGGAGATTCAAGATTTTATTCAAATGATCAATAAGTATTGAAAAAAGAAAGCACAAACATAATATATGAATTGCATAAAGTTATACAAGTTAAATTGCATGGGCAACTCTACCAAAATAGATGTTCAAACTTGAAGTTTTATACCTCCATTAAGTTTTTGTACCTTAATGTATAATTTTTAATATTTTTCAAAGCTAGTTGTCATATTCACACTAATTTTTAATTTTGATTTAAGGGTAGGGTGGTAATTTTAAATATTTCGGGGGGGACTCGAAAATCAAAAGTGAGATACACATATAAAACATCGAAAATAAAGGACTAGTTGTAGCAATACATGAAACTTCGGTGGGACGGTCACCACCCGGCTCCTTTTGGATCCGGCTCTCATAAAATGAGTACTAATTTTTTGGGACAACAATTATGTTCCCCTTATTGTTAATTGTTGCATATGCTATGAATCTAGATCTAGTGTTTAGTAGCGTAATTCTTTCGAGTAGTTTTGTAACTAACTATTACAGCTGGCATCACACTGTTAGTCAATAGAAAATGTAACAAGTAAACCACGTCTTTGTGAGTAAGCATCTCAGCCCTCCAATCTTGCATGTAAGCTGCATCCAACAGTTTGAAATAAACCGCCTCCAACGAACATAACTAACCATCTCCATCTTCTTCAAGTTCTTCAATCAAGCCCTGCATCCATTGATTCAACAACTAGCTGATAAGAATCCAAACACTAATTAATTGAAAATTTAACGTGAACATGGGTTATATATATATATATAACAGATGCTCATGGTAATTGGTAAATTTACATTTGTGTCTATTTGTGCGTGTACATTGTAGTTTTGTTACTATAGGAGGAACAAGTAGTTAGCTCGTATAAAAACAAATCCATTCATTAATGACGGAATAATCATGATTGAGTGCGGTATATATCAATTTTTGCACAAAGACTTGTGTGTCACACAATATAATCCCTTGTATGTCACACTTTATAAGGTGTTGACATGTAGGATATGTGGCCCACCATAATTGATTTTGATTTGATTATTTAATTAAAATGTATTCCACGTGTCAAATGATTTGTGGAGGTGACATATACTGGAGTACAATTGTGTGACACCAAAGTCTATCCGCAATTTTTGGGTACTCATTCTTCGAAGGAATCTAAATGTGGTATGTTATTAATTTGATATTTCCTTCTAAGATAATTCTTCCCACCTAGTGAATATAAAATACCATCAAAGTCATCACATAGTAATAATTCGATTTTGTACTAGTTCAATTATGAAGCACAAAATTCTTGCATACTTTTGTTGTAGGTGAGGGCAATAGCAAAATCACGTGCATGGAGTAAATGCACTTACACATTCGAATCTCATCTTCTACCACCTCCATTAACAAGGCCCATTGACCCATTCACAAGTGCCCCTATAACCATTTCACAAGAAAATAACATTTACTCCATGCATTCAATTCCCCCAACAGCTCTCTCATTCCACTTTCTTTAAAACGAGGGGTGAGTTAACACATTCCTTCAGGTGTCAACAAACCAGAGGGGAGAGCTATCATAGAGAGAGAGAGAGAAGAGAATATATAATGGCTAAATCATCGTGGGTTTTAATGGTTGTCGTGGTTGCAGCTGTAGCCAATGCGGCTGCGGCTGCTAGGGTTACGCCTGCAGACGACAAAGGCCTCGCCGACCAGAAGAACTTCATGTCCTTCGGCGGCGTTGGGAGCTACTTCGGCCTCGGCGACAACGGCATTCCTTACGGCGGAGTAGGAGGCGGAGTAGGTACTAATGGCTTACCAGGTATACCCGGTGGTGTAGGGGCAGGCGGCATCATTGGGACCAGGCCAGACGGCGGACTTGCTGGAGTAGGCGGCATTATCCCCGGTGGGGTCGGTAGCTTCGGCGGTGCTGGCGGCGGAGGTGGTCTTGGCTCCGGCATCCTACCCAACCCTTGAGGGTTTTTAATAGCTGGTTTTATTATGTAATTGTGTTTGGTTTAGTTGTTTATTGTTAAACGTGTGGCCCTTCAGTTTTCGTCTGTTTGTGAGAAATATGTATTATGTTAAACTAATTTAGCTTTGCATGCAATATAATTATGTATTTATGTTGTTCTCCCTAATTTCTTCCGTTGAAGTTTGCTCTCTCTCTCCCTCTCTCTATACACTACTTAATTACTTTTTGTCTGTTTTTAGTTTCAGATTTTAGTTTTAACAAATTTTGTTTGTATACAAAATCATAATATAATTATGTATTTTTAATTTTTGTTTTAAAAATATTTAAGCTGGAGTTGTACTTGAGATTTTTACCTTGTTGTAACAGGTCAATATTTATTCCTAATTCAGTTTAGATATTTTAGGAAATAGTTCTATATGTAGTTACTTATCATCTTTCTAGGATAACCTACATGTATACAAGTGTTAATTATTGATCAGGCGCGTGAATGAGAGAAGGAAATTTTATCTTTCTTTACATGGTATTACGGACCTAAAAGCATCTTACATTTTTCGTTTCAGATAATATTATTTGAGAATGAAAGAAATAATGATGAATCCCAAAAGTAGATTCTTAGAGAATAATATCTCATGAAGATGCACTAATATCTATGATAGTTAAACACTATATATCTACCGACTTCAAAGTGGGAGAGAGTGGGTATTGTTGCTGAAGATCCACGGTCACGTTGAATTTTCCCACATATGTAAAGAATTAAATCGCACCACAAGCAATCATAAAGTGACATAGATTTAAGTGGTTCGGCATTGTAGCATATACACTAACGCTGTACTAAAATCGTTTTTCTTTCCGCTCAGTTAGGATTTAAATGGATCAAAACCTGCAAAATTACACGGATACCCGAACAAAAGTCCTTTCGAGAGTTGGCCAGTAGAAGTTCCCGCCGAGGCACTCACACTCTCGGACGCCTGCATGCAATGAGTCATAAATCATAGTGACAAACATCAACCCCCACATACTCAACATTGTTGAGAAAAGTCCCTACAAGTCATAGCAGAACTTGATCTTATGTTATTATTCTTTTACTGAGACAAATTGAGTTAATATACATCTACTTTTGTAACACCCCATTTCTTTAACACGAAAAGAGCTCGTCACTTAACACATACTTTTTTTAAAAGTAATAATTTAAGTATAAAAAGTTTCTAACATCCTGTCAAAAGTATTTGATAATATTAAAACTAGTTTTAAGGAAATCAAAACTCTAGAGATCTCTGAATTTTAGAATTTCATTTTCAAAAGTTTTGTTGGTTGAGACCAACACCAACAAACCACCTATGCATCGCCAAACTGACTACTTGAAAATATGTTAAAGCAACGGGGTGAGTAAATCACTCAGTGGGGGGTGCGTATCTCTTTATCCAAATTATAATATATATCAATTTAAAATATGTACAACTAGATCATGTAAAGGAACCATGATAATCTTTGAACATGAACACTTATTTTAAAACAATTAGGTAACCTTTGACCCTCGGATTAACATTTGAACCCTGAGCTAACCTTTGAGCTCTTTCTTACGTGACTGACATCAATATCGTTATCATTGCATATAAAACATAACAAGGATAATTGACAAAGTGTTAGAGTGCATCCCCACCTTAACTTTGTTTGAAACTCAAAATGCAATGCTATGCAATTAGGTCCGGCTCTTTTGTTCTACTCAGGAAAATCCAACTTTAATGTGTATGACACCTCCTTCATTCTCCACACTCTCAAAGCACCCCCAAAATTCTTCTCACCAATTCCCCAAACCCTAAACCTCTAAACCCTAAACCCTTACAAATCAAACCGAGAACAAATCACATGAGTATATAATATAAAGCAAGGTTTGACATTTCATCGAACATCTTACATGCACATCATTTCAGCAGTTAACTCCAATCCACAAGCATCTTCCGAAAACAATTATCATGTATTCAAATGGGAAAAAAATATTTTTGGTCTGTTATCTTGGCACTCGATTCACTTTGACCCGTTATTTTGACAGAGTCCAATTTTAGTCCGTTAATTTGACAAATAATCCGTTTTCAGTCCGTTTTACCAAATTGGCCAAATTTGTCCAATTTCGGTCTGCTGGGTTAAAAAAATAAGAATATAAAAATCATATATGTTAGTACAATTTTCATCCTTTAAATTATAAATGTCAAGTTTTAACCCATTATGTTTAAAAAAAATATATCCAAAAATAGTGTTGATTATTTTTCTTAATATTCATTATTTTTAGAATTTTTTTAATTATCCGATTCAATCTTCGGGCCAAAATTTCATAATTGTTTGACGAGCATAAACAATATTAAGAAAAATAATCAACCACATTTTTGGATTTTTTTGAAACATAATGGGTTAAAATTGAACATTTATAATATAAGAGACGAAAATTGATATTACAAATACGTTCTAATATTAAAAATGTGATTTTTTTTTATTAAGTCAACAGACCAAAATTGGACTAATTTGGTTGATTTTGTAAAATGGACTAAAAACGAACAACTTGCTAAATTAACGGTCTAAAATTAGACTCTGCCAAAATAATGGGCCAAAGCAAATTTGACGCCAAGATAACTGGCCAAAATGATTTCAAACTAAACACATTATCATCTCTTACTAAAGAGCCTTATAATATTCCTATTTCTATTTTCTTATGAGTATTTCGAGCATGACTGCACTTTGTCATAACAAAGCATACACTCACAAAATTTTAAAAGAGAAATCCATTGCATGATAACATAAACAATGTAATTAACCAACTCCCTCCCACATGTTTTGCGGTGAAATGAGAAATTGAAGGAAAAGATAAAGGAGAAATTGGGTAAAGACACCCCTTGATCCCAACTGCATAAAGGCGATGACTTGGAACTAATTCTTAACCAAAATTGCACAAACCCATCATGTAGTGTTGGAAATATTTATACCTATGGGATTATTATGTAATATCATATAAGTAGGAGACTTATATGCAATAAATTAAGTATATAAATATACTGAATGAGAAGCAGTTAAATACAAATGAATATATATGTGAAATCAGAACAGAAAAATGAACGAATAAGAGAGATTTATAATTGTCAACAACCCAATTGATAATCTAAAATGTTTTTCTAGAATTTGAGGTACCTTCGATATTTTCTTAGAGTAATCTTTGAAGAATTTGTTGCATAAACGCTGATGAAGAATACAAGAAAGAAGGATGCTCAAAGTGAGTTAGATAAGGGAATTGGTGAGAAGAATTTTGGGGGTGTTTTGAGACTGTGGAGAATGAAGGAGGTGTTCTGCAAGTAAGAGAGAGTTTAAAGAAATTATTCAAATGACAACACATCTACTAATTAGAATAAGGTGGCAACATCTTGTAAATTAAGAGTTTTTCCAACCTTCTAACATGACACCTCTCAAATCCTATAGAGGAATAATTAGTCACTTTTTATAATAAACTTACTCACAAAGTAAACACTATTTCAGCAAAAACCGACACCACACATATATGAGTCATTTCTTTAATATTTATGTGCTTCCACTAATCTCTTAAAGTACTCAACACTTAATCTAACTATTGAAGAAAAATAATATGTTGATCATGCTATATGTAATATTATTATTCGTATTAATGTTAATATACAAAACATATGTTGATTAAAAAAATATATATGAAACGTATTCCTAATAAATTATGCTCCTATACAATTTAGTCATTAACAAATAAAAATAACATAATCATGCAATTATTCTCCGTGTATAATGGAAACACCATGAGAAAATATATTCATATCAACACAAAATGTGAAATGATCTGGAATATGTTTTCGATTTTGAAATGAGACTCTAATGTGCGACTTAAAGACGCATGTTAACGGTGTTATGCATCCTTTAAAAAAGAAAAAGAAAATTCGATTTTTATGAGTCTAATTCGTATTATGCAAATTATGTCTGTTTTGGCGCCCACTTGGGCAGTTGGATCACATTTTCTGTGTTGTCTTGCAGATTTTTCTGCTGATGTGGCAATGACGAGATGCTAAGGTGGCAGACGCGATTTGGGGGTTAAAAGATTGATTTTTAGACGAAAATATATAGAAGGAAGGCGGAGGATAAGGAAATGGATGACATGGAAAGAATTAGATATGATTTATCTATTAAATATCTTTCCATATTAGATAAAAAAACTAACTTCTACAAGGAAAGGAGGCGCATCCATATATAAGAGGGAAAGACGAAAATCACATCTTTTACACCCCTTTTGATACGCGATCACCATTGAGAGGAAACGAAGAGAAGGAGAACATCGATAGAGAGAGAGAGAGAGAGAGAGAGAGAGAGAGAACCAAGATTGGAGAATTTACCGTTTATCTTAGTTTAGATTTGGAAAACCAACATGAATTTCAATTCCGTTTCTTAGTTTCATTTGGATGATTTGGATTCTTCGTACTGGTAGCCTTTAATATTTCAGTTTTAATTTCAGTTGCATTCGTGTTTTAATTCAGTTCGTTGAGTTTTCATAATTTTCATGCATGTTATTTTCGAAATTCAACATATTTTACATTCTGCCCAATTTAGTCTTCCGCCTGCCCAGTTGGACTTGTATGCGTAGCTAAATCTTTTAGGGGCCGGTGAGATGTGAAGCACACACTTTCATGAATTCGTGAGACTTAGACTTTAATAATTAATCACTTAGGTTTCAAATTAATCTTGGGTAATTAATTGGATTAGTTAATTTAGGCTTGATCGCCCTAGGTTAATTTAATCCATAGCGAATTTAGTACTTCCATCGTTTTCTCGTGGGATTAGGCTAAATAAGTAGCATAATTGTTCTAAGAACAATTGGATTAATTTGGTAGGAGACTATTAGATGCCGACCATACGAGTAGGCTCCTAAATCGGGTTCCCTTAGTTCTTAAAGCTGATTAGGTATTAAATCTATTGATTGCCCACCAACGTAGGTTGCATCTAATTTAGAGAAGTAGTCGTTTCAATGCCCACCATGGGAACTATCGAATAATTAAGGGGGGAATATGGAATGTGTCAGTTTAATTACGGCGTCCTACAACAGATTGATTTATAGGGTTTAATTTATCTTTAGTGTCGATGATCGATTGTATGTGTGTGAATCATCTTGCTGGAACATTTCTTTGCATACATTTATTCCGTATTTATTTTTAGTTGTTTAATTTATTGCATTAGATTAGAAAACCCCAAAATTGTGTGGTCGGCAACGAAACCTCGTAGATTAATAGGAATTTAATGTTTAAAATCTCTGTTTCCTGTGTTCGATACCTGTTTGCTATACTAATCTAAGTTCTAACATTTGCAGGATTTATTTGGTGGAAACAACGATCACCAAATTGACACCGTTGTCGGGGAACAGTGTTATTTTTAACTTATTTTCCTATTTATTTTTTGTGCTTTTTAAGTGTTGCATGAGCAGGTCTTCCCGCCCTATTCTACACTTTGATCTAGAAATTGAAAAGACTGCAAAAAGGAATAGGAAGGCGACAAAGCTGTAAGAAGAACAAGTTTTGTCGCAGGAAGCAACTGCTTCAGCTGCCCAGACAGAGGACAAAACAAATGCTGGTGACTGAACCAGTGAAACAGAAGCCGAAACTGCTCTGACTGGCCAAGCAGAGCACCTTTCTAATGAGAACAATTCACAATCTGAGGAAGAAACCATGGCCACCAAAGAGGCAGCCAACCCGAAGATGAACTCAGGTTCGAGAAACTTGGGAGAGGACTTGCTCGGACCAATTCACTAACCACTACTGAGCAGATCGACGTGAAATTGAATTTGGTCGCGGCATGTCCAAAATTCTTTGGGAAACTGAATGAGAATCCTTTCTCTTTCTTGGTGGGATTCAATCAGGTTTGCGAATTGCATAGGCAGGGCTATTTGGATGCTTTCAAACAAGCATTTCCCTCCACTCTTCAAGACAGAGCTCGAGCATGGTTTTCTAGTCTTTGACCTATGTCGATTACTACATGGACTCAAATGCGTCAGACATTCTTAGACAAGTACTTCCCTCAATCAAAAACCAATGTTTAAAAAAGGAGAGTTAGGGAATTACTCAAGAACTTGATTAGTCATTTGGAGCCTATTGGCAGCGTTTTGGGAAGCTAGTTGATAGCTGCCCAAACCATGGCTTTTTCGATGTGGATTTGTTGCAGTGCTTCTATCAAGGGATGACAGACGAGTCAAAAACTATGGTGAACGTCGGTTTGAAGGGTAACTTTGCTAATAGTTATTATAATGATGCCAAAGCTATCATTGAAGGCATTCACGAGTCGATATCACAAAGTATAAAGGTCCAAGAATGCAAAGAAGATCTCGTCAACCTATCGAGTGGAGACTTTCTAGACGATCTTGATATGAAGGTTGGGCTAAAAATGGAGGAGAAGTTCAGCCAACTCGAAGACAACTTAGATCGTTTGTTCAAGGAGAAGAACTCCTCTTCTTCTTCATCATCACACACGATGGCTGACCACGCATGTGGAGCATGCGGTCAGAAAGGGCATACTTCATTGCAATGTCATGGTGAGGATGCTAATGTAGCAGGTAATTAGAACGGACAACAAAGGAATCATCCAAACCTAAGATGGAGACTAGAGGATCAAATACCGCAACAGCCGAGAATTCCTCCACCACAAACATACCAGCAGCCATCATATTAACATCAATAATTTCAATCACCGCCACATCAAGGGTATCAACAACCCTACAAGCCCCCGCATCAAAGGCAATTTCAGCAATAGAGTCAGCTGTCTGGCCAGACGGATCAGAGCAGCTCGTTGGAGAAATTTATGGCAGATATGGTTTCCTCTCAAAAGAATGCTATTGCCTATCAACAACAAATGTATGAAGAGATTAATCAGGCCAAGAGGGATAACTGAAGCACCTTCGAGAATTTGTCTAAGCAAATTTCCAAGTTGAATTCTTCAATTCAAGAGACAAAAGGAAGTCAAGGGAAATTACCTTCTCAAACCCAACCAAATCCGAACTCCCAATATTGTAATCACATCATGTTGAGGAGTGGAAAAGAATGACATGAACCAGCATCGAAGGCGAATCCTCAAAAGATTCGCCCGATGCAGATGTACCGACGAACCGGCCAAGACAAGCGACCGCGCACCCGTAGCAATGCAGAATACTGATGATGAAGTATTGACTGATAAAGAGGGACGGACTGCCCAGACAGAGCCTGAAACTGTCATACCTCCGCCATTTCCTGAGGCATTGGAGAGGAAACGGACACCAAACAAGGACTACATGGATTATGTGAAGCTGTTCGGAAAGCTGGAGATCGACATACCTTTCTTAGAGGCCATGAAGACTCCCCAATTTGGAAAATTTGTCAAAGACTTCGTAACGAGAAAGATCCAGCAGTCCGGGAAAGTATTGATGGATACTTCGGTGTTGATAATTATCCAGAAGATGCTTCCCACCGAGTGCGTGGACCCAGGTATGTTCACTTTACCTTGTCTTATGGGTAATGTGATGGTTAAGCAAGCTATGTATGACTTGGGTGCATCTATCAATGTTATGCCATTGTCTGTGTATAATCAATTAACTGGAGTTGAGTTGGTATCTATTAGGGTGATTATACAACTTGCTGATAGGTCTTGCATTTCTCCCATAGGCTTACTAGAAAATATCATAGACAGAATTAACAATTTTCTCTATCCTGCCGATTTCTATGTTATAGATATAAATGATAGGCAAGTTGAGGGTACTGCGGGTACTATGTTGGGTAGGCCATTTTTGAAAACTATGAAGGTTGTGATTGATGTTGATGAAGGTTCAATAAGTGTGAGGTATCATAATCAGATTTATGTTCATCATATAGAAAGTGCACTTAAGAAACCTTATGATCATGAGAATGAAGTTGCATTATCTACTGACGAGATTGAGAGTTTTTTCCAAGAATATCTTGAGACACATTTGTTGCAGGATAAGATGAAACTCACTCTCACGAAGGGATTTACTGATCTGGATGCTAAAGACATGAGGGATAAAGAGATTAAAGACTGCATCATGACACTTTATGCATCTCCCGAATTTGCAACTGTCAGCAGCGTCGCCCAGTTGCCCAGACAGGCCGATTCTAACAGAATTCTGCCTTCGTTAGTAAAGCCACTAGTTTTGGAGTTAAAGTCACTTCCAACGCATCTTGAAATACGCTTATCTTGGAGATGATGAGACGCTGCCAGTCATCATTAGCAAGGAATTAGCCCAACCCCAAGAGGAGGTATTGTTGGAAGTTTTGAAGAGGCACAAGAAGGCAATTGGATGGACTTTAGCCGACATCACCGGCATAAGTACTGACATCTTCACTCACTCTATTCATATGGAGCCTGACAGCAAGTCGTTCGTGATCATCAACGGAAACTCAATCCCAACATGCACGAGGTAGTGCTTAAGGAGGTGCTTAAGCTTCTTTCCATGGGTATTATATTCCCTATCTCCAATAGAAAATGGGTGAGTCCAGTCCATGTGGTACCAAAGAAGTCCGGCTTCCAAGTTCTGGAGAACGAGAATAACGAGTTGGTGCCAATGCGTTTGGTGACGAGCTGGCATATGTGCATCGACTACAGAAAGTTGAATGAAGCTACATGGAAAGATCATTTTTTCGTTACTTTTATTGATCAGATGTTGGAGAGACTTGCGGGGCAAACTTATTTTAGCTTTTTAGATGGCTAACGAGTTGGTGCCAATGTGTTTGGTGACGGGCTGGCGTATGTGCATCGACTACAGAAAGTTGAATGAAGCTACACGGAAAGATCATTTTCCGTTACTTTTATTGATCAGATGTTAGAGAGACTTGCAGGGCAAACTTATTTTAGCTTTTTAGATGGCTATAACTGGTACTTCCAGATATTTGTGAAGGAGGAGGATCAAGACAAGACCACATTTACTTTTCCTTTCGGCACCTTCGCATATCGCCATATGCCATTCGGATTGTGTAATGTACTGGACACCATTCAAAGGTGTATGATGAGCATTTTTTCGGACTTAATCGAGGAGTACATTGAGGTCTTCATGGATGACTTCACGGTCTACGAAAATTCATACTCGTGATGCTTAAAGAATTTGTAACACCCCAAAATTTTCAATATAAAATGCACTGCATATCTATTCATGTATGTTATCAAGTGTTTTAGTTCTGTAAGTCGCGCCTTAGAAATTTAAATGAAAATTAAAGCATCTATCTTATTTGTCATTAAATTATTTTTATTATGTAAATTTATTTTGAACATTGAATGTGTTTATTTATATCATATTATGATTATATTGTTTATTGTTGAGATATAAATAATGATAGAATTATGTGGAAAAAATAATATTTATTTATTTTGAATTTCCTAAACCTATTAGGATTCATGAAATGATATAATATTTTATATTTGTGTGAAATAATTAGGAGATAATTTTATATTAAGTCTTATGATTAAAATATATTTTTGGGTATGATAGTCATATTTTAGTATCAATTTTAATTGTGACCATATCCTAATCCAACTATGATTGAATCTCTTAAATAGTAAGTGATAGATTAAATTCTATATAAAAGATAAAAGGACGAAAATAATTATGGATAAAATATATTTGATAATTTTTATGATTAGGGATCTTTAGATAATTTATTCTAAGCCTATAAATACCCCTTAGTCGCTCATAACATACCATCCCATAAAATTTTCGAAAATCTGCCAGCATATCTGCGATCTGTTTCAAGAATTATTTACACATCTTCCCGTCGTCATCTCGTCGTGAAAATTTAGGATCATCTTCCTAGTTATGTCTAGTATACACTATGAACTTTGTAGAATTTTACAAGTATGATAAGTATTTTGTTTAAATTGTTATTCGTAACCTGCCAGTTTTTGACAGCATGTTCATGAGCTTGATAGGAAAATTGTTTTTCATGTTTTCTTTAAGTTGTTTTCGACCATGTTGAATTTTAATAGGATATAATCTATGTTAGGTCATTCATGTTAAAAATATAGAATTTTTAGGATATGTTATTTGTTAATTTGTTTCTTGATGTGCCAAATTCTTTTGTCAACATGCATGTAGATTGAAAAACAAAAGTTCTCATGTTACTATTAAATGAATTCTTGACCATGATAAGATTTATTGTGATCAAATATGTATTATGTTGTTCATGTTAGAGATCTATAATTTTAGGACAATACTTTTATGATTTTATTAATTTATTTCATGAATTGCCGAATTACTCGATGCATGAATGAATTTTCAATAGAAATAAAATTGTGTTTAATATACTTAAGATTATTACTATGTGAAATCCTTAAATATGCATGTTAATAAGTAGATTATGTATAATATGCATTGTTTGATTATTAGGATCTATTTGTATTTATGAATTATTGAAATTGTAAGTGCATGCATGACATTTCATATAGAGTTATTAAGATATTTCCATGTATAGGATCGGCGTGCAGGACTTAAACATTGATATCCATTTTTTCATTCACTCAAAAGGTTAAGGTGGGGTTTTTCTTTTATCCTTATTATACACTATACAGTTTTTCCCATGCGTTATTCAGTACTGGCAGAGCCTTCAGGCAATTCACGTAATAAAATCTTCGGGTTAGCCTTCGGGCAATTCACGCAGTAAAACTTTCGGATTAGCCTTCGGGCAATTCACGCAGTAAAACCTTTGGGTTAGCCCTCGGGCATTCACACAGTAAAACCTTCGAGCCTCTAGGCTTGCATGTCTAATTTCTCATGTTAAATTCTTTATAGTTTATAGTTTGGATAATGTTTGACCCCACTGAGTAGTCGTACTCACCTCTCTATATTTTTAATTTTTCAGATCATGGTCCGACATATGCTTGAAGTGGCGGATGGTGATGGTCACACACTTATATGACAAAGAAATAATGAAACTTCATACTGTATTAATTTAGTTTTTATCATGAACTAATATCACTCATGCTTCATTTTATTTCCCAAAAACTAGTAGTTGCTTGTGCTTTTATTTTTAAGACTTCCGTTGTTTATAAAATTTTGCACTGAACTTTCCTTTTTATGAAAAGATTTATTAAAGTTATTTTCCAAATTAATTCTAATGACAAAGTTTATGCATGTGGTGACGTCCCTTAAAAAATTGGGACGTTACAAAATTTAGACAAAGTCCTTGCCCGGTGTGTGGAGAAGAACTTGGTACTTAATTACGAGAAGAGCCATTTTATGGCGACCGAGGGAATTGTATTAGGACAAGTGGTTTCGAGTTGAGGGTTTGAAGTAGACAAGGCTAAGGTTGACTTGATTGCGAAGTACCACCTTCTACATCAACGAAGGAGATCCGCAGTTTCTTAGGGCACACCAGATTTTATCGGCGTTTCATAAAAGACTTTGCAAAGGTAGCTCACCTACTCACAAGGCTTCTACAACAAGATGTGGAGTTCCTCTTTGATGATCAGTGTAAGGAGGCCTTCGACCTCCTTAAGAAGAATCTTACCACAACACCGATTATGCAGCCCCCGATTGGAATAAGCTGTTTGAGATCATGTGTGATGCGTCCGACCGGGGAGTCGAAGCAGTTCTGGTGGAGAAAACCTAAAAAGAAAGCCATATGATTTATTATGCCTCGAAGACTCTTAACCCGGCTCAATGCAACTACTCCACCACGGAGAAGGAGTTATTGCCTACTGTCTTCGCACTCGACAAGTACCGGTACTACTTGCTTGGTTCAAAGATCGTGGTGTATACGGATCATGTGGCAATTAAGCATCTTCTATCCAAGAAGGAGTCCAAGCCCCGTTTGATTCGATGAATACTCTTACTCCAAGAGTTTGATTGTGAGGTAAAAGACAAGAAGGGAGTAGAAAACCATGTGACAGATCATCTAAGCCGTTTGATCCAAGAGGAAGACGACGAATCGATTAAGGAGTCTTTTCCCGAGGAACATCTCTATGTTGTTCCCGAATCGTCTCCGGCTCCGGCAAGAGTGGCCCCCTCGCCGTTGCTTTTCAGCTGTACTCGCCCATCGCTCCAGTTGGCCAAAACAACCGATACTGCTCCAGAATGACTTAATGTCATGTGTAAACTTTCTAAACTCCCTTGGTTTGCTAATATAGTTAATTACTTGACTTCCACGCAGCTTCCTTCCAACTTTACACATGCCCAAAAGATGAGATTGAAGAGTGAATGCAAGCACTACTTTTGGGACTCTCCAATTTTGTGGAAGATGGGAGTAGATCAAGTAATTCGTCGCTGCATTCTTGAAGTAGAACAGGTGAGATTTTATATCATTATCATTCATCCCCTTATGGTCGACATTTTGGTCCAAAACTTACTGCCAGAAAGGTTTTGGATGCTGGTTTTTTCTGGCTACATCGATTCCTACAATTTTTGCAAGACATGTACACGTTGCCAAATAACCGGAAACATTTCCCAAAAGGATGAAATGCCCCAAAAACCGTTGCGTTTCTGTGAGATCTTTGATGTGTGGGGCATGGACTTCGATGGGTCCTGTTCCCGAGTTCATGCGGGAACTTGTACATTTTGCTTGCCATAGACTACGTGTCGAAATGGGTCGAGGCTAAGGCCGTAAGGACTAATGATTCTAAAGTGGTTGCAGATTTTCTTAGATCTAATATTTTTAGCAGATTTGGAGTGTCGACGTCCATCATTAGTGATCAAGGGAACCATTTCTGCAATCGCACAATAGAGTCCATAATGAAGAAGCATGGTGTTAAGCATCGTATCTCCACGCCCTACCATCCACAAACGAATGGACAAGCTAAGGTTTCAAATAGAGAAGTGAAACCATGCTTGAGAAGACCGTGAATCCCTCTAGGAAGGATTGGAGTTTGAGGTTAAACGATGCTTTATGGGCTTACCGCACTGCCTATAAAACTCCCATAGGTATGTCTCCGTATCGGCTAATATTTGGGAATCTTTGCCATTTACTTGTAGAATTAGAGCACAAGACATGGTGTGCTGTTAAAAAGGTTAATATGGATCTAAACGAGTGCGCAAAGGAGAGGAAATATCAATTGCAAGAGCTCGAGGAGATCCGCCTTGAAGCATATGACACCGCCATGAGATACAAAGATCGTACTAAAGCATGACATGACAATCATATTCGTGCTAAGAGCTTTGAAGAAGGTCAATTGGTGTTATTGCATCAGTCACGACTCCGTCTCATGCCGGGTAAGCTTCGTTCTCGTTGGATTGGTCCTTTCCGAATTCGGTCCGTCTGGCCAAGCGGAGCAGTGACGATTTCGAAACTTGATTCTAATGCAGAATTCACCGTCAATGGCCTTCGTTTGAAGATCTACCATGCTGCTAAGATGCTGGAAGTTGTGGATGAGCATCGCTTGTCCACTCCCTTTTATTCTTGACCTTGAAGAAGGAGTCTAGCCAAAGACGATAAAGAAATGCGCTACCGGGAAGCAACCCGATTTTAATTTTTGTATTTTCTTTGATTTTATTTTGTTTCATTTTTGTTTTGTGTTGTTTTCCAAATTTTGGCTAAGAAGTGCTGGAGAATTCAATGTAAGGAGACAATTGGACGAAAACAATTTTTGTGCTTAAATGTCGAAGAGGTAGCGAATTCCTTTTATGGACGGAGTTGTGGGAAAATTGTATAGTCAGGAAGGTTCTTGGACCTAATTACTCATTAGCCAAACTGCTGGGAGGTCAATTGGAGAGTTTAAGCATGTGTGGGGACTTAATTGACGGAAATTCAAATTAGGGGACTCAATTGATTTTCCAATGGGGCCGTTTTGCAATTTACGAAATTTTTGGGAAGGGAATTCGAACTTCAATCTCTTTCTTACCCAAATCCGATCACATCACCCCTACACCCACTTAACCAGTTTCTCCCCAAATCTCTCTCTCCCTCTATGCTACACCTTCCCCTACTACTCTCGCTTTTTCGCAGTTGTTCTTCGATCCCACCAATTCTACTTGCCCAAGCGATCGATCATGGCTCTGAAAAAGAGATCGAAGACTGCTCAGCCTCCACCACCTCCACTGTCAACTGAATCGCCACCTCCGCTGTTCGCCGCGTCGCTGACCCGCTCCGACGACAACCCGTTGTCTGACGCGGATGGCCGACATCCGTTCGCCGTGCTTATTCCAGCTTTCGAAGACGACCCTACCCTGCCTTCTCCGGTTGCAGCACCATCTTCCTCTTGACGTCCGCTGCGTCGAACCCACCGCATTCGGTGCGCCTTGGTCCCTACTTCCACCGGACCCTTCGATCTCGAAGACGACGAGCCTAACGCTCCCGCCGCCGATGAGCCTACCTCCCCTGCTGCCGAAGCCGCTGTTCCACAACCCAGCCTTTATGACTGCTTCCCATTTCTTAAGTTGCAGCACCCGATCCCGACGACAACATCTTATGAAGGCATTAATTGGGTAACAAAAATTTGGGGGCAGTTATGTTCTTTCGATCGATGAGTCGGACTTTGTGCAGTCGGATGAAGACGAAGATGAGCTGACTCTGGGGCATCTATCTTTGGCTGATTCTCATGAATCCTCTTCTCTTCCACTGGCGAATGAGTACAGAAACCTCATTGTTCTTTGTTTCCCTGACGAGGACGCGGTGCTCGCTGTTACGCAGTTTGAGGAGGAGCACTAGCAACGGTGACTGTTCAACCGCAGCAATAAGAGCTTTCAGAATGGTCGGATTATTGATAATGCCTTCCTGCGTTCCACCGATGTTTTAGATCAGTTTTACGAATACTTTCGTCGAATTGGTTGGTTGTGGCTAACTGAATCGCATCATTATCCTTGCTATCATGCCTTTATTTCTCAGTTCTTTACAACTTTCTCTTTTGAGCATGTCACTGGGGTGTATGATAAGAGTATTTCGTTTCATTTGGCTTGTGTCTATTATAAGTTGTCTTTGGTTGAGTGGTCTGCTCGTTTGGGAATTGTCTGTTTAGAGGATTTGGATGATGGTACGTATGCTGCTACTCCTCATGGTTTACCTGCTGCTCAGCGTGACTATATTGGTTCTTTCCGTGATTGGCGTCTGCTTGCTCCTAGTGAAACTCAGCCCTTTAGGACTTTTGTGTCTGATATATGTTTTGTGGCTGATCCTGCACTTCATCTCTGTCATCAGTTTCTTTGCCATAACTAGACTAGCTGATGGACTGGTTTTGATACTGTGACTGATAATAATCTTTACTTTCTGTAGTGCATGTATACGGGTTGTCGGGTTGATCTTGCCTATTGGGTAGCTTGTAGTATGTATGCTACAACAAGTCATGTGGCTAGGCATCTCACTCTCTATCATCTATTTGCTACGTTCCTTGCCCGGATCTTTGTCATTCTTGATGATTCTCTGTTATCTGACTCCCCATTTTTTGATCTTGAGTTGATGGGATATGCTAGGATTTGTTATAGGGAGCTTAACGGTGTTGTTCAGTTTATCTACCGGGACCTCGAGTCCCGACTGCTGCTCCCCCTGTAGGTCCGCAGGTTGGTGTCGATTCAGCCCAGGCGCTGCGTGGTGAGGTGGCTGCCCTTCGGCAGCAGTTTGATATGTTGGAGCAGACGGTTTTGTCTCAACTGCCACCTCGGGGCGACAGGTGATGCCATTATCCCCCTTTGTTTTTATTTGCTTTTTGTATTTGTGTTTTTCTTTTCGTGTTTTATGTGTTTGTTTTGTTTTGCCTTCACTTGCTCTACGGTAAAGATCAAGTGTAAGGAGGGTCCTTCTTGTTTTGTTTTGTGTTTTTTTTTTGTCATGTTTCCTTGTTTCTCTTTTCTTGCGTGAGGGCACAAGGTTCTAAGTGTAAGGAGGGAGATCTTTACGTCGTTTCACTTTGTGTCGTCCTTTCTTTTGTGTCGTCGAAGCATGCCAAAATTTGATGTTTTTGATGTACTCTTGTTCTTTGTTTAAGCATGTTTGATTTGTGCTTTATGTTTCAATATGCAAGCATGTTAGTTGTTGTGAAGAGTAGGACTTGGTGCACATTTGTATGTAATTTGGGATGATGAATAATAAGTAAATTGTGGATCAAATTTTACACACTCCATGTATATTAGATTTGAGCCTGTAAAGTAGGATACTTCCTACTAATTTGTTTGAGAGTGTTTGTCCACGAAGTGGCAATAAAGGTGAGTCACATGCGATACGTGATAGGAGGCACTAGGGATTAAAATATTTGGCCGCGACAATACTTTCCTACCTTATATTATCCCCTAGTGAACACATTTAAGCCTTGATCGATTCTTTGATTTAGTCAGAAATATTAGCCGATGCCTTCTTAGCTTTCTCTTTTCCCGTGTCATTGCATGTTTTACACGCTTTATTGAGATTAATCTTATTGTTTATCCTATGCCTACCTAAGTGTTTCATGGTACAACCAAATAATTGTTGGCCGAAATTGTGTACAAATAACAACATTTATGGTCAGTTTGAATATGTACCCCGAATTTTGGAACAGTGAACAATGTTGAATCACGAAAAAAAAGAACGTGGAAAATTAAGACTGTAAGTAGGGTATTTGTGATTATATTGGTAGCATTTGTTGTGTAATTCTTAGTGGTGGGTGTTTATCTATTCTTGATTATCTAATTATAAGCAAGTATGACATGCATGGCATTAATTCACATTTGATGGAGCTTAGAACCCCCTAGGACCCTTACCAACGAAAATTTGTCTAAGTCCTAATCTCCATTACAACCGAAAGAGAAAGACCTCCTTGATGTTGCAGTTGTGACAATCTTTTATCGTGATAGTGTGGACTATATTCTTTGAGTGGCTTCACAGGATCTAGAATAAAGAGTGTTGAGTGAACCGTGAGGATGATCCACGTTTGCTTAGGTTTTTGACCAAGTTGATATTTGTGTGCCTTGTCTAAAATTTGCAACTCTACTTGTTTGATGAGACTAATATTTGCACGGTTTGGCATGTTTGTCTAGTTCTTCGAGTGTGGAGATTATGGATATGATTGGTATTGCTTCTTGTCTTTGTTCTTGTGTTGCTTCTTGTCTTTGTTCGAGTCTGTCTTTGTCTTTTCCTTGTCTTTTCTTGTATATTTGTGTCTTGTGTCTTTTTTTTTAAAATATTGAGTCTTGGGGATTGACTGAATTTGAATAGTATGTATTCTTTAGTGCTTCTTATACTTGAGGGCAAGTATAGTTCAAGTGTAAGGAGGTTTGATGAGTCTAATTCGTACTATGCAAATTCTGTCTGTTTTGGCGCCCACCTGGGCAGTTGGATCACATTTTCTGTGCTGTCTTGCTGATTTACGTGCTGATGTGGCGATGCCGAGTGCTGAGGTGGCAGACGCGATTTGGGTGTTAAAAAATTGATTTTTGGACGAAAATACATAGAAGGAAGGTGGAGGATAAGGAAAGAGATGATATGAAAAGAATTAGATATGATTTATCTAATAAATATCTTTCCATATTGGATAAGAAAACCGACTTCTACAAGGAAAGGAGGCGCATCCATGTATAAGAGGGAAAGACGGACGAAAATCACATCTTTTACACCCATTGAGAGGAGACGAAGATAAGAAGAACATTGATCGAGAGAGAGCCGAGATTGGAGAATTTACCATTTATCTTAGTTCAGATTTGGAAAAAAAAACATGAATTCCAATTTCGTTTCTTAGTTTCGTGTGGAGATTTCGAGCTTACTTTATCGTTTGTATGATTTGGATTCTTCGTACTGGTACCCTTTAATATTTCAGGTTTAATTTAAATTGCATTCGTGTTTTAATTCAGTTCGTTGAGTTGTCATAATTTTCGTGCATGTTATTTTCGAAATTCAACATGTTTTACATTCTGCCCAGTTTAATCGTCCGCCTGCCCAGGTGGACCTGTATGTGTAGCTAAATCTTAAGGGGCAGACGAGATGTGAAACACACACTTCAATGAATTCATAAGACTTAGACTTTAATAATTAATCGCTTAGGTTTCAAAATAATCTTGGTTAATTAATTGGGCTCTATCACCCTAGGTTAGTTTAATTTATAGCTAATTTAGTACTTCAATCGTTTCTCGTGGGATTGTGCTAAATAAGTAGTACAATTGTTCTAATAACAATAGGATTAGTTTTGTAGGAGACTGTTAGATGCCGACCATACGAGTAGGCTCCTAAATCGGGTTCCCTTAGTTTCTTAAAGTTGATTCGGTGTTAAATCTATTGATTGCCTACCAACGTAAGTTGCATCTAATTTAGAGAAGTAGTCGTTTCAATGCCTACCATGACGACTATCGAATAATTAAGGGGGAATAGGGGATGTGTCAGTTTAATTACGACGTCCTACAACTGATTGATTTATAGAGATTAATTTATCTTTAGTGTCGATGATCGATTGTGTGTCTGCGAATCATCTTGCTGGACTCATTTCTTTGTATACATTTATTCCGTCTTTATTTTTAGTTGTTTAATTTCTTACATTAGTTTAGAAAATCCCAAAATTGCGTGGTCGCTAACCAATCCCCATAGATTAATAGGAATTTAATGTTTAAAATCTTCGTTCCTTGTGTTCGATACCTGTTTGCTATACTAATCTAAGTTCTAGTATTTTGCAGTTTTTATTTGGTGAAAACAACACTCACCAGGCTGTCATAACTTATAATGAAACCGAAAGCATGTTCTGATGTAGTGTTAGTTCAATTAAGAAAAAGAATCACAATGTTTACGAAAAACAGTAAAGAAAAGCACTGTTGAAAAGCTTAAATATTTCGTAAACTATGTAGTTAGAATTCGTAACCTAATCTCTACTCAGTAACATGGAGAAATTTGTTCTCGGTACAAATTAGCAAGTAGTAATAATGTAAGAACAAACTCAGCACAAACAGGTTTACGAGTTTATTTGGGTCAGGAGTCCCAGTCCCCTCTTAATTGAAACATACAGCAAGAGTATGTAGCTCCAACCGTAAGATTTTCAAAACTTTTTTCTGAATGCCCCTTCAGTGTAGTCTTGTGCCTTATATACTCTCAAGGCCAAAACGGCCTAACAAACAAAAGAACAACCCTCTGCCACACTAGAATTGCAACCAAAAATCATAATGAATCAGAATAAACAATTAGTTAGAATAAACTGCAAATTAGGGGTGCGGACAGTTAAAATCAATTTCATCCCAAATTGGTCTCAGCTCCAGCAGTTCACGTAACACATCATCGCCTTCCTCCTTCCCATCAATCTTTTTTCTTCACCTACTAACAGATGTGCTTCACGGAGCTATTGTGTTACCTCTTATGCTTGTTTTCTGCAAAAATATAGTTTGTTCGTCAAGTAAAATTCATAAAACGTGATTGATAGTAAGATGATGCCAGAATCTACCTCCTAAACTAATTCAAAACAAGAGAAGAATTTCGGGTATTAAACTTTACCAAGGGTTTGTCGGCATAAGTTATGGGCGGTTGATCTGTTTGCCTCTCTTGTGTGTCAGTGTCTGGTTCACTGGTTTCTAGCAACAAAGTTTAGTCTACATTCCGAAGCTATAAAGTTTCTCTAGTTATAAAAAAAAGGGAGACTTTTAAATATACTCAGTTACAATAACTACAACTTTATACCCACTCTTTTTAAAAGCTATGTTTCATATCAAGTTCATAATTGATTGACTTTTATATATTGTGGGATCCTCATTTTGATACTTTTTAAACTTACTTATATAAAATAGGACCCACGCAGTCTTCGTGAAACACAATCGCCAACGACACTTTTATAATAGCTAGACAAAAATAAAAAGTGATAGATTTATTAGACGATGAGAATGTGGCGAGTATTGCCTATATCGCCTATATTGTTGGGTTGGACATTCCCGATATCATTACACAACAAGAATGTGGCGAGTATACTATACGATTATATTAGATAAATCTAAATTCCGATATCATTAGACGAAAAGAAAGAAGCTAGATGATTAAATTTAGAATATAATATTAGACAATAGATAGAAATGGGCGTTGCGACATCAAAATACATTAAAAAAAAAATTAGGCCTAGTCTTGCTACCTAATCCTCCCCCTAACACACATGCGACTTGGATGACATGCATGCATAGTTCCCTAATCCTCGAAGACGGCTTTACATTTTGGATCCCGAGCAACGTCCGTGGAACACTGACCCACACATCCTAGCATTAGCAACCACCGCAGCCGTTAATGACATCCACTCCTTCTGGGGGAAGTGGGAGAAGGTCTTCCACGATCATTTTGCCCCGATCTCTATTAAAACATGCTCACAAAGGCCTTGATCATCAACGTGCTCGCCGTTGCTCATGTGAATGAGGTACGGGGTCTGTCTTTTGAGTGGGAAGGCATAGTCTTGCCACCAAGTTCACCGAAATGAAAGATCGGTTGATGGATGATTCAACGAGAACAAAGACCGAGCTTCCTGCAAGTTTTCTAATTAGTTTTAAGGAAATAGGATCACAAATACCCATAAGAGACTGCTGCATGGTATTTGCCGTGAGAAGATGTTGCATGATGTTTGTCATGAGAGGTTTCTGCATAGGTGCCGTGAGAGGGTGCTGCATGGGTGCCATGAGAGGCTGCTTCATGGATATCAACTGATCAACTCGGTCTGCCAAGGGTCGTACCTCTTGCTTCACGGACAAGAGCTCATCATGACTGAGACCAACAACACTTAAGTTCTTGAATACAGTTGAAAGACATCTTGTGGTGTGTGGTGGTGTGTGTGTGATCGAAAGTGAATGAGGGAGGGGGATTTAATAGGGGAAAAAAGTGGAGGCAAGTTTAATGCATGTTAAACAAATCTAGATAAAATCTCATGGTCGAAGTGAACAAATTTGGAGCAGCAAATCTCATGATTGAAAATCTTACTAACTGTTCAACATTAAATGAATTTGATGTGATGAGGAGCACTATTTCAACTCCCACCCATTTATACTTAATGCATTAAACACTAGCTTAATCATGAAAAAAAAAACCAGTCGCCTATTATCGCCTAGTTGCCAATATCGCCTAGTCGCCTATATCGCAAAGTCGCCAAAATTGAATATGGTCCAAGTCGCCTAGTCGCATATGATCCAAGTCACCTAAACCCACCAAGTCGCGTAATCGCCTAAACCTCCTAAAATCGCCTAGTCGCCTAGGCAGCTAATACCCTAAACCCTTGTAGTCGCTTAGTCATGAACCCTCAACGCCATACCCTAAACTCTATCTAGCCCTTAAGCCTTTAAACGTACCTAATGATTAAACCTTTTATTAAAATAACACGAGTTTTATGTGATCATACACTTAGAAGCATCTAATTAATAATTTACCCGTCATGTATTAAAAGTAAATTTAAAGATCTCTCAAGTTTGAAAGCTAAAGCATACACTTAGATTTTGATTGATTCACCTTTTCATATATTCAATTGCCAAAGTAATTCATAATGAACATATATTAACTACAATGTTATTTAAATTTATACTTAACGCTTTATTATCTAAATTAAACGAATATATGTAATTGCATAGACAATTAGATTTCGATGGATTAAACAATGAACATGTTAAATCGCGGTGAACAAATTCATTAATTTTTAAATTTTTGGAAATGTTTTATTATCGAAATTAGATGTATATATTATCATGAACTATAGGTGACACTAGAACTAATCACATAGCGTAGCTAGAAATAATCGTATATCAACGCATTTATTCGTCAGCCAGCAGAAATAATTTTTATTTATGCAATTTTTTATTAAATAATGAATTTGCTATAAATATAATAAGGAAATTCGTCAATTCATAAAAATATAAATACTAAATAAAATAAATTTAATGGCGAGCCGGATCATGTCGGCACCGGCTCAATAATTTTCTTAATAATATACACAGTAAGATCATTTATATTGTCGAAAAGCATTCGAATCAAATCATTGTCGCAGTTCAGACGAACCTTAATTGTTCTACCATCATCTGGTCCGATAAAACAATTCATAGTATGTAGTCGACGATTGCTTTATAGGTTCCAGTGAATATCGTGTATTAACTGATTTCTGTTGAAATTAGCCGACGTATAGAATACCAATTCGTTACCACCTACATACTCAGATATGTTTCACTGACCGCTATGTCGAAGAATGATACGCTGACGCCTAATAAATATACAGTATAATCGCAATCGTCTAGTCATGTGTTGGGAGATGATTCAACAGTAGATTGCTTAGAAGATTTGGCTGATCCCAAAACCCTAATTTGATTGGTGAACCATTCCTTTGTATTTATAACGCCTTTGTCTCTGAGAGTTTCAGACTCAGTAGACTTACCTTCAGCATGGTCCAGGCTCAGAAGTTCTGTCTACTGATCCTCAGTAGATTATCCACCTCAGTACCATGAAGTGAAGACTCAAATGTGCTGGACTCAACAGGAGCAACATACTGAGAGGTGTTCAGATTCAGTAGTGCTGAACTCAGCAGCAGGAGCAACATACTGAAAGAGTCAGTAAAACTGGATTCAGCAGGAGTAATTTATGAACTCAGAGTCGACCTACAGTAGAGTTGGACTCAGCAGGAGTATACTACTGAACCCCCGGTCAGACTCAGCAACAGCCTGACAGTTTCCTTAACTATCAGTGGTTTTCAAAGTTAAATTAGTAGAGTTGTCCGAGGTTGTACACATCAGAGAAGTCAGCTTCAGTATCTGTCTTGAAGTTTGAATGTCTCAACAACTTTCTACACCTCGACCAATGACAAGCAGCTACCTGTAAAATTACTGGTAAAAAGCTGCAAGTCAACTACTTTCCTGAAAAAGAGGGTAGACTCTGCACGATTTTAAAAGAGCCGTTAACTACCCAAAGAGAGTGACATGTGGACAGTTTGTCTCCAACGGATCTATCCATAGCTCACCTCTATAAATAGAGGGAAAATCAAATCGTTGAAGAGACACAGAGAGAACATAGAAATACAAGCTTTGAACGAACAAGAACACAAACTTTCACTAAGAAATTCAGAGAAAACACTCAACGCGAAAGGCACTTACACTACTCTAGGGAACCAAGCTTCATAGAATTAAAGACTCTAGCATCCAAGTGATAGAACATGAACCCAGAGAGATTATCCCTCACTGTTCTTCACCTTAGAAGCCCTTCATTGTTCCCTTTCCCTCTAACCTAAGCTCCACTGAAATATCCATAGCTTAGAACCGAAGGAGTTCATATCCTGAACTGTTCTTACTGTAAAGAACTCCTTCACTGTTGGAGAATCCTTCAAACATCTTTGTTTGAACCTTGTAAATTGGGTTTTGCTCAGTATAATCTTCAAGGCCGTGTTTGTCCAGTGTACAAACCAAATGAGACTAACTCAGTATAATAAAATAGCCTCCTGATCTTTTCGGGATAGTGGACGTAGGATTTTGGATATCCAAACCACTTTAAAAATTGTTTTGTCTTTTACTATTGCATTGATTTACTGTTCATTTCTGAAAACCCGTTTACAAAATCATACAACAGAGTTTCAGTAAGAAGCTTAACTGAGTGCACTAATCTACTGAAACAGTTTTACTAATAACGTTTTCAACTCAACTGAATTGGGCCTACACTATTCCGCACACTACTGAACTCTTACTGAACGGTACTGAGTTCTGAAAACCAGTCAGCTAGCAGGCCTCAGTATAGTCAGTCACTCTGTCCACGCGATCTAGAACAGCTTGCCTGGTCTATTGAATTTATTCAGTAGACAATCTCCGAAATCAGACTGTTCGCCTTCAAGTTTGAGAAAAGTTTTCAGGTGTATTAACCCCCCCTCCCCCTACACCTGAACGTTTAACTCGGGACCAACAATTGGTATCAGAGCGGAAGTTCTTTAAGACTCATGTTATCTGAAACTGGTCTACTCAAATGGATCCTGAAAACGTTTTCACTACATATCATTCTTCATTTTATTATTATCTAACATGTATGATATGTCAGGAATCAGGATGGTACACATGTTCTCAGTAGAGAACTACGGGGTATGGCGAGTCAAAATGGAAGCACATCTGACTTCCCTCTACGATAGCATGACAGATGTCTTGGAAGACGCACCTATCGTACCTATGGTCGATAGTATAGACTTTCACGAACTAGCTCAAGGAGGAGGAGCGGTGACCGGGAAGAAGGTTCTAAAGGATAGTAGCCTCTTCACTCCAGAAGAGAAGAAACTTCGCAACCTTGACCGGGTAGCCAGAAATGCCATTTTAACCACCTTGAGTGATTCGTATCTCGGCAGAGTTCAGGGCTGCAAGTCAGCAAAGGAACTCTGGGATGCTCTAGCGCTACTGAGTCGGGGGGACTCAGAAGATCAAAGCTAACAAGTTAGCGCAGGAACTTCAGAAACTTGAGAGACTATCACTCATGCACGGTGACACGATTGAAGATCTCAATGTCACATTTACGGATCTGATGAACACAATCAATGGGCTAGGAAAGACGTTCTCCAACCGAGAGATGAGTCTCAAGATATTGAGAGCACTGCCAGACGAACATTGGACTCCATTCGCTACATTGCATAGAAATTCTGATCTTGATATTGTTTCTCCTGACCACATATTTTCAGAATTAAAAGCTGAGGAGTTCGAGTTTGGTCTGCCACAGAGGAAGAAACGAGGTGAAGCTGACAACCAAATAGATCATGCCTTTAAAGCATCAGTCAGCACAATAGCTCCAACGTCTAGCAAAGATGAACCTTCAACAAGCGACTTACAAGAAGGAAGCCTAGCTAAGCGATATGCACTGCTTGCAATAAAATACCAGAAGGAAAAGGAGCGGCGCAGAAAATTGTATAGAGTCGTCAGAGACTCAAAGAGTAAGTCTGACTACTCACCTAAACGCACTCCTGAACCACATACTTTTGAATGTAGGAAACAGGAGGATTCTGCACAGTCGAAAGACAGTGAGAGTAGAGAAGGCAGAGTCACCTCCCTGCTACAACCGCAAGAAGCCGTGACACTACAAGATCTGACCGTCCCGAGCTCAATACAGCTGAAAAAGCAGCAAGAAAAGCTCGAAGGGAAAAGTTCATCAAGAAGCGACAAGCCTATATTGCCGGTGAACTCTCAGACGACTCAGAAGAAGTCGACACCTACATGGATTCATCGGATGATGAAGCTGCCTTCATGGCCCAAGAGCTTGAAGAAGATACTGAAAAGTATCTGATGGCAGGAGAAGAGGATGATGTAAACTCTCCAGAACCATTTAACTCTTCTTCACACTGTACACAAGACACTATTTCAGGTGCAGATGAAAATCTGGACGTCGCGATTGCATATGAAGAACTATTCGACGAGCAGATCCAGATAAGTCTGCAGCTCACCAAGACTCTTCAGGAGTTGGATGCCATGAAAGTGGAAAATCAGAGACTTTCTCATGAGAGTCAGGTTGCTACTGAGTCGGAAGGACTTGTTATGAGACTCAGGGAGGAGATTAACTCTCTGATGGCCAAGTGTCAGCAACAAGAAGATCTCATCTCAGTACTGACCAAAGACTTGACTCAGAAAGATACTGAATTGAGTTTGCTGAAGTAGAAGTTCTCAAGACTTCAGACCGATCACGAAACTCTGAAAAGGAGTGATGATGTCTGGAGAAACCTGATGATAGAGTGTTATATGGGAGCTGAGAAAAATCTTGAGGTGATGCTACCTAACAACAAACCTAAACACTGGAAGGAAGGACTTGGGTTCAACCACGAAGCCTCTATATCTGCTTCCACACGCTCAGATAATCGGCTAATTGATAGGTTTGTTCAAGGGGAGACGATCAATGCTGAATCACTAAACCCCTCAGTAAAGAACAAACAGAAGACGAAAGCATCTCATCCCCTCTATCAGACGTCTAACCAAAAGTTTAGCTCAAAATCACCCCAACACAGTCAAGGGGGAACAAGCAGAGTAAAGTGGACTGATCAGTATGGACCGCCACAGCTGACACATCCAGCTCAGTATGGGTCATATTACTATGATCCTATTCTCAGAAGGGGTTCAAAGATTCAGAAGAAGAAAAAGGCCGTTCGGAAGGCTAACGTCAACAGTCCACCAACTCAGAAGATCAGGACTCCTGAACCAACAAAGCCTCAGAAGTTAATTTCACCCAGCCCGGCAGTGAAATATGTTGACAAAAGTGGAAAGAAAATGTCTGAGACCACCAGGGTCGTAAGATAGATTTGAGTTTCCAAAACTAACGCTTAAGGACCCAAAATCAAAAATAAAGGGTACCTGAATATAATTATGTTTTGCAGGTGCACAGGGACCCATGGTACATGGACAGCGGATGCTCAAGACACATGATGTACCAGAGGAGTCTACTGAAGAATTATAACACAGAAGAAGGACCCAAAAATGAGTTTGGAGACAACACAAAAGGCTATACCAGAGTCTACGAAACACTCACCATAGTTCCAAGAGTATCATATGTTGAAGGACTTCAACATAATCTTCTCTCTGTTAGTCCATTTTGTGATAACTCGAATAGAGTGATTTTTGACACTGGTTTCTGTGATGTCATTGATAAATCTACAGGGAAAACAGTGTTGTCAAGTTCGCGTAAAAAGAACATATACATTGCTGACTGGAATTCAGCAGAACCTGAAGCATGCTTGCTAGCAAAGAATGACAACAGAACGGGGTGGCTCTGGCACAGAAGACTTAGCCATCTCAACTTTAAGACGCTCAACAAGATTGCTAGAAACGCTCTAGTGAGACAACTGCCGAATGAAGTGTTCAATAAGGACACTTAGTGCGAGGCATGCCTGAAGGGAAAGCAAACAAAGAAACAAAATCCACCAGTTCCATCACCTTCCACGGATGGAATCCTTCAGCTCCTGCACATAGATTTGTTCGGTCCAGTCTCTCCTGTGACGATCAGAGGCAAGAAGTATGCTTTAGTGGTCATTGATGACTACTCACGCTACACATGGGTTCATATTTATTGCCAACAAGTCTGGCGTTAAAACAGAGTTTCCTACGCTTCTGAAAAGACTCAGTGTCGAGAAGAACACCGAAATCAGAAAAATTCGTTCAGACAAAGGAACAAAGTTCATTAATACGATCGTTAAAGAGTTCTGCGATACTGAAGGAATAGAGCATGAGACGTCTACTGCACGCACGCCTCAACAAAATGGGATTGCTGAAAGGAAGAATAGAACACTCAAAGAAGCAGCAAGAACCCTGCTCGCAGACTTAGGACTCCCATCAAAATTTTGGGCAGAAGCTACTGATACTGCATGTTATACTCAGAACAGATCACTACTGACAAAGCAACATCAGAAGACACCATATGAACTATGGAATGGCAGGAAGCCTCTCTTAACTCATTTCCATATTTTTGGGTGTTCATGCTTTATCCAAAATAATGGGAAGGATCAGTTAAAGACTTTTGATAGCCAGTCAGACCAGGGAGTTTTCTTAGAATACTCCCAGGTCAGCAAAGCCTTTAGAGTTTTTAACTGCCGGACCCTTTGCGTGGAGGAAAACACTCAGGTTGTCTTTAATGAGTTTGCTCTTGAGAATAGGAGCAGAAACTCAAATTCAGAATTTGAGGACATCAGTAAACAGCTACACGATCTAAGCTTAAAAGATAATGTTGAAAAGATCCAACTTTGTTGGGATGATGGTTCAGAAGAGGATAATGAAGTCAAGATTACTGAATCACGGCCCAAGACTAACGAATTGGAACGCATTGATTCTACTGAACAGAATCAATCCCAGGTAACTCAGTTCGATGAAGAAACCCAAGTGGTAACTGAGATCTCTACTGAGAATAACAACTTAGGGGGAACAAATAACGTTCCTGAGCTGAATGCCCCTGAACCTGGTGACTCAGTAGACCCAACTCCTGTTACTGAATTGCTTCAATCTCATAATAGCACAACTGAAATGCCTAACTCTCCTACTATCTGTGTTGAACAAATTTCAAATGAAGAAATAAGACATCGTCGATCGTGGCTGGATGATCACTCTTCTGACCTTATCATTGGAGATCCATCAGCAAGTGTTAAGACAAGATACAGATTCTGTCAGGGAGAAAGTGCTCTATATTCCTGCTTCTTGTCTAGTTAAGAACCTCAGTCAATTGAGGACGCGCTAAAAGATGCTGACTGGATCACTGCCATGCAAGAGGAGATGAATCAGTTCACTAGAAACGACGTATGGGAGCTTGTTGAGAGACCCAGGCATCAACATGTGATCAGAACCAAATGGGTCTTCAAGAACAAGCGAGATGAAAACAACGTCATAGTAAGGAACAAAGCTAGACTCATGGCAAAAGGCTACTGTCAAGCCGAAGGGATAGATTTCGACGAAACATTCGCTCTAGTTACAAGATTGGAGGCAATCAGATTATTTATTGACTACGCAACACATCAACGCTTCAGAGTATATCAAATGGATGTGAAGTCAACATTCATGAACGGCGTAGTACGTAAAAGAAGAAGTTATGTAGAACAGTCTCTCGGCTTTCAGCAGGGACATCAAGTGTATAGACTCAGAAAGGCTCTGTACGGGTTAAAACAAGCACTCAGGGCTTGGTACGATACCCTATCTGAGTTTCTTCTTTAGAAAGGTTTTCGGAAAGGCACAGTAGACCGCACTCTATTCAGCATTCGTCTAAGCGACGATATCTTACTTGTGCAGATCTACGTGGATGACATTATATTCGGCTCGAAGAAAGTCATCATGTGTCAGCAGTTCGAGAGAATTCGAGATGTCAATGATGGGAGAGATGAATTATTTCCTTGGATTTCAAGTAAAACAATCAGAGAAGGGAACATTCATTAATCAAGGCAAATATACTCGAGACCTCATCAAGAAGTTCGGTTGCACATCCGACAAACCAATTAAGATCCCGATGAACACAAACATGAAAATCGATCTTGACAAAGAGGGAGTATCAGTAGACCATACTAAATTTGGTGCAATTATTGGTTCTCTACTATATCTAACTACTACTAGACCTGACATAATTTATGATGTAGGTGTCTGCGCTCGATTTCAAGCAAATCCTAAGCAGAGTCATATGGACTCAGCAAACAAGATTCTCCGCTATCTCAGAGGAACACCTGACATGGGTTTATGGTATCCAGCAGATGATAATATTGAACTAACTGGTTATTCTGATGCTGACTACGCAGGTTGTAGGATTGATCGAAAATCAACTTCAAGAACTTGTCAGTTTCTCGGCAGTAAGCTCATCTCATAGTTTTACAAGAAACAACACTCATTAGCCACATCAACTACTGAAGCTGAATACATGGCTTCTAGAAGTTGCTGCGCCCAAATCCTTTGGCTGAGACAGCAGCTACGCGATTATGACGTCATTCAAACTGAAGTGCCGATCTTTTGCGACAACTCCAGTACCATTACAATCACTCAGAACCCTGTTCTCCATACTAGATGCAAGCACGTGGACATCAGACACCACTTCATTCGTGACCATGTCGAAAAGAAGGATATCAAGATGGAGAAGATCCATACTGACCATCAAAGGGCCGAAATATTGACCAAGCCTCTAGCTGAAGCCAGATTCAGAGAACTGTCAGTAGAGCTAGGTCTGTTGGACCATACTGACTCAAGTCAGTAAGAGGATTCAGGAGAGAAGCATTCAGCAAGGGGGAATGCTCACTCTCAGTACTGGACTCGTTCAGGTAATAGAGATTCAGAAACCAACTACACGAGGTATCAGCTGACTACAATGTTCAGCTGATAGGTTTGCGTATCTCTTCCAGTAGTAAATCCAGTAATTAATGTTGTTATGATATCGATTCAGCATCGTATTCAATACCTTATAGAATGTCATTTATTATAAACGGTTTCATTAAATGCACGACATTCTATGCTATGTTTGCTGAACTCTGTTTTGCATTAAATGCATATCATATCAACTTACTCATATAGGCTATTTCCAACTGGACTTGACTTGGGCGGCTTATTTACTCATTGCTTTATATAATATTAAATCATAACTGTCCACCCATTAAAGCTGAATCATCGATCATCAAACTGTCCATCTTCAAAATCATATATATCAACGTATCTATCGCTAAACTGCCATTTTCACTCTGCTCAAAACCTTAAAAATTCTGTGAAAAACCCTAACCTTCAATCTTTTGCTTCTGCGTTTACATAATTTCAGAGATTTATACGCTAACCTTTACGTTCATTAGTACTCATGGTGATTCATATTATTTTCTTGTACTAATACGTGACTCTGCAGATTCAGTCATGGCAATTCTGAGTGGTGTTAGTGTGATCGTACCTGTGAATATGATCGAGATCCTTGAGAAGGATCGAGTTTGGTGCGAGCCGATCATGGAATTCAACTCCAGCGGACTGGATATGCTGGACGATGTGTTTGATGCTCTCAGAGAATCTACTGTCAAGGAAGCCAGCTTATTTCCTTCCAAGGCATATTTCTGAGTTCTACCTCAATATGGAGGCGGTTGACGGGGACGTTGTTGGGGCTTTCATGGTTCATCTTATCTCTGACCCCTCTAGAGCCGATGCTGAAGTCAGACAGAGGTCTGTGAGACAAGCTCTTCAGAGAAGCTTTCAGCTGCCCAAGAGTGGCATGAGTATAGTCGGTTACAAGGATGATTTGCTGGACGAATACCTGGAGATATTCTATGGGGAGTCGACGACCTTCCGAGCTGCATTTCCGAAGAATTGCATGCTCCCGCAGTATAGGGCGCTGGCGTATATAGTTACGCAAATTCAGACAAGCCAAGCAGGGTCATTTGATCAGGTGTCCTGACCCAAGCTTCAAATGATGATGGCCATCTACGATAGGGCCAAGATCAACTGGACATAATTATTTATGAAGGAGTTTCAGACGTAGTCAGCGAAATTTGATAAGTGTATTGGGCGTCTGAGTGCCAAGGGCAAGCTCCTCTACGGGATGAAGTTGTCAGTAATGATAGAGGATCTCTGTGGAGATGACAACTGTTGGTCCCGAGTGTACGGTCAGTGTAGAGGGGGGGGTGAATACACTGATTCGATTTCTCAACTTCGAACTCGAACAGCCCTATTCGGGATGGTGTCGACTAAAAATCGGTTCGGCGAACCACTGCATAACCGTTCCGAATCGAGTTAAAGGCTAAGAGTATCGACTCGACCGAGATCTCGCTAACCGACTAGGTCGAATTCCGTATCTACGGTAAGAGTTCGGTGCGCGGAATAGTGTAGGCCCAAATCAGTTTTTGTGAGAAAACGTTTTAAGTCTCGTCCGTAGATTAAAAGTTCAAGATGCCGAGACAGCTTGATTGATTTTAAATATGATGTTCAAGTATGAATAGTAAAATCAATGCAACAGCTTAAGAAAGCAAGAAGAGACACAGTAATTTTTAAAGTGGTTCGGATATCGCTCAAATCCTACATCCACTGTCCCGAATGATCGGGAGGCTATTTATTATCCCGAGTTAGTCTCGGCCGGCTTGCACACCTGGGCAAAGCCGCGTCTTGGTTTTTATATCGATCCAAGTCTCGCTTACAACACTATCAAACTTAAAGTGTTTGACAAACTTCTCCAACAGTGAAGGAGTCCTTATACAATAAGGATTGGGTTCAAATGTGAACTCTTTCGTCTAAGCTATAGATAAGAACGGTTGAGCTTAGGGTTAGAGGGATAGGGAATATGAGAGAGTAGCTTCTAGATCGACGAACAGTTGAAGGTAAGCTATAAGTTCGTGTAACGTCGATTGGATACTAGAGGCTTTAGATGTCGGTTTAGCTTGATTCCCTATGAGCTAGAATGTAGTCTTTCGCCGGAGATTGTTCTTCGAGTTCTTGCTAAGACTTTGTTCTTTGAAATTCGCTCTTTTTCGCGCTCTCTCTTGTTCTTGATTTCTTGAGTTGTGTTTCAAATCTTGAATGATCCCTCTATTTATAGAGCAGAGATTGAAATAGATCCGTTGGTGACGATCTTCTTCTCTCTCTCTCTTTTTAGTAGCAAACGGCTCTTTTGGTGTAGGTAACAGTGTACTTTCCCACCTTTTTAGGTAAAAGGTTGGATCGCAGCTTTAGCGGTGAGAAGACACGTGTATGCTTGTCATTCGTCGAGGTGGATGGAGTGGTTGAGACAAAGACAAACTTCGAGACAGCATCGAAGCCGACTTCTCTCTTCCTCGTACATAACAATGCCGATTGTCTTTCAAAAGATTCTCGACAGCCCCGAAGACTATCCGCCGTTGCTTGAGTCTCGACCTTGTATTCGGTAGATAGGATCGCCGAGATAAGTCTATCGAAGATCAGCTACGAGTCCAATGAACTACTCCCGCCGAGTTCGGTTCAACCGACTCTCTCGCATATCTTGCTCCCGCCGAGTCCAAGATCACCGAGTCTTCGCACCGGTGCCGAGGCAAATAAGCTACCGAGCGCCTAGACTGGAGCAGAGTGTCTACCGAGTCCGAAACCTCGGGAGACAAAACAGATACAAGGGAGTGGTTCATCATTCGGATAGGGTTTTGGGATCTTCAAATCTTCGGACAAGTACAGAGCACAAGTGCTACCGAGCTTAAGATCGTTGTCTAAGACCGAATCATTTCCCACTGAGTGAAAGCAGTCTTTGTGGATGGAATCATCACCCAACAATTTCCCCTATTTGATGATGCCAAAACCTATCATCTATGTCCTATCAACTATGCTAAACACTAACTTACTCGAAACGAGAGCTCCTTACAAATATTACAAGTAGGATCGGTGGAGTTGTCGGTAAGTGCTAGACTATCGAGGGAGACGAGGCGTAACAATTTCCCCCTTTACAATAATTTCCCCCATGCAACAATTTCCCTCTACGAGAAATAATAACTCTATGAAAGTCTAGTCTATCAGAAATCTAACCGAGCAAAAACTGACAAGTAAATATACAAAGTGTGTGTGTGTCAGTAATCACTTCAGTGATTCTGAGTGTTAAAGTATAAAGCAAACATGGCTATTTAGACAACAAGTAGTTGTCAGAGCCAAAAGAAGATTTGTATATATATGATAAATAGTTCAGTACATTACAAATCTTGCTAAGCTAAAAGGAGAACTAAGAAGGAGAACCCTTAAACCGCTGAATCCTATTCATGAAACCTTGGGATTGATCTTCGAGCAAGTGGGACTCCATACATTCCGAACGTGTTCTTCCTCGCCCGGGTATTCGGCGAAGTCTCGCCTGGATCATCTTGTTCTAGACCTCTGTTCAACGCAAAGCATTCTTCACTTCTTGTTCAATCATTCCGAGATGTACCGAGTCGTCTTGTCTTCGGGTGGAGGAATGATCCTTGCTTCGAGAACGCCGACTACTACCCCTTCGCATCTTGCTCTGTGCATATATGGGTAAAGATCAGGTTCAGTAATGGTCATCCACTCGACATAGGCATCAGCCTTAGACATTTCAGGCCAGAATCGCCAGAAATAATTTCTCTTGATAAACTCTATCTTGGCCGATTCCCATCTCTGATTGAACTGAATAGGCATCAATTCATCTGATCTCGGCCATCTATGTGTTTTCAGATCGTTTGGCTTCCTGAACCTTCTGTATCGATAAGGAATGTCAGCTTTCGAAGGAACTCTCAGCCTGGCCTCTTGTTCAGTACGCTTCCTGAGTGCCTCAAGGTCTGCCAAATGTATCCTCTGTCTGGCAGCCTCTATCTGTCTAGCTTCCTCTCCTCTGTAGAGATATCTATCCATCTGAGCAAAGATTTCTTCAATTTCTGCATCTTGCTCTTGAGGCTTCTGAGGAGCTTGTTCGATTCAGCAGGGGTACTAGATCTAGATTTGGATGTACCCCGCCTTTCGTACTCTTCGTCGCTTCGCTCCTTTTCTTTTTCTCTGTCCTCTTCATCGTTATGATGAGCTTTCTCGGAGGCGATCTAGCGCTTCTCTTTCCTCCTCTGGATGGGGCTTTAGTCTTTCCTTTGGCAGGCTTAGACTTTGGCTTGTTAGCTGCTTCGGCCTCTGCAATTTCTCTGGCCAGCTTCTCATCCGCAGCTATTTGGGCTTCCTCCTCAGCAGATATGTATCTTAATCTCTTTGCTGGAGGGGTTGGAATTTTAAGCTTCTGTTTGCCCTTGCCTTCTTGAACTGGTGGTGGAAGAGGAGCCTCTTCTTCTTCGAGTCCTCCACCGCTCGTTCAGCATACTCAAGCAACCTCCTTAATAATATCTTTTGGAGTCCGGGTTGCTCGAGTAGTCCGCTCTGGGTCCCGAGCCACTTGGGCCGGTTTCAGCTGTGCTCGCAGCCGAAACACCCTGGGCCTCACCCTTCTGAGACTGAGTCTGGGATGACTTCAGTGTAGCTTCCCCCTTAGACTTTGGACTTTTGGTGGGGGTCAGCTTCTCAGTGCTCTTCTTTCCTTCCCTTTTTCCTTCACTTTCCCCCTTTTTGGCATCATCAATGAGCACCGGGGTAGGGACTAGGACCGACTTCTTCGGGACTTTTGTAGGAGGTTGACTGGTCATCAAGACGATGGTGGAGCTTAGTCGAGCCTCATGCAACTCGTTCCTCTCCATGGTAAGGTCTTCCTTGCACCGCTTGTGAGAGAGGTCACCGCTTCCTTGAAGTCTTTCGCCTTCTCGGTGATCTTGTCTTCCAAGGCCGTTGGATATTCTCAAGTCTTTGTTCAGTGGCCTCGGATTGTTCAGTGATAGCATCAGTATGAGCCAGTATAGAAGCCAAAAATTCATCAAGTAACTTGGCTTGGCTCTCCGAAAGATCTTGAGCCGAGCTTCGGAATTTGACTTGCTTGCTTGAGCCAACGCTTCGAAATAAGGCGGAAACATCGGGGCGGCCGATGAAGAGACAGTAAGACTTCAGCCCCGAAGTTCTTTAGTCGTGGCTTGAGCAGTCCGCTTCCATGTCCTATGGATAGCCTTCGCAAGATCTCGATTTTTGATCCCTTGGGCGTTAAGGCTTTTGCCATCGATCGAGATCTCTTTGCGGTCCGGGCCGGGCGCCGCTTCGAAAGTCGACCGCAAAGAAGAGCCGAGCGGGCTCGCCGAGGACGAAGCACCAGCCTTGAACTTCTCGGGACCAAGGATACCGAGAGGAATATCGGGAATTTCAGCATGTGTATCCTTGTCCTGGAGTGATCCCTTATCAAGTTGTCCAGGGCCTGAATCCTTGGGTGGGTCCTGGTCGTCATGATCTGACCCATCTAAGGGTGCTGAGCCTTCTGCTTGTTTGTCATGTATCATCGCAAGCATAGCGGCCCTCAGATTCTCCATGGTGCTGAGGTCAGCAGGCTCTGAGTAGCCTATTTTGCCGCCTCAACTTCATCTCTTCTTCGTGGAGTTGCTGACAGGAGTAGTGGAGAACAAGGCGAAGTAGATGCGGCCACTCCTGAAAGCGAAGAAGCATGTGGAGCCTTGCTGTTTTGGCAATGATCATCAAGTCTGAATGATCAGCAAGCTCCGGTATCTGTTGAAGGATCTCACGGGAGGCTCGAGATAAGATCATTGAAGCTTCCATCCCGATTGATTCACCTTCAGATGCAGTCTCAGACTCCAAGTCTATGTGTGAAGTCTGCTCTTCGGTTGGAGGGACCGAGGCCGAGTGGAGGGACAGAAAGGGGGGCCGTCTCAGGCGGCGAATATCTGCGCTCTGAGCTTCAGACGCATCCCCTTGGTCCCTTTCAGTGGAGACGATCTTCTCCACTGACTGAGTCTTCTCAGAAGACTCGGACTCATCAACCAGCTGCAGGGGCTGAGTAGTCCTCTCAGGAGCCTGTTCAGCAGGTACTTCTGGATCCTCCCCAGTAGCTGGCACCTCAACGGCTTTCTTCAGTTTCTTTGCCAGTGCCTTAGGAGTTTTAGCGGGAGGGGTTCTTTTCTTTGTAGGTGTAGCCTGCTGAGGCTTTGATTGCGGAGAGACTGCTGAGGGTCCTGACCCTATCTGCTGAAGCGCTGCTGTCTTGTTGTGAAATCTGACCTTCTTCACATTGAAGTACTCCTTGTCACTGTAGGTGATAGGCTCAGATCCACATAAATCTTCGATCATAATGGACAGTTTGAGTCCATACAGTAATTTGCCCTTTGCGCTCAGCATGTTCGATGCCTTGTCGAACTTAGCAGCCTGAGCCATGAATTCTCGGAGAGAGAACTCCGTCCAATTAATCTGGGCTCGGTCGTATATGGCCATCATCATCTGAATCTTAGGCCTCGACACCTGGTCAAACGACCCTGCTTGGCTTGTCAGTAGCTGCGTCACTATATAAGCAAGTGCCCTGAACTGAGGCAACATGCTGTTCTTCGGAAAAGCAGCTCTGAAAGTAGTGGGCTTTCCACAGAAGACGGTAAGATATTCATCAACTCGGTCGTCTCTGTACCCGACTGTACTGGTCCCTTCGGAGGGCAGATCAAAACTCCGCTTCAAAGCATCCTTGATGGACATCTGCTTCAGCTCCGTAGTGGCGTTTTGGATAGAATGAGCAACAAATCTTGCCACTATGTCTCCAGACACTGCGTCTGAATTCAAGTACAGCTCTGCAACCTATCTCGGGAGGAAGAACGAAGGCCTCCTAGACAGAAATTTCTCCAGCCCTGACTCGCGCAGAGCTGAGAATATATCATCCATGTACTCCAGATCGCATGAATAGAAATCCATGGTGGGTTCAAACCACACGCGATCCTTCTCCAGAATGTTCTGCATATCAGCTGGAGATATCATAGAGATATTGGTTTCCGCCATTGTACCTGTTACACGAAGTTGTTATCAGTATTGATTTTTAAATAAAACATTTTTATACATGATACTAATCAATAATGATCAACACATAAGTAACTTCATGTAGGCATACCGAGAATTTGATCGAGGTGAAAGTAAGCAAATGAGGGTTTTTGCACAAAGGTATTCTCGGATTTTTTGGAGGTAAGATATGATCGAAATGTTAAGTGCGAATATGGCGGTTCTTAAGATTTGATCGAAATATGTACATGTCTAGAAGATGAACAGTTATCGATCTAAGGCTGAGTTTAAACCTACTTTATGAGATGGACGGTTAAGATTCAATATTATAAAAGGTAATGATCACAAAAGCCGTCTAAGTCAATGCAAGTTGTAAACATGCCTAAAGAGTAACTATGATAAGACATGCATTTAATGCGCACGAGTTCCAGCAAAGTTGTGCATAGAATGTCGTGTATTAAATGTAATCTGTTATCAATAAATGACAAACTAAGAGATATTTAAATCATGCTGAATCTCCATAATAAATGCTTATCATTGTTGCATTAGATACTATAGAGTAGAGATACGCAAACCTCGTCACCGAACATAGTAGTCGGTGATACCTCGTGTAGATGGTTTTTCGAATCTCTACGCATCGAACTTACTCGATCGAGAGTGATCATTCCCCCTCACCTGGAATGTTCCTCTCCACGAAACCTTATTACCGATCGGGGTCAGTAGGGTCCAAAGCAGACCTAGCTCTACCGAAAGTTCTCTCGAATCTGGATTCGCCTAGAGGCTTGGTCAGTATATCGCCCTTTGTTTGTCAAGATGGATCTTTTCCATTTCGATATCCTTCTTTCGACATGGTCACGAATGAAGTGATGTTCGATGTCCACGTGCTTGCATCTCGTGTGAAGAACGAGGATTCGAGTGATTGCAATAGCACCGGTATGCTCGTCGTTAAGATCGGCACTTCATTCCCGAATGACGTCATAGTCTCTCACCGCTTGTCTCGCCCAAAGGATTTGGGCGCAACAACTTCCTAAGCAGCCATGTATTCGGCTTCCGTAGTTGACGTGGCTACCGAGTGCTCGTTTCTTTGAAAACCATGAGATCGCCTTGCCGCCAAGGAACCGACATGTTCATGAAGTTCATTTTTGGTCGATTCTACATCCCGCATAGTCGGCATCGAATAACCTCGTTAGTTCAATATTATCATCAGTTGGATACCATAAACCTATGTTGGGTGTGCTTCGAGGTAGCGAAGAATCTTCTTTGCTTGAGTCCGAGATGGCTCGCTTCGGATTCGCCCGAAATCGAGCGCATATACCTACAAAGATAAGTTATGTCGGGACGAGTAGCCGTTAGATATAATAATGAGCCAATTATAGCACGGTATTCGGTTTGATCTATCGATACTCCCTCCTTATCAAGATCGATTTTCATATCCGTGTTCATCGGGATCTTGATAGGTTTGCCGGATGTGCCGCCGAATCTTTTGATGAGGTCTCGAGTGTATTTGCTTTGATTGATGAACGTTCCTTTGTCGATTGCTTGACTTGAAAACCAAGGAAGTAGTTCATTTCTCCCATCATCGACATCTCGAACTTGTCCTTCATCATTCTTTCAAACTGCCGACACATAATGACATTCTTCGAACCGAAGATAATGTTATCCACATAGATCCGCACGAGTAATAGGTCGTCTTCCGGTCGAATGCCGAACAACGTGCGATCTATCGTGCCCTTCGAAAACCTTTCGAAGAAGAAACTCGTACAGGTATCGTACCAAGCCCCGGGTGCTTGTTTTAACCCGTACGCAGCCTTTCTCGAGTCTATATACTTGATGTCCCCGCCGAAAGCCGGACGGTTGTTCCACATAGACTTCTTCTTTCGATACGCCGTTCGGGAACACGAGACTTCACATCCATTTGATAAACTCCGAATCTTTGATGTGTTGCGTAGGCTAGGAATAGTCTAATTGCCTCCAATCTTGCAACTGGAGCGACAGTTTCATCGAAATCTATTCCTTCAACTTGACAGTAGCCTTTAGCCACAGCCTTGCTTTGTTCCTGACTATAACGTTGTTTTCATCTCGCTTGTTTTTGAAGACCCATTTGGTTCCAATGACATGTTGATGCCGGGGTCCGTCTACAAGCTCCCATACTTCGTTTCTCATGAACCGATTCAAGCTCTTCCCGCATAGCAATAATCCGGGCCAAGCATCTTTAAGTGCATCCTCAATATTACGAGGCTCTTCATGAGACAAGAAGCGGGAAAATAATGCGCTTTCTCCTTGACAGAATCTGGATCTTGTCTTGACATGTGCTTGAAGGATCTCCAATTATAAGATCGGCAGTGTGAGCATCTAGCCACGATCTACGATGTTTTAACTCTTCATCTCGAAATTTGTTCAACACGGATAGTAGGTGAGTTAGGCATTTCGGTTGTACTATTTCGAGATTGAAGAATTTCGATGATAAGAGTATGATCTACCGAGTCACTGTGTTCGGGGCATTCGACTCGGGGAACATTACTAGATGTTCCCCCCCGAGTTGTTATTCTCGGTAGTGGTCTCGGTTACCTCTACGGTTTCCTCATCGACCTGAAGTTACCCGGGATTGATTACGTTCGGGAGAATCAATCGCTCGCCTACTTGCTCACTGGTTGAGATTCAGTAGATTTGTCTTCGGTTTCTTCGTCCGAATCATCATCCCAACATAGCCGGATCTTTTCGATTTGTCTTTTAAGCTTAGATCCCGTAGCCGCTTGCGATGTCCTCGGATTCGAATTTGAGTTATTGCTCCTATCTTCGATAGCAAACTCGTTAAAAACAACATGAGGGCTTTCCTCCACGCAAAGAGTCCGATAGTTGAATACTACGAAAGCTTTGCCGACCCGAAAGTATCCTAAGAATACTCCCCGATCCGACTTGCTATCAAAAGTCTTCACTGATCTTTCCCATTATTGTGGATAAAGCATGAACAACCAAAGATATGGAAATAAGATAGAGAAGGCTTCCCGCCGTTCCATAGTTCATATGGTGTTCTCTTATGCCGCTTTGTCGGTAAAGATCGGTTCGAGTGTAGCATGCGTATTAGTAGCTTCACGCCGCAGAATTTGGTTGGGAGTCCCGAGTCTGCGAGTAGAGTCCTAGTTGCCTCTTTTAGAGTTCACGTTCTTTCGTTCAAGCAACTCCATTCTGCCGAGGTGTGCGTGCGGTGAAGTCTCATGCTCTATTCCTTCGTTTTTGCGAGAACTCCTTTACCATGGAATTAAGGAACTCGGTTCCTCCTGTCCGAACGTATTTTTCGATCTTGGTGTTCTTTTCGACACCGAACTTTTTCGAAGCGTTGGTAACTCGTTTTGACGTCGAGACTTGTTGGCAATGAATATGACCCATGTGTAGCGCGAGTAGTCATCTATGACCACTAATGCATATTTTTCGCCTCCGATCGTCACTGGGAGACTCGGACCGAACAAATCCATATGTAGTACGAAGAATTCCATCCATGGAAGGCGATGGAACCGGAGAATTTTGATTCCTTGTTTGCTTTCCCTTCGACATGCTTCACACCGAGTGTCTTTGCTGAATACTTCATTCGGCGGTCCCCTTGCTAGAGTGTTTCTTGCTAGCTTGTTGAGCGTCTTAAAGTTGAGATGATCGAGCCTTCTATGCCATAGCCACCCCGTTCGTTTTCATTCTTCGCCAAGCAAACAAGCTTCAGGTTCAGCCGAGTTCACGGCCAGCCACGTATATGTTCTTTCGCGCGAACCCGATAACACCTGTTTTCCCCGTGGATTTATCAATAACATCACGTAAAACCGGCGTCAAATATCACTCTATTTGAGTTATCACAAAATTGACTAACAGAGAGAAGATTATGCTTTGAAGTCCTTCAACATATGATACTCTTGGAACGTTGGCGCTCCAATGCGAGTGTTCCATATCCTCTCGGTATAGCCTTTTGCATTGTCTCCGAACTCACTCGGGTCCTTCTTCGGTGATATAATTCTTCGCAGACTCCTTTGGTATGTCATGTGTCTTGAGCATCCGTTGTCCACATACCATGGGTCTTTACGCACCTGCAAAACATAATTATATTTAGGTACCCTTTATTTTTGATTTTGGGTCCTTAGATGTTAGTTTTCATAACCCAAATCTGTCTAACAACCCTGGTGGTTTCAGACATTTTCTTTCCACTAGAGTCAACATATCTGGACCACTGTAGGGGTCATAGGTGACTTCTGAGGCTTCTGAGGTTCAGGAGTCCTAATCTTCTGAGCTGGTGGACTGCTGACCTTAGCCTTCTGTGTGGCTTTCTTTTTCTTCTGACCTTTGGAGCCTCTTCTGACTATAGGTTCATAATAGTATGACCCATACTGAGCTGGATGTGTCAGCTTTGGAGGTCCATACTGATCTGCCAATTTTGATTTGCTGGTTCCCCCTTGACTGAACTGGGGTTTCTTGGCACTGATCTTCTTGTCAGAATGCTGATGTGTGGGATGAGGTGCTTTCATCTTCTGTTTGTTCTTTGCTAGGGGGTTCAGTATATTTGCGTTCATAGTCTCCCCTTGAACAAACCTATCAGCAAGCCGTACTTCTGAGTGTACTGGGGCAGATGAGGAAGCTCCCTGGCTGAATCCAAGTCCTTCCTTGCAGTGCTTTGGCTTATTGCTTGCTAGCATAGCCTCTAATTTCTTCTCAGCACCCATGTACCTCTCAGTCATCAGGCTCCTCCAGACATCATCACTCTTCTTTAGTGTGTCGTGCTCGGTCTGAAGTCCTGACATTTCTTGCTTCAGCAGACTCGGCCCGAGATCTTTCGAGTCAAGTCATTGGTCAAAACTGAAATCCGATCTTCTTGATGCTGAGACTTGGCCATCAGAGAGTTTATTTCCTCCCTGAGTCTCAACACAAGTCCTTCGGCCTCGTAGCAACCCGACTCTCCCGAGAAAGTCTCCGATTCTCTACTTTCCAGGGTATCCAACTCCCGAAGAGTCTTCTGCCGAGCCGAGCACTCATCCGAATTTGTTCGTCGAGCAGTTCTTCGTATGCGGTCGCGACGTCCAAATTCTCATCTGCACCTGAAATAGTGTCGTGTGTGCAGTGTGAAGAGGAGTTAAGTGGTTCATGAGAATTTACCTCATCCTCTTCGCCTACCATCATGCACTTTTCAGCTGATTCTTCAGCTTCAAGCTCTAAGGCCATGAAAGCTGCATCATCATTCGATGAATCCATAAAGGAGTCGACCTCTTCTGAGTCGTCTGAGATTTCGCCAGCTATGTAGGATTGTCTTTTCTGGGCGAATTTCTCTCTCCTTGCCTTACGTGCTGCGCGTTCAGCACTCATACTGATAATGTCCCGGCTTCTTGCAGTTGTAACAAGCGATGACTCTTTCTTCTTTGCTTTCGCTATTCTTTGATGGTTCTGAGTCATCTTTCTTTCTGCATTCAGAAGATTGTGAGTCAGGAGTGTGTTTCGACATATAATTTGACTTACCTTTCGTTTCCCGATAGGCTTTAGTCACTTTTCTGCGTCGCTCCTTCTCCTTCTGATACTTTACAGCGAGCAGTGCATACTTCTGAGCGAGACTTCCTTCTTGTAGATCATTGAGTGAAGGCTCAGTCTTACTCGTCGTTTTGCTCGTCGGCCGGAGATCTTGTCTGGCCGACCGATGCTTTGAAAGCATGGTCGATTTTTGTGTCGGCTTGAGCTCTCTGCTTTCTTTGAGGTCTGTCGAACTCAAACTCCCTCTCGCCTGTAATTCTGAAAAGATATGGTCAGGAGACACAACATCTAAGTCAGAATGTCGCAATAGAGTGGCAAAAGGTGTCCAGTGTCCATCCGGCAGTGCCCTCAGAATCTTCAGATTCATCTCTCGGTTGCTGAATGTCTTTCCCAGCCCATTGATAGAGTTCATCAGATTGGTAAATCTGACGTTCAGATCTTCGATTTTGTCACCGGGCATGAGAGACAAGCTTTCCAGCTTTTGGAGTTCCAGCGCTAGTTTATTCGCTTTAATCTTCTGAGTCCCTCGACTCAGTAGCGCTAGAGCGTCCCAGAGTTCTTTTGCAGTCTTGCATTCCTGAACCCTACCAAGATAAGAATCACTAAGGGTGGTTAGTATAGCGTTTCTGGCAACACGGTCTAAGTTGTGAAGCTTCTTCTCCTCAGGAGTGAAGAGACTTCTGTCTTTGGGAATCTTCTTCCCGGTCACCATTCCTCCTCCTTGAGCTTGGTCCTGAGTTACGACACTATCGATCATGGGAACGATAGGTCCATCTTCAAGCACTTGATCATATCTTGTCATGGAGGGATGTCGGATGTGCTTCCATTCGACTCGCCATACTCCATAATTCTCCATCGAGAACATGGGTACCATCCTTATACCCGACATATACGCCATGAAGAATATAGATATGAATGCGAGTGATATGCGGTGAAAACGTTTTCCTCCGGATCCGTTCGAATAGACCGAGTCTCAAAGTGACAAGAGTCTTAAAGAACTCCCCGCTTCCGATACCAATTGTTGGTCCCGAGTGTACGGTCGAGGTGTAGAGGGGGGGGTGAATACACTCGATTCGATTTCTCAACTTCGAACTCGAACAGTCCTATTCAGGATGGTGTCCGATCAAAAGCATTCGAACCAGACTGCATAACCGTTCGAATCGAATTAAAGGCTAAGAGTACCGACTCGCTGAGATCCGCTAACCGACTAGGTCGAATTCGGTATCTACGAAGAGTTCGAGCGCGGAATAGTGTAGGCCCAAATCAGTTTTTGTGAGAAAACATTTTAAGTCTCGGTTCGGTAGATTAAAAGTTCGGTATCTTTGAGACAGTTGATTGATTTTAAATATGATGTTCGGTATGAATAGTAAAATCAATGCAACGATTAAGAAAGCGATAAGAGACACGAGGATTTTTAAAGTGGTTCGGATATCGCTCAAATCCTACGTCCACTGTCCCGAATGATCGGGAGGCTATTTATTATCCCGAGTTAGTCTCGGTCGGCTTGCACACCGGGCAAAGCCGCGTCTTGGTTTTTATATCGATCCAAGTCTCGTTTACAACACTATCAAACTTAAAGTGTTTGACAAACTTCTCCAACAGTGAAGGAGTCCTTATACAATAAGGATTGGGTTCAAATGTGAACTCCTTCGTCTAAGCTATAGATAAGAACGATTGAGCTTAGGGTTAGAGGGATAGGGAATATGAGAGAGTAGCTTCTAGATCGACGAACAGCTGAAGGTAAGCTATAAGTTCGTGTAACGTCGATTGGATACTAGAGGCTTTATATGTCGGTTTAGCTTGATTCCCTATGAGCTAGAATGTAGTCTTTCGCCGGAGATTGTTCTTCGAGTTCTTGCAAAGACTTTGTTCTTTGAAATTCGCTCTTTTTCGCGCTCTCTCTTGTTCTTGGTTTCTTGAGTTGTTTTTCAAATCTTGAATGATCCCTCTATTTATAGAGCAGAGATTAAAATAGATCCGTTGGAGACGATCTTCTTCTCTCTCTCTCTTTTTGGTAGCAAACGGCTCTTTTGGTGTAGGTAACGGTGTACTTTCCCACCTTTTTAGGTAAAAGGTTGGTGCTGCAGCTTTAGCGAGTGAGAAGACACGTGTATGCTTGTCATTCGTCGAGGTGGATGGAGTGGTTGAGACAAAGCACAAACTTCGAGACAAGCATCGAAGCCGACTTCTCTCTTCCTCGTACATGACAATGCCGATTGTCTTTCAAAAGATTCGACAGTCCCCGAAGACTATCTCGCCGTTCTTGAGTCGACCTTGTATTCGGTAGATAGGCTCGCCGAGATAAGTCTATCGAAGATCGGCTCCGAGTCCAGTGAACTACTCCTGCCGAGTTCGGTTCAACCGACTCTCTCGCATATCTTGCTCCCGCCGAGTCCAAGTATCACCGAGTCTTCGCACCGGTGCCGAGGCAAATAAGCTACTGAGTGCCTAGACCAGAGCAGAGTGTCTACTGAGTCTGAAACCTCAGAGATAAAACAGATACAAGGGAGTGGTTCATCATTCAGATAGGGTTTTGGGATCTTCAAATCTTCAGACAAGTACAGAGCACAAGGCTACTGAGCTTAAGATCAGTGTCTAAGACCGAATCATTTCCCACTGAGTGAAACAGTGCTGAGGATGGAATCATCACCCAACAACAACGTAGCCTATGCTGACAAGGGCTACTTCAACCCGAAGAAAATCAGGTTTCACAGTCGTGCTAGTGAGCTTCAGAAAATAGGCGCTGGCCCTGCGAGGAAGGGAAGGGGAAGAGGAAGGCCCCTACTCCCAAGAAGAAGGGTGCTACCCCTCAGATGAAGCCAGAAGAAGGCTTCTGAGACGGCTGTGGTAGTAGCCCCGTTAAGACTGAGGGATGATTCAGACTCCACTGAGAAGACAGTCTCAGTAGGAAAGGTTGCGTCTGAAGAGAAGGCAGCCTCAGCTGATATAGCGGCCTCAGCAGAACATGGGACTGCCCCTGAGATTACAACTCCTACATCCAGGTCCCCACTGGATGTACCACCAATCAACAGTCTTCCCTCTGCTGAGAAGACAATGTCTCTAATAGATGTGGATGACATGGAGACAAGCACTGAAGCAGAGACTATCGGGTATTTCCAGAAATATCTTTAGGACAGAGCAACCCGAGAAATCTCTGAAGCCATTTCCAGAAATCCCAAGTCACTCTGACTTGGTGAATATTGCATTCAAGGCCAGACTTCAGATGCTATTCAAGTTCCAGGATTGAATCACCATTGATCGTCTCATCAGATTCAAGTCCTACGAACTTCTGAATTCCGAGGAGCTTGAAATCCGTCAGCAAATAGGCTACTCCGAGCCTGCTGACATATGCTCCCTCGAGGACTTAAGGGCGGCCATGCTTGGCATTCCTTGAGGACGAAACCCCTCAAAGAACCGCGCCTTCGAGGGCTCCGATCCGGATGATCGGGACCCACCCCGTGATTCATGCCCTAAGAAGCCTGCTGAGGGGTACTCAACAGGAGGAAGGAGCTCAACCCTCAGCTGATCTACCTATCAGCTCCCCCCCCTCCCGGTTCGGCGGCACAAGGAACCTCCCATGCTACTATCCCTAGACAGTTCTTTGCGATCTTCTTATGAGGTTGCCCCCATTGCCAAACGCTGAAAATCAAAATTAGTAGCCAAAGCACTCAAAACTCAAGGGACACAGAACCGCCTCCTGGTGAAGAATGTCCATAAGGTATGGAAAAAGGCTACTACAGCTCAGTGCGAGGAAATCAGGGCACTGAGGACTTCAGTTCAGAACATGCCTATCCCTGATTTCTCTGCCATTCTCAAGGAAGCCTTAACCGCACAAAGAGTTGAGTTCGAAGTTCAGCAAGCATTAATGACTGCTGCCCAGACCTTTCTTCTGGAATCCTTTAAGGCAGCTCAGTCAGATCACATGTCAAGACTCTCTGCACTGACTCAGGCTCACGAGCTCAGAATTGCCTCTATTCAGAAAGAGTGTGAGGACAAGTTCGATGCTAAGCTGAAGACCATTCAGGACCTTGTCGATTCGTCTTACCGCAAATACGTTGAAGACCTCATTACTAAGAGGAACGACTTGCATGAAAAATTTGAAGGTCTGCAGAAATCCTTGGATAGGCTTTCTAATGCTTATTCAACACTGAATTCCAAGGTAGTCTCACTTCCCACCCCTAGCATATTGGATGATGCCAAAAAGGGGGAAAGAATAGCCAAAGGGAAGAAGTCAGTACTGGGGACCCAAGTCAGATCTGCTCCCACTGACCCAACTTCTGCTGAAAGGGAAGAGACTGAGACTAAGGGTGTCTCCAGCGCAGGTGATGTAGGCGCTGAGACTGGCCAAAGTGGCTCAGGACCCAAGGAGACAGGAATAGGAACTTTCGCTGACTCTCAGAAACATATTAAGGAAGTTGCTGAGTTCCTGGAGGAGGACTCAGAAGATGAGGAAGAGCCTCCTCTGCCTCCACCTGTATCGGGAAAGGGAAAGAAGCCACTGAAGGTTCCTACTCCACTGAAGAAATCCCTTAAACGATATATAAGCCCAACCGAGCAAGCTCAGATAGAAGCTGATGAGAAACTGGCAAGGGAGCTGGTTGAGGCTGAGGCAACAAACAAGCCAAAGAAGGCTCTTGCAAAGGCCCGTACTAAGGTTCCAGCAAAAAGGCCTCCTGCAAGGAAACTCATCCTGAGGGATGAAGCTGACAAAGAGAAAGAGAAAGAATAGGAAGCTGAGAAGACAACTACTGACTCACAGCAGCAGCAAGGAAAGAAGAGAGCCGAGCCGACGATGGATGAGATGATAAATTTCAGTATTATTGCTCTGGATACTATCAGCTGGAAGAGTACAGACGACAAGAGGCTCTGCCTAAAGAGAAGGCTGCTGAAGCAGATAGAGAAGCTGAGAGACTGAAACCATGACCTCCTCCGCCGAAGGACAGGGAAATTCCATACAAGTACAGAAGAGGCCGCAAAACAAATGATCAGAAGATGCATAAGTGGTCTCGGTTCGACAAATGGATGCCCTAGGAGAAGACTCAGCACTGGGAGACGCTTAAGGCTGAATTCATCAAGCGCTACTATGTCTGGCAGTATTGGCCAGAAACTCACAAGGATGATGCCTTTAATGAATGGCTTTTCAGGTGTGATCCAGATATCTACAACATGGTCGAGAAGGCAATTGAGGACAAAGAAGATGTTCAGACTCGAGCCTACAGACCACTACCTCCACCTCAGAAGCTAGATGGGTCTCTCTACACCAGCGTGATTGAAGGAGAAGTCAGAAGAGCAGTCTTAGCTCTGGATCTTGATCCTAATGATTCTGAAGACAACCAGAAGATTCAAAAGCTCAGGAGAGACACCTTCAAGATGTATGGACTCCCTCTACCTGAAGAAAAATCGAAAGACTTTAAGGCAAGGGTTCAGCGCTTCAGGAGATAGTCTTTCTAGGTTCTCTATGTTTTGTTTGATAGTGTAGCAAGAGATGTATTTATACTGAACTCTTACATCTTTGCTGCTTGGCCTGACAACATCTTATTGTCTCCATGGCTTGTTTTGTTTATTTAACACTCAGAATCACCTAAGTGATTACTGACTCACACACCCACTGCTTATCTGTGTTTGTCTGTTGTTCCTAGGTTTGATTATTATCTTGGAGGAACTGTGTTGGGAGAATTTGTTTTAGTGATATATTCTGTAAACTCCTAACGATTCTCAGTAGATTAGAACTAGAAGTACAACTCCATTGATTCTACTTGTAATACTTGTAAGGAGTTTGTATCTGATAGTTTGTAGTGTTAGGTTTTGGCATCATCAAATAGGGGGAAATTGTTGGGAGATGATTCAGCAGTAGATTGTTTAGAAGATTTAATTGATCTCAAAACCCTAATTTGATTGGTGAACCATTCCTTTGTATTTGTAACGCCTTTGTCTCTGAGAGTTTCAGACTCAGTAGATTTGCCTTCAGCATGGTCCAGTCTCAGAAGTTCTATCTGCTGATCCTTAGTAGATTATCCGCCTCAGTACCATGAAGTGAAGACTCAGTAGTGTTGGACTCAGCAGGAGCAACATACTGAGAGATGTTCAGATTCAGTAGTCTTTGGACTCAAGCAAGAGCAAGACACATCGAAAGAGTCGAGAGAACTAGACTCGCCAGAGCGGTTTTCGAACTCGTAGTCGACCTTCAGTAGAGTTGGACTCAGCAGGAGTATACTACTGAACCCCCGGTCAGACTCAGCAACGGCCTGATAGTTTCCTTAACTGTTAGTGGTTTTCAAAGTTAAATCAGTAGAGTTGTCTGAGGTTGTACACATCAGAGAAGTCAGCTTCAATATTTGTCTTGAAGTTTGAATGTCTCAACAACTTTCTACACCTCGACTAATGACAAACAGCCAGCTGTCAAAGTATTGGTAAAAAGCTGCAAGTAAACTACTTTCCTAAAAAAGAGGGTAGACTTTGCACGATTTTAAAAGAGTTGTTAGCTACCCAAAGAGAGTGACACGTGGACAGTTCGTCTCCAACGAATCTATCTATAGCTCACCTCTATAAATAGGGGGAAAATCAAATAGTTGAAGAGACACAGAGAGCATACAGAAAATACGAGCATTGAACGGACAAGAACACAAGCTTTCCGCAAGAAATTCAGAGAAAACACTCAACGTGAAAGGCACTAACATTGCTCTAGGGAACCAAGCTTCATATAATTAAAGCCTCTAGTATACAATTGATAGAACACGAACCCAGAGAGATTATTCATCATTGTTCTTCACTCTAGAAGCCCTTCATTGTTCCTTTTCCCTATAACCTAAGCTCCACTGAAATATCCATAGCTTAGAACCGAAGGAGTTCATATCTTGAACTGTTCTTACTCTCAAGAACTCCTTCACTGTTGGAGAATCCTTCAAACATCTTTGTTTGAACCTTGTAAACTGGGACTTGCTCAGTATAATCTTCAAGGCCGTGTTTGTCCAGTGTACAAACCAACTGAGACTAAATCAGTATAATAAAATAGCCTTCTGATCTTTTCGGGACAGTGGACGTAGAATTTTGGATATCCGAACCGCTTTAAAAATTGTTGTGTCTTTTACTGTTGCATTGATTTACTGTTCATTCTGAAAACCCTTTTACAAAATCATACAACAGAGTTTCAGTAAGAAGCTTAACTGAGTGCACTAATCTACTGAAATAGTTTTTACTAATAACGTTTTCAACTCAACTAAATTGTGCCTACACTATTCCGCACACTACTGAACTCTTACTGAATGGTACTGAATTCTGACAATTAGTCAGCTAGCTGGCCTCAGTAGAGTCAGTCACTTTGTCCACGCGATCCAGAACAACTTGTCTGGTCTACTGAATTTATTCAGCAGACAATCTCCGAAATCGGACTGTTCGCGTTCAAGTTTGAAAAAAGTTTTCAGGTGTATTCACCCCCCCTCCCTCCCCCCCAAACCTGAACATTTGACTCGGGACCAACATCATGAATAATCAACATTCTAAAAAATCAAAACGCATATTTAAAACGATATTTTAACCGCCTAAAGAAAAATTAACTCGGATAAATAAATTTAGATACAATAGGATAACTTATCAGATCTATGTATTCCCTGTTCCCTAAAAACTGGAAAACTTTGGAAGTGTTCTTGAGTAATTTCATCGAAATTTTCGTCTCAAACAAGAGTAATATATACACTTATGTTATGCAAAACTTATTCATACATTTAATTTATTGTTGAGAGGTGGGTGAAGTTATTTATTGAGTTGACAATAGCGAACCTGACTATTAAAGTGGGTACAAAACTGATACCTTTAAATTGGTGGGTAGAAAACTTATGTGGCTCTTAAAAACGGGTGTTCTTATATTTTTTCTCTTATAAAACTATAATAATTATTAAAAATATAACTATAAAAAATGAGGTCGTTTTAGCATAAAAATGAAGTCAATTACTTAAATAGTAAACTACATCATTTTGTTGGTCAATTTGTCCATGTAGGCTATTTCGATTTCCACGTCAAACTCAATTTGAGATTGCTTTTTCGCGTCTATAAATTTTAAAGAAATAAAATGTTGTCTTGTATTTAATCAAACGTTTTAAAAGTTATATAACACTAAAATTCGTCCAAAATTTTTAATCTTTGAAGTTTGTAAAAAAATAATTGTTCGGAGTTTGATAGTATCATTGAAGATTGTAAGTTCATGTTGTTTTCTAATAATTTGTTTATGGTTTTAGCATATAAGTCGTGAGACCAATTTTGTGGGTCATTGTCTTGCTGGAAAAACTAGGGATGATCCTTCCTCCTTTATCTGGGATGACCCCCAACTATTGTGGGGGATCTTCTCTCGTTTTCTTACTCTTGTGCTTCAATTCAATTATTTCTTTAAAAAAAATCGCTCAATATTCTATATGTTTACATATTAATAACTCTTGATTATATGCGAGACGTCTTCCTTCTTTACTTGAAAAGTTATTATGTCTCGATGATAGGATAACTGGATATAAGTACTAGACTCTTGATATAATATAATTAATGAATAGGTTTAAGAATATCCATCTTGGAGGAAACTATTGGATTGTCCAAGCATTATCCCAATTTTATAAAAAGAAAGTAGGATCTCAGTTTAGGAAAAATGTCAAACAGGGGCGGATCCAAGGGGGCGGGTGGGTGCGACCGCCCCCCGAATTTTTGTGCAATACTATGAGTTATATTTTATTTCTAGTAATTTTTATACTTGTTCCAATTAAATTTTCGAATTCGTCCCCCCGAAATTTTTAAATTTGTTATCCTAACTTTGAAAATTTTTAAAAAAACGTATATTAAGTGTCACATATTTTAGTGGAGGTGTAGATTTTGAGTTTTGGATACCTAGTTTGGTAGAGTCAACTTATATAACTTGATACAATTAATATACTATGTTTTTTGTTTAATGCAATTAATATACTATGTTTGTGTTTTCTTTTTTCATGTACTTACTGATATAAAATTAAGAACATTTGAAGTATAAATAAACTATCATTTAAATACTTATTAATTCCTCAGTTAGATATTGTTATTCTTCATAATTTCCTCCAACTAAATTTAGAGTGATGTTAAAATAGGATTGTGTACTATATTTTTCGGATAAATATAAAAAATATATGAGTTATTCATGAAAGAATAATATAATCCTTAAATAAGCCATAAAGAATAAGTATAATTAGATTTAAGTAGAAAAATGTGCTAAACAAAAGAAAACTCAAGCCCCGATAAATTTCGCCCCCCTAACCAAAAATCCTGGATCCGCTCCTGATGTCAAATGCAGTGTTTTAGTCTCGAGCATAGTAAAATGGGATAATATTTTCCCGTCAATTATTCTTCATTGAGAATCAATAATATAACAAAATACAAGTTAGGGTTGAGCTATAAATAAGGTAACTACCTAACTATACAAAATGGATAATTATAAAATATAATACAATATATTTATACAATGATATTATCGATCATACCCCCGCAGTTTGAGTGGGAGGCCCTCGGACGCTTAAACTGTCACAAAAATCTTCAAACAAGATGCGTGGAAGACCTTTCGTGAAGATGTCAACGATTTGATACAGAGAGGGAACATGATGCACACGTACATGTCCACGAGCCACCTTTTCTCGAACAAAGAGGATATCCATCTCTATGTATTTTGTTTGCTGATGTTGAACGACCGAGATTTCCACACAAATATATCGCACTCACATTATCACAATACACCAATGTAGCCTACGTTGGTAAACAATGTAGCTCAAGAAGAAGATTGCGGAGCCAACAAGATTCAGAGACTACATTCGCAACACCCCGATACTCGGCTTTGGCACTCGAGCAAGATTAAGTTGGTTGACGCTTAGAAGACCAAGACACCAAGTTATCACCAAGGAAACACAATAACCAGATGTAGATCGCCTAGTATCGGGACATCCGCCCCAATCAACATATGTGTAAGAGATCAATTTGGAACTCGATGATTTATAGAGATGGATGCCGAAATCAAGAGTGCTACGGATAAACCTAAGAATCCGCTTGAGAGCATTCATATGCGAATCGTAGGAGCATGCATATGTAAGCATGCTTGTTGAACCACATAGGAGATATCCGATCGAGTAAAGGTTAAGTACTGCAAGGCACCGGCAAGACTTCAGTAATGGGATGGATCATTATATGGAGATCCAGAAGATATACTTAACTTTGCTACCATATCAACCGACGTTGGTGAGGACTTGCACGATGCATACCTGCTCGTTCAAGAATGTCCTCGGCATACTTGCGTTGGCTCAAAAATAATCCTCCAGCATGTTGAGCCACTGCAACTCCAAAAAAATAATGCAAGGGGCCTTCATAGCAAATTAAGAAGAAAGACAAGACACAATCTGCCGACAAAGTCGATCCGAGGAAGCAGTAAGAACGATATCATCAACATACAAAAGAATATAAGTCATATCATCGTCGTTGTGATACACAAACAATGAACAATCACACTTACTATGAGAAAACCCTAGTTGAGAAACATAATCAGCAAATCGGTAATACCAAGCCCAAGGTGCTTGCTTCAAACCATAGAGCGACTTTCGCAATAAACACACATAATCAAGATGAGCCGAATCCCGAAACCCCATAGGCTGATGCATATAGATAGTCTCCTTAAGCTCACCATGTAAAAATGCATTCTTCACATCTAATTGATGAATAGACCATGATTTTTGAAAGAGCTAAACTTAACACAATCCTTATGGTAGCCGGTTTGACAACCAGGCTAAAAGTCTCTTTGCAGTCCCCACCAACTTGTTGAGAGCGGCCATCACCTACAAGACGAGCTTTATAACGCTCAAAAGAACCATTAGATTTTCTTTTATGATAAAAAAATCCACATGCATCGAATAACATTAACATGAGTCGGTCGGGGTACTAATTCCCTTTATAAGTGCGTCAAATTCATCATACATGGGCAGTCCTCCAGTTTGGATAAGATAACACATCCTTCGAACTACTAGGGATATGTATGGGTGTCACAGATTACGTCGAGTTAAAGAGTCGGCAAGACTTAAGAATTCCATGCATGCTACGTGTAACCATGGTTCTTGAGGGATTAGGAGCATTAGGAATCTGAATGCATGTTGTGGGAATAGGGGAGGCAGTAGAGTTGTGAGAAGTGGATGAAGAAGAGTGACTCGTTGGGGATTTAGATGAAGTATTCATGAACGTTGGATTTGTAGATGTGGAATTTTTGGAGTGCATGGAGACATATTCGGAACTATGGAAGTTTCCCTATGTATTTGTTGAGTGTAAGAGCACACACCATGATCTACAAAATCATACGTATGAGAAGAGGAAAATGTTGTTTGGCAAATGGAAATTGAGTTTCATCAAATTATACCATATTATGGATCATAAAATAAACCTATGAAGTACAGTTTAAACTCGGTAAAGTAATAACTTTGGGACTGAAAAAAAAATATTCATTTAACGAGGTTATTACTTTATCGAACATTATTTTAGTGCATTGACCCATATCGGGACCAGAAGAAATTATTATCTTAGCGAGATTATTACTTTATCGAGGTTTAACTAATTTTAGATACAAATACATGATCACTATTATACCTCTTTTGACTCAGACCAGTAAACTATATCATAAGACAACTATAGTAAATTAGAGAGCACAGAAAAATAATATGTATCGAAAATAATGAGAGCTAGAGCCGGCAAAATGGGTCAAATCTGGTGGCTAACCCGGGTACCCAATAAAAGGGTTGAGTTGGGCTCTGAAATTAAAACTCCGAAGGTGTGTTGGGCGTAAAAAGTGATGGAGATCCAATAAGGGAGTAAGAAGTTGCGTGAAGTTCGAAGAAGCCAATTATTATTAGTTTAATCATTATTAGTACTAAATCTATTTTCATGTAATAGCTACTAGGGTTTTTTTGGAAGGGCTGAGTATTTAAGACTTCTTTTATTTTGTTGAACGACAGTTTTTGAAGAAACGAAAAATTAGTCTCTTTGTCTTTAACTCCAATCTCGCGTTCAATCTCATGGACCGAAATTGATGTCCAAATTTGGTATTCGTTGAGAATCAACAGTTTTTGGAAGAGTTATGAATGAATATTCGCAGCGACGAATTAACGATTGTGACTAGTAGGTTTGCCCTACATCATCCCCCCCAAAAAAAAAAAAATACCATGTGCTCTATGGACTTTGGGCTAAAAAAAGCCTAGGATTTTTGGGCTAAAAAGCCGCCCGAAAAATACATAATTGTTAGATAATATTAGTATTAATATTATTTACAAATGAAAAAAAGATGGAAGAGAAAAATTTGTCAAAGAGATTCAAATGCGATTAATATATGTTGAAACTTGACGATTTTAAGTTGTTTATCGTCTTAGTTTGAATTTTTGTGATATTTATTTGCGTACAACTTGAATTTTGATATTTATTTGTACATAAATCTATAATATGATATATTTAGTTTGTTTACTTACTTCATAAATTATACTTTATTCAATATGAACATATTTAGTTTAAATTATATATTAATTTTATTTTTATACAAACAATATATAATTAAAAATAATAAAAAAAATATTAAAAAAATTAGTCGGCTAGTCCCGCCAGCCCACCCGAAAGCCTGGGGTCAGGTTGGACTTCATAGATCATGGCCCGGTAAAATACCGAGCAAACTCGGGTGGGCCCAAAAATTGAGTTGATCCGATGGGTTAGGGGCTAGGCCAGACCGCCCCGCCCGTTTTGCCATCTGTAATGAGAGCACTCTATTATTAAATCTTAAAATATCTAAAATTATAGAAATAGGTTTTATGATTTATATGATCATCACTATATATAATACGTATAAAGATTCGTAAATCTATAAATATATATCTATAAAACAAAGACAATATGTATAAAGATATAACAACACATACAATATAGTATTAGAATCATTTCACAAATTAATTTATAGACATTTAAAATACCTAAAATCTGAAATTTTACAAGACAAAAACATGCACACCCCATACAAATCAATAATGCGCTATGTCATAGAAGGTGTTAAATTTGTAGTTAAAAGTTATTGGTTTAAATACACTGAAACCATTATATGTAAATCTATCCTTTACGAACAACGATAGATTCTTCAATTTTAAAATTAAAAAAAAAACATATTTATCGAAAAATAAAATAAAATAAATAAATAATGCAGTATCTCAAAATTCTCTAGGGTAATAATTTGGATGGCCTGAAAATACCATAGTACATATGACAATAACCAATTAGCCCACCCCATCTCAACTCCAGTAAGTGGGTATGTGCAATAGCTGCAACTTTTATCTATTAATGTTGAAAGTTGTAGAAGATTGTTGATTTGAGAATCAATAGGTGTTTGCAAAAAAATGTTGAAAGCTGGCATAATCTCTACATCTTTATCCACTTTTAGAGAAGCTACAACTTTCAGTTATGATTTGCAAACACTTAATACCAGCTTTCACCTAAAAATCGTGATAGAGAAGCTATTGCACACACTACTTAAGTAGTTGAATATCATAGTTAATTGACCCAAATGTTAAATTATTTTTGAAAGACGAATTGACAAATGTCACGAAACTCGTGTCCTCAAACTTTCCGATTTCGCGACATTTGTCCTGAATCTTTTTTTTTTTTGTTCCCAAACTATTTTTTTTACGATTTTAGTTCCACCGTTAATTTTTTTCTGTTTATTCGACCAGTAATTAAAAATTAGAAAGGGTAAAATTGAAAGTTTATATCTACATGGACCAAAATTGCAAATGAATAATTATTTGAGACCTATTTAGCAAAATAAAATAATTTGAAGACTTATTTTTTTTTAATTAATGGTCGAATTGACGGAAAAATTAAATGGTAAACTAAAATAGTAAAAAGAATAATTTGGTGACTAAAATAATTGGGAACGCAAGTTGCAAAATCGAAAAATTTGAAGACTGAATTTGACAATTTCCCTTTTGAAAACAATGATTTTTTTGTTTGTTGTAACATTGGTCTTTGATGTGCATGCTAAAATTATCATTTGGATCAATTTCCGTTCATTTCAAGAGCTCATTGTATTCTCATTAGTATTTGCCTATTTGGTTTCAAGAGAATATTTATAGTGTTACTCTTATGCTATATTTTATTTTATAATATGTCAAACTTTTTTAATAATAGATACTTGTTTTAGTATTTATATATATAATTAATTCAAACAACATCAGATAACTCGAGCGCACTTCAAAGTAACCATTGATTATTCACTACAAAAGTTACTAGACGCGTTGAATCGATTTTTTTTTTTTTTTGTGCTCAGTTTAGGCTTTTGACATTTTATAATTCTAAGGGGTAAAATTAGTTACTTTTTTCTTTTACCAGTAAGAAAGAAAAGGATTTCTAATTAAATTAGTCTTTTCAAAACTTGAAACAGTCTGTTATCCTTTTAACAAGGTTAAAACTACTCAAAGTGTGCATTTTTATTGAGTTGCACTAAACTAATTATGTAGAATAAATTTAATTTATAGAGATAGATGTTTGATAAGATTCATGTAACCTTTGAATAAAACACAACTCAAATGAATTAAAAGTACTTATTTTTTAATGGATAGAAGCAACAACGTGAACACGAAGGAATTCGATCTTTTACTTCAATAAAGACACCATATTTTATGTGTGATGAAGGAAATATTCAGTCGCTAATTGATATATATTTAGGATATAATCTATTCTTATAATAGTTTGTAAATCATAATACAGAATATTAAGTTAATTACGAACTAACTCGGCATGCAATGAAGTTGTTCAAATTCCTTTTTAACCACAAGCTAAACTCACACTACATGCAATGGAGTATATAAAAGAACGACATTGTTTATTTATAAGTTTATTGACGATGCAATGTGTACGCGTGCACTAAGTTTAACTTCTATCAAACTTAAGAAATCGAAAATATAAAATATCGAGAGAAAAACTAAAATTAATTTAGAATAAACTACCTTTTTCTTTTAAAAAGAACATAAAACAAGCAAATTAAGCTGATAAGTTTACATGTAAATAGCTAACTACAAACAGATGCAATCTCTCTATTGCTTATTGAAACCAACTTTGACAACGGAAGAAGAAGCAGAATTCAGCAGCGAAGAAGCAGAAAAGCTTGAATTATTGCTCTGCACATACAAACTCTGCATTGCCGACGAAGCCCCTCCTCCATTCACACCCTTATCACTAACTTGTGAGGATGCTTTGGCAGCAGCAGCCTCATTTTTCAAACTCTCCTCTCTCTCGTGCCGTATCTCCTTCAGCATCGCCGCTATGTCCTTCATCGTCGGCCTATCGTCCGGCGACGGATTCACGCACAGCATAGCAACTCCTATGCTCTGCATCATCTCTTCTATCTCACCCTCCGGCCTCAGCCGTAGGCCGGAGTCTAATACTTCTTCCGCGCCTCTCTTCTGCCTCAACCAATCCACGATGTGAAGCCCGTCGGGTATGGTCGGATCGATCGGTTGTTTGCCCGTTAGGACTTCGAGCACAACTACTCCAAAGCTATACACGTCGCTCTTCTCTGTGATCTTTGTCGTGTAGCCATACTCTGCACAGTATCGCTTAACTTATGAGGACTAATAAATAAATAAGTAATTAGAGTAAGGGCCAATAGAGAAATATGATTTAGGTAGGGGGCGAAATTTGAAATTATGCATACCGGGAGCAATGTAGCCGTAGGAGCCAGCAACGGTGTTGGAGGAACGAGCAAAATCGCCATCATCGACAAGCTTAGCAAGGCCGAAATCAGCAATGTAGGGCTCGAAATCGAGGCCGATCAAGATGTTGTTGGCCTTGATATCGCGGTGGACGATGGGAGGAGCACAGTCGTGGTGGAGATAGGCGAGGCCTTGAGCCGCGCCTAGTATAATCCGGTACCTCACGTCCCACTCCAAGAATCCGCCATTCTTTTCGTGAAGAAGGCTGCCGAGGCTTCCGTTAGGCATGTAGTCGTACATTAGGAGTCTCGTGTTCGAATTCCAACAACACCCCAAGAACTTGACAATGTTCTTATGCCGGATCGAGCCTAGTGTCCGAACCTCGGTGGAGAACGAATCACGAACTCCACTTCGATCCTTCGGACAGTTATAACCGGCTTGCACCGTTGTAGGCCACAGCTTCTTGACTGCAACTACGTCTCCGTTGTCGAGCTCTGCCCGGTAGACGATCCCCGAGCATCCTTTGCCGATGGCATTGGCTTCAATGAGACACTTTAAAATCTGATCGACTGAGAAACTCAGCTTCTGAAAGGGAGTGAATCTCCAAGACCAAGACTCTCCTTCTCCCAACTCCGAATCTGTTTCGCCTTTACTCATTCTTCTCACCCTCACCACTGCTATAATACCGAGAACTGCAAGCACAATCGTCACAACTATAAGCAATGCAATGGCGGTTTTCAGCCTCCACGACCGCCTCGTGCCAGGTATCCCCATGCTTTTTGCGGAGCTCATGAAACACGAGTCCCGCCCACGACTGCAGAGCCCTTGGTTCCCAACAAGCTCTGCTGCTGACAACTGCCGGAAAACCTTGTTATCCGGGAGATAGCCGGAGAAATTGTTGAACGACACGTTCAACGAAATGAGGTTTATAAGCCCAGAAAGAGACATCAACTCTCCTTGGAGCTTGTTGTGAGAGAGGTCTAAAACAGAGAGCTTGTTCAGAGCCATAATCTGAGGTGGGATTCCTCCTGTGAGAGAGTTTAAGCTTAAGTTTAGGGCGATTTCAAGAGCTTCCATTTCAAATATCTCAACCGGTATGCTCCCGGTTAACTGATTCCTGCTCAAATCAAGAAGCTGAAGCCTTGAACAATGGCCAAGACTAGAAGGAATTTGCCCAGACAAAACATTGCTACCTAACGAAAGCCGGTTAAGAGATAACAGTTCACCGAAACTCTCTGGGATTAAACCATCAAACTGATTCATTGAAAGGTCTAAAACCTCTAGCTTCATTAGTGAAGATAAAGAAGTAGGCAGATTCCCACTGAGTGAATTCCCTGCAAGGCTAAGCATCTCAAGTTCCTTGCAGTTTCCGATTTCAACAGGAACTGAACCACTCAGACGATTATCAGACATATCAAGAAAACTTAGATTTGTAAGAAAACCAATTTCTTTTGGGATTTCTCCACTAATCTTATTGCCGACCAATCTTAACCTAACTAGAGACTTGCAGCTACCGATCTCCGTTGGAATAGGACCAGATATATCGTTGAAAATCAAGAGGAGTTTTGTTAGATTCCTCAGCTGAAAAATGCTGGCGGGCAGGCTGCCGGTCAGCAAATTGTGCGATAAATCCATTGCTTGGAGGCTTTGGCAGCCGGACAAAGCCGTCGGAATGCTGCCCTCCACCTTGTTATTCCATGCGAGGAATATCTGCAGCTGCGCCAACAACCCCAGCTCCGGTGGAATCGAGCCGGATATCTGATTGCTATCGATCTGAAACTGAACCAACCTCGTCGCATTGGAGAGAACTGCAGGAATCGAACCGGAGATGTTGTTGCTGCTTAACATCAACTCTTCGAGATTTGTTAGATTCCCAATTGATTCGGGAATGCTGCCGGAGAAGAAGTTCAATGAAAGATCGAGAATGATCAAGCTCTTGCAACTCCCAATTTGCTCGGGAATCAAGCCTACTAAATCATTCTGCCATAGCAACAGATTCTCGAGCTTTTGCAGCTTGCCAATCTCCGGCGGCAGCGGCCCAGACAGACTATTCTCGTACAAGTACACGTCGACGAGCTCCGAACAGTTGCTGATTTCGCCGGGTATCTCGCCGGACAGCTCCGTAGTGTAGAGAGACAAGACTTTAAGCTTTTCCAGTTTTCCGATTGTCGGAGGAATCCCGCCGGAAACCTTGGTGTCGGCGAGCCCTAGAATTTGTAAATTCCGGCAGTTTCCGATTACTTCGGGAATCTCTCCGTCGATTTCTTGGTTTCCTCCGGCGCGGAGAGCTTCTAATTCCGACAGCATCCCAATCTCGGTGGGGATGTTTCCGCTCAGCCTATTGTCGAACAACGTTAGATATTTGAGCTTAACGCAGCCGCCTATTTCGGCCGGGATTTTTCCGGTGAGTTGGTTCGAGTTGACGGTGAGTTCCTCCAGGTTCTTTAGCTTCCCGATACTTGACGGAATGTCTCCGACGAGGGAGTTGGAGCTGACATCGATTTTCTTTAAGGAGACGCAGTCTCCGACGTCGGAAGGGATCGTTCCGGTGATGTTGGCGGCTGAGATAGTTAGCGATTGAAGAAATAGCAGGGACGAAAGATTGGAGGGGAACGGAAGAGCGAGCTCGACCGATTGGATGTTGATTTCTGCGACGAAATTCTCCGAGGAGCAAGTAATGTAAGACCATTTGCAGGGATTGGGGTCTGAAGGACTCCAGTTGGACAATGCAGAAGGTGGTGATGGCGAAGCATTAATCCAAGAAAATAACACAGAAACTTCAATGTTGGCAGCAAAAACTGGTTTTTGCGTAAGAATTTTGAGCAAGAAGAGGAGAAAACAGCAGAAATAGGAAGTAAAATTAGGGGCGGCGTTCAAGAATTGCCTCGGCATCGGCATTTGCATCGTTCTCGGCCTCAAACCCTAGATCACTCTTCCGGGAGTTGCATCGGGTCTCGCCCTCTCTCTTTCTCTTGTCTCTCTTTCTCTCTCTAAACTGTCTTAGAACTAACTCCTCACTCTGGGGTGTAAATTGTAATAGAAGGCAGCGTTATCTAGCTCTGCATCGAAGAAAGAAAAGCGACGATGAAGGAAAAAATAAAATATAAATAAAAATATTGCAGATGTAATTAATACATAGACTTGAAATCGGTAGTATTATTTAAAAACGAAAAAGGGAAATGAGGGAGTAGTTTTTCTTCCTCGGGATTCTGTGTTCCGTGTTTTCTGCTGTGGTGTGTGTATTTTTAATTTTGGGGGTAAATTTGAAATGGCAATTAGTAAAGTTGAAGCATGTGTAGATGCATAGTTTTCCTCAATTTCAATCAGTAAGGTGAGTGGTTTTGTTTTGGTATTCACGCCTGTATTATTCTTGCCGCTTGCTTCTGTATTCAACTTTTTAGATAAAAGATTTATTTTTTCATTTTTAGTAACTCTAAATTTTACATTTCGAGATATTAAATTATACTCCCTCCGTCCCGCTAATTCTGTGTCAGTTGACTTCGGCACGGAGATTAAGAAATTTTAGTTTAGTGTGTATTTTATGAGTTTTAATTGTATAAAGAAAAATGACACAGTTTTCGAGGAGTGGTTGGTGGAAAGAAATGAGAATTATCCAAATTTTTGCAAGGCTAGTAAAAGACAATCGATTTTTATTTTTTATATTTTTTTATATTGTATTTAAAGAAATAATCTAAAGTTTTCAAAAAGATAAAAAATCATAATTTTCTGAGTTCGGAGCGAAACATAATCGAATGAGAGATAGATTTTTTAAGAGAGAGAGTATAAGAATGTGGGGTTGAGTAGTGAATAAGGGGGACAGTAATTTTTATGTTTAAAAGTAATTTTTACTATTTTAGGAAAGGGGACAGTAATAGCGGGACAGCCTGATTAGGCAAGTAGGACAGTAATAGCGGGACAGATGGAGTATATTGTTGGGATGAGATTCAGTCGGATAAGATTTGAAAATCTCAAAACCCCTAGCTGAATGATGAACCTTGGATATTGTAATAGCTTAGTTGAGTTCAGCTTGTTATGAACTTAGTAGGCCAGAGTTCAGTAGTTGTGCGTTCAGTAGAAGATTCTGCACTTAGCCGGAGAACTCAGTATCGAGGAAGTCTGTTAGAAGTTATCGACCAACTGAATCTGCAAAGGAATTCGAGCCTGCGTACTGAATTGATCAGATGAATGTCAGTAGAAGATGCATCAGTTAAAGGTCTGATGATTCACAGGAAGTCAACTCATCGTAACTTGGAGCTTGAACAAGCCTCATCTACTCTCATAACTCGACCAATAAGGAGCCGACATCACTTTACCTGCTCTGCCATAAAGCTGCTTCTAGACGGAAAAAGAGGAAATCTCTACACTGTCTCTACAACGACGTTCAAATTTATATGGTTGTTTTCTTTGTCTTATTCGACACGTGTCTAGACTCTCTCCAACGGATCTATTTACAAATCCAAGACTATAAATAGAGAAGATCTTCATGCACAAAGATCACCAAGGGAACACAAGTTTTCAAGCGAACATACTCTAACGAACTTAAAGCTAAACACAAGGAAGAATTTGCTCATTCGAAGATCATTCCTTAGTTCTTCTCTCTAGATATCCTTTAGTCCCCCTTCTCTATCTAAGCGTGCTCATTGTAATATTCAATAGCTTAGAACCTCGAAGAAGTACATCTTTTGAACTGTTCTTATTGTAAAAACTCCTTCACTGTTGGAGAAACTCTAACCTTCAAGGTTGAGAACTGTAAAGTCACTACGACTATAGTAAATATTTGTCCTACATGCAGATTAATTGAGACTTGCTCAGTATAAGCAAATAAGTAAGAATTTGTCCTGTGAACAGATCAACTGAGACTTGCTCAGTATAATTAATACAAGAACTCCTGCTTAGTTTAGAACAATGGACGTAGGACCCAGCGTGTCCAAACCACTTTAAAAATCGCTTGTCTTGATTTTGACTGTTGCATTGATTAATTGTTCATTTTACATACAACTGAGTTTTAATCAAACAACATAAAACGACTTTTCACTGAGACGATTATTTAGGGCCTACACTTCCGCACACAACTTATGTATTGAACTACTGTTCACTGATATAAGTCAGTAGGACTGTATTCAGCAGAAGAATCTTTACCCACGCGATCAAGAAAGCATATTTGGCTACGTGGCTAGTTCAGTAGCAATCTTCAGCTAAGCTGACTTTCGCGTTCTGAGTTTGAAATTTGCATTCAGGTGTATTCACCCCCTCCCCTCCACCCACCCATCTACACCTGAAGCTCGTCTCTGGACCAACAATTGGTATCAGAGTGGTGTTCTTCTTGATCATCGTTGTCTGATTACTGGTCTAACTCGAACAGATCTTGAAAAACCGTTTTCTCTACACTTGCATCTCTTCATAGCATCCTATACCATATTCTTTCAAAATGTCTGATTTCTCAAGTATAAGGACAGTACCAATGTTTTCAGCAGAAAGCTATGTCGTATGGCGGGTGAGGATGGAGGCTCATTTAACATCGCTTCATGACAGCCTGACTGATGTTATGGAGAAATGACCTATTGTTTCCTTGATCGACAATGTCGAGATTGTAGTAGAGCGAGCAGCAGGTGCCAGAACCGGCCCAAAGGTTCCAAAAGACAAGAGCCTCTTCACACATGAAGAGAGAAAGCTGCACAACCTTGACCGAGTCGCACGAAATGCAATACTGACAACTCTCAGTGACTCGTATCTTAGAAGGGTGCACGAATGCAAGACATCAAAGGAGCTATAGGATGCTCTCGTTGTGCTAAACATTACTAACTCACAGCACCAGGACTTACTACTTTTGATTTAACCACTGCCACAAATCAAAGAGAACAAATTAGAGTTAGAGCTACAAAAACTCAAAGCATTTACCATGGTTCCAGGGGAGTCTATTGATGATTCAGCATCAGATTTACACATCAAATCAATATCATCAACGGACTGGGAAGAACATTCAGCAACAAGGAGACCAACACAAAGATATAAGGGCTCTTAGCAGGCCCAAAGTGGTATTCTTTTGCTACCTGTTTAAGAAGAACTGACTTAAACTCTGTTACTCCTGATTACATATTTTTAGAACTAAAGGCAGTGGAGTTTGAGTTTAATCTCCCACACACCCCCAGTGCTGAGACTGAAGTGCCAATGGATCATACTTACAAGGCATCAGTCAGCACACTAAGAGCAAGTCCCTCAACCACAAGTCAGTCAACCGAAAGCTCAATAACAATACGAACCACTGACAACGTGGCTGAGAAGTACGCTCTCTTTGTGTGAAATACTAGAAGGAGAAGGACAAATTTAAAAGGATGAAGATGAAAGAGGCTTCCAAAAGCTATCAAGGTAAGAGATAGAATGATCATTCGAAAAATGAATCTAAATCTCTACCTGAATGTAGGAATACTGAAGCTGCCCCCATTGGACATAACGAGACACCAAAAAGGGAAGGTAGTAGCTCAGTATGCTACAATTGCTAGAAGCAAAGACATTACTAGTATGAATGTCCAGAACTCTCGGTTGATGAAAGAGCTAAACGACAAGCCAGGCGCGACAAATTTGTCAGAAAGAGGCAAGCCTACATCGCCGGTGAGTTATCCGACTACTCAAGCAATGCGGAACTATTCATGGAATCATCTGATGATGATGTTACGTTCGTCGCGATTGAAGCAGAAGACTCCTACTATTCCTCATACTCCTACTACTTGTGTAGAACCAATTCCAGAATGAAGTAACAAGACGCTGTAGTTCACGGTTAGACGCTCATAGTTTAGATCTTATAATTGGAGATCCTTCAGCTAGTGTTAAAACAAGATCCGGATTCTGTCAGGGAGAAAGTGCTTTATACTCCTGCTTCTTGTCTACTGAAGAACCTCAGTCAATTGAGGACGCGCTGAATGATGTTGACTGGATCACTGCTATACAAGAGGAGCTCAACCAGTTTACTAGAAACGACATATGAGAGCTTGTAGACAGACCTATACATCAGAACATGATAGGAACGAAGTAGGTCTTCAAAAACAAGCGAAATGAAAACAACGTCATAGTCAGGAACAAAGTTCGACTTGTTGCCAAAGGATACTATCTGTTGGGATTTTGTATACTGGAAGCAAATTTTAGGCTTGTATACAATGTGTTTTGTCCCTACAACTATTTTATTCTCCTATCTGATAAATATATATATTTGCACATGTTATCCTTTATCTTGTATAAAAGTTAGATTTGTGTGGTGTGTCGGGTATCACAGAAGACAACACAAATTGGTTGAACTGACAAGATATAAACAGTTATCACAGCTGAGACAACTTAATGATAAGTTGTTGGTTTAAGCTGCAGTTTAGATAAGAAGTAGCTTATCTTAGCTGTTTGTCTTTACTTGTACACTTAAGGTGATGTATTGATGGATCACAGTGAGATGTGTTCTCCTAACTGACCTTAGTGGAGAACAAAGTGACTTAGCTGGTCTTAAGCTTGGTAAGACTTCAGTTGAGTGCATTTGGCTATCTATCACTTTGACCTACTATGGTGAACGTCATCGCGACCGGATCTACGTATCTTGGGTGTTAGTAGTTATTTGTGGCTCAGGCTGGTTGTCTGTATCTTGCAGCCGTATCCTAGTAAAATGGGTTGATAATATCCTCTGAGGAACTCGAAAGGATTAACACACTAAACCCGACCGATTGATTAAGTTCAGGTGTGTTAATAAGGTCGAGTGGTACTACTCAAGAATATAAGATGTTAATTAATTTAAGCTGTCAGTGAGCTTAATTAATTAACGGATATTTCTATCTTAAATACGGAGATCGATTAAGTCTAAAATACAAGTCCTTGCTCAATTTGGGATAAATGGGTAAGTCAGCACGGATTCTCTAGTGGAATGAATCTGTGTTTATTAATTAATTTTGCTCTGTGCTGAGCATAGATAATTAATTAATTTGAGGCCCAGCTTTATTTCTTGTATTAGATCCCTGATCTGGCCAAATTAGTTGCCTAATTATTTATTGTCTCTCAGAAATCATTATTAATGGATTAATGTATTTTTACATTATTTAATAATGTTATTTATCTGTAATTAATTGGCTGGGCCAATTAATTGATAAATATTAGTAGCCCAGTGGATTAATTAATTATATTACGGGCTAATTATGTGGAAGCCCATTAGAAATATAATTAAATTAATGGGCTACAAATATATTAATATTATATTGGCTTTTGAAGCCTATATATTAGTATTCTGTTCATAAACAGAAGACACACATACACATATTCACACGAGCATACGCATGAGTCTGAGAGAGACAATAATCTTATTTTCTCTAGTTCTCTGACCACCCAGAGGGAGAAAAAGGCCGGGACACAGATCAAAAGATCTAACACATGAGCAACAATCAGAGCTGCAACAACATGCGTAGGAGGAAGGTATTGATTCCCAACCTTATATTTCCTTCACTATCAAGCATAAGGAATAGACTTCGATGAAACGTTCGCTCCAGTTGCAAGATTGGAATCCATTCGTCTACTTCTAGCATATGCAACACATCAGAAGTTCACGGTTTATCAAATGGATGTGAAGTCAGCTTTCCTGAACGGCGCACTGAAGGAAGAAGTCTGCGTTGAACAATCGCCCAACTTTCAGCAGAGACATCAAGTGTACAGACTTAAGAAAGCACTGTATAGGTTAAAACAAGCACCCAGGTCTTGGTACGATACCCTATTAGACTTTCTACCTCATAAAGGTTTTCAGAAGGGGACAGTAGATCGCACCATGTTCAGTATCAAGTCAGAAGATGACATTCTACTAGTGCAGATCTATGTGGACGGCATCATCTTTGGATCTAAGAATCTGACCATGTGTCAGAAATTTGAGTAGATGATGAAAGAGAAGTTTGAAATGTCGATGATGGGAGAAATGAATTATTTCCTTAGAGTTCAAGTCAAACAATCCAAGAAGGGAATTTTCATTACTCAAGTTAAATACACTAGAGATCTCATCAAAAAGTTCGGTTGTGAATCCAGCAAATCAGTGAAGTTACCCATGAAGACCAATCTCAAGATTGATATTGATAAAGAGGGAGTATATGGTAACTCAACTGATTATCGTGCTATTATAGGTTCGTTACTATACCTAACAGCTAGCCGACCAAATATAACTTATGATGTAGGTGTATGCGCGAGATTTCAAGTGAATCCCAAGCGGACTCATGTGGACTCAGCGAAGAAGATTCTCCATTAACTGGAAGGAGCACGTGATGTTGGATTATGGTATCCTCCTGATGATAGTCTTGAACTTACTGGTTATTCTGATGCTGATTATGCAGGATGTCGAATCGACAGAAAATCAACATCAGGAACATGTCAGTTCCTCGACAGTAAGCTTATATCTTGGTTCTCCAAGAAACAACATTCAGTAACTACGACCACTACTGAAGCTGAATACATGGCTGCCGGAAGCTGATGCGCCCAGATACTGTGGCTTCGACAACAACTGAGAAATTACGACATACATCAAGATGAAGTGTCGATTTACTGTGATAATACCAGTGCAATTGCAATTACTCAGAACCCGGTTCTACATACAATATGCAAGGACGTGGATATACGACACCACTTCATCAGAGATCATGTCGAGAAGAAAGATATCAAGATGGAGAAAATCTACACTGATAAACAAAGGGCTGATATTCTGACTAAACCTCTAGCTTAGACCAGATTCAACGAACTCTCAGTAGAACTAGGTCTACTGGATCCTACTGACTCAATTTAGTAAGACGATCCAGAGGCTACTGAGTAAGGGGAACTTACTCTCAGTACTACTGAAATACTCAACGTCTTCACAGTGGTATCAGCTGACTACTATGTTCATCTGACATGTTATGAGTATTTATTCAGCATTTGGTCATCAGCATGTCATAACATTTATTTACCACCTTTAATGTTCATCGTATGTCATTGAGTATATCGTTTTCATTAAATGCACGACATTCAATAAACACAACTGTGGCGCATTAAATGCATGTCATTTCACCTTACCTCTTAGATGATAGAGATAAGTAGGTCGAGATTATAGGCGGTAAGTAATCATAACCTCTTATAACATTCAATATGAGCCGTCCACATTTCAAAATCAGATTAATCTCAACCGCATGCTTAATAAATCGTTCATATTCAAATATCATACATATCCAACTGTATCTCTCATCTAAAATACTTTTCTCCATTTACGAACGATCGAGTGCTTTGCATACATACTGCCTAAGAAATCCAGCAAGTTTTGTACTCATCTTTCGGTAAATCTCTTTAACTGCTTCTGCCAAATCACTAACTTACTCTATTTTCATATGCTAACATTCTTTTTGCAGATTCAGTTTCTTCTTCAACAATGGCAACTCCCCCCAACAACGAAGTCCTAATTCCTTCCGACATGCATGCGATTTTAGACAACAAGAGAGTCTGGTTTGAACTAGTACTCGCATTTAGATCATGTGATGTGGAATGCATGGACGGTATCTTTGACGCCCTTGAGTCCTCAGGTCTTAAGATGCTTTTATCTAGGACATCGAGTTCTTCCTAAACCTCCGACAAGACAACGATGTCAGGGACATTTCTTGCATCAATTATCTATAAGTGTTGGTCCGGAGACGATAGTCAGGTGTAGAGGGGGGGGGGTGAATACACCTGATCACAGTTTCTTTTCTCAGAACGTGAAGGACAGCTGAGCTGTAGGTTGCGACTGATGAACAGTGCCAGATAATAACCTTCGATCACGGGTCAGAGTGTGCCAACTACTGAGCTCTCCTACTGACTTTTGTTAGTACTTGAAACTCAGTCGGAGACGTTGTGCGGATAAGTGTGTAGGGCCCGGAGATTTATTTCAGTTTGAAAACGTGTTTTCGCAAGTTAAAGTATTTTGGCTAGTGCGCTTTTATAAATACGTTTTATACAAAGATATGATTTTAAACCAGTTTGTATGCAATGCAATAAAACAGTAAATAACACAAGCAATTTAACGTGGTTCGGATACGCAAGATCCTACGTCCACGGTCCTGACAAGGCAGGAGAACTTGTTGATTTATCTGAGCAAGCCTCAGCAAGGAATGCGTGCATTAATCGGACGCACCCTTCTAAGTTATAGTCCTTAGCGACTTTACAATTCAAACCTAAGTTCGAAAGGGATGGGATGATCTCCAACTAAGAAGGAGTTCTTACAATAAGAACAATTCACAGAAAGTGAACTCCTTCAAAATTTCTAAGCTATAGATTTTGCAATGAGCTTAGCTAGAGAAGAAGGGATCTAAATAACTCTAGAGAGAAGAACTAATGGTATTCTATGAAGGCAAGTTCTTCGCTGGATGATCTTTAAGCTTGCTAGAGTTGTTTGTGAGCTTGAGCGTTTTCCCTTGTGAATCCCGTGCGTGGAGCTCGATTTTCTTCTCTATTTATAGTTGTGAGCAGGCATATGTCCGTTGGAGAAGACGATGCTACGTGTCACAAACTTCCAAAGAAAACGGCCATATTTTTCGAATTGTTGCAGCAGGGTAGTTGACACTGTACATGAGAGCAGCTTTAGTTGGTCAGAGTAGGTAAAGCGTTGTCGGCTTCTCATTGGTCGAGGTTTGTGGTAGGTGAGAATGTGTCAGTGTTCAGAGTTGACTATTCCACATCCTCGTATGATCTTCTGCTGAACTTCGAAATGACTTTTACGACTGGGTCGTTTTCTGTCGGATACAGTAGATTCAAGACAATCTCTGTCTTCTTCGACTTAGTCGGCTGACAAGCTAATAAGGCTTTGGTGGGTCAGCTGATGACTGCGAAGGTACTGAGCTTTGCATTATGTTCTTCTGCTGATAACTATCGACCGACGGGTCAGTCTTCTACTGAAGGTAAAGATCAGCTGCTGGCTGAAGAACGCAAGCTCTTACACTGATGACGTGGGGTTCTGGAAAGTAACTTCGACAGAAGATCAATCCAACATTTTACCCCATACAGGACTTAGACAAAAAGATAATCAATCACAAAAAGTCTAACCTATACATCATCTAATCCTATCGAGACACTACACTACTGATATCAGCTGGGTTTTGGGATCTTCAATTCCATAGTACTACTATGATTTCCCCCAATATTATTTTAACCGCTAATCAGCTGAATACCATCTACTGACTCATAACCCAACAATAAGAAACTGACAAAAACCGCTAGACAGAGAAGATTGTAGACCTCAACGTTGCTGAGTGTCTTCTTTAGAGTTTCAGTCTTCTAGAAGAAGGGATTTCTCCTATCGGCTACAAGGAGTCATCCATCAATCAGTACATGTGTCAGTTCAGTAGTCAAGAGGATGTCGTATTCAAAGCAGCTTTTCTGAAGAATCAGTTGCTCCCTGAATACAAAGGCCTAGCATATATCGTGAATCATATACTGATCAGCTCAGTGGGATCCTTCGATCAACTATCCTGGGTCAGGATTCAAATTATGATGGCCATCATGGACGGTGTTCAAGTCAACTGGAACGCCTTCTTCAGATCTGAATTCAAGGCACAACTCTAGAAATTCTTTGCCAATGAAGACGCCACCGCCATGCAACTCATTCCCAAGGGAAAGCTGTTATATGACATCAAAATGTCCATACCTATTGAGGACTACTGCTAGGGAAGAGTAGTATTCACTGATGCGCTGTTGTTCGACAGAAAGAACGTCAAGTTCTCTAATGCAACAGCAGCTGAGAAGTCATTAGGGCGAGGACTACATAACAAACGTCCTCTTGCGATCTCTCAAGATTCCCGCCAGACTCAGTAGAAAAAGTGAAAGATACTGAAGAAAGCAGAACCTTCAGTAGTGATTCCCGAGACCGTCTCTATTCAAGACTTAGAGTCCGGTCAGGAGGACGTGACTGTGAAAGATAAGCTTAAGAGGAATCATTCAGAGGAGACCCAGTCAGATCTTCATGCTGACTTACCTCAGATTGAGGTATCCACTTCCATCCCTACTTCAGTACTGATAGCTTAGAGTCGAACTACTGAAGAAATAGCAAATGAGATTCCTGAGATCCTAGACTATGCGGATCTCGTGGATATTGCCGTTAGGGCAAGGGTTCAGATTTGTCTAAGATTCCTGGAATGGGATCTCTTATCTGAGATGATCACCCTTAGGACAGTCCCCGAACTGGTCCAAGAAGAGCAGACTCTGAGAGAGGAGATAAGTTATGGCGAGCCTGCTGATATTGCGTCGATGGATGATCTTCGCGTCGTCATGCTTATGCTCCTGAGTCGGAAGGGGCAACCAGATCAGTCCACTGAGCCACCGACTCAGTCTGACTCTCACCCTGACTCACCACCCAAGGATGCAGACCAGGGAGGCTCTGCTGAGGGAAAATCTCCCAAGGATAATTCGCCACCTCCACCTCCTCCATCTTCAGGCGCACTCATCCCCACGCTGTCTAAATCTCAGGCGAAGAAGCAGTAGAGATATCAAGCTGGTGAGATTTATGACCTCAACACGACGTTTATTAATAAGTGCATCAAGCGTCAAGCTCAAAAGAACCGTCTCCTAGCCACAGACGTGAATTCGAAATGGACTCAATTCACTGAGGCTCAGACTTAGACGCTGGTAACTTTATCTGCTGAAGTGAAGAGGATCAGCACACCTTCTAATCTGAATGCTGAAGAGATCCTCAGCAAAGCACTTCACGAGCAGAGGACTGATCTGAATGCTCAATTTCAGACCATACTGCAGTCTCAGGCCAAATGATTTTCTGAAGATATGGCAACTGCAATGGATTGAGTCCTCAAGACATTTGAAGAGCGTAACAAGCTCACCACACACTAGTGGAACAACATAAAGCTTGCCAGCTCATTGAGAAGGATGCTACTGACTCTGTTGAAGCATACCTTCGATGGATTGATGCTTCTTCTTCTTAAGTGCTCAAGGCCGTTAACGTTGAACATGACAAGCGGTGGATCGCATATACTGATACAACTGGAGATGTTGCAGCTAAGCTCAAATCAATCAGCATATCAGTAGAGGACCTTACAAGGAAGGTCATTGCCCTGGCTACTATCATTGATCATGCCAAAAAGGAGGAATGAAGTAGGAGTGAATGACTACTGACCCTCTTGAAAGCTGAAGAGGCAGGACCGAATAAGGCAACTGAGAAAGCAGCTGAAAGTAAGGGGGAAGAAGCAACTGAAAAGAGTGAAGGCTCAGGAGAGCTAGCTGACGAAGCCATAACTGAAGTGGCCAAATATATTGAAGGTTTAACTGAAGAAGAGCCACCACTTAGGTCAGCAGCCAAAGGCATAGCCCTCGCTCCCCTAAGTCCTCATAAACCTAAGAAACAAAAGTTCAGAACGCTAGAGGATGAGAAGCTGGCTCGAGAACTTCAGAGGCAAGACGAGAGGAAGCATACCAAGACCAAGAAAGGCGCACAGATCCGATCTCTAGTTCCTACTAGAACAAGATCTGTAATGCCCAGGCAATCCAGGTCAGCTGCTAAAACTACTCCTAACTCCAAAGAAACTAAGAAGCCCGAAGCACCTAAGTCCAAATCAGCTAGACCGAGCGACTCATAAACTCAGCAGCATATCCCAACCACTGAGCTCTCTAAGAGACAAGAAACTAAACTGGAAGAGCTATGCGATAGCTGGGAGAGAGGCGTGGACATTACTAAAGCCAGACAGATCAAAGACGCTAGAGAAAGATTGCATAAAGCTGATCTATAGGCTCTCAGACAGAGGACGGAGAGAGAAGCAAGAGAAAGAGTTCTTGAGAAGGACATAATTGTCCCTACTACCTCTAAGTTCATTAGAGGAAGGGAACCCGAAACTGATGTGAAGAAAATCCTTCACAAGATGACTGATGAATGGGTTCCGTGGAAACTGAATCAGAGATGGGAACAACAGAAGATCGACTTCATTAAGAGATTCTACATCTGGAAGATATATGATGAACAAACTAATGCTGATGGTAAATTCAAAGAATTCCCGATGAAGATTGATCCTCCTCTCTATGCTGAAATCCAAACCATTCTAAGTAAGTCAGGTCAGGTTCTCAGAGCACCTGAATACAGATCTTTGCCACCTCCTCTCACGCATCAAGACAATATTAGTAAGAGGGAGATAGAGGAAGAAATCATGACACCATCAGGCGAAGATATCTGGACAAGAATGATGCTGGAGACATGGAAGAGATCAAAACACTGAGGAACAAAGTCTATTCATCCTATGGCATTGAGCTTCTTGAGAAGAAGACTGCTGACTTCAAGGCGCGCATGCAACTATTCAAGAAGAATCACAACTAATTGTCTTCTAGTCTTAGCTTATAGAATTAGATCATCATGTAATTGTAATCATCTCAGATCATTTATGACATCTTTTTCTATTGACCTTCGACAACTACTCATTGTCACTTGGATGTGTTTTTATCTTTCAACACCACTGATCACCTCAGTGCTCAGATCACACACCCACATATCTGCTTACTTATTTGTTTCTCTCTACGGTTCAGTTGTTTGACATCTTTTGAAGGGAAATTGCTTGTTATATGATAGGGATATAGTTAGACTTCAGTCTTATGATGTATACCATCTGTGTTGATTAGATAGTCAGCCTTGCTGATAGCGATAGCCTTGATATAAAGAGCTTTCAGCTATATATCTGCTCGGATAGTGTGCTTAGATTATCTTGTAATAGTTTTTAGCATAATCAGTAGTAGTTGTTTGTAAAAGGTTTTGGCATCACAAAATAGGGGGAAATTATTGGGATGAGATTCAAAATGATAAGATTTGAAGATCCCAAAACCCCTAGCTGAATGATGAACCATCGATATTGTAATAGCTTAGTAGAGTTCAGCTTGTTAGGAACTCAGTAGGCTAGAGTTCAGTAGTTGTGCGTTTAGTAGAAGATTCTTCACTCAACCAGAGAACTCAGTATCGAGGAAGTCAGTGTGGCAACTATCGACCAACTGAATCTGCAAAGGAATTCGAGCATGCGTACTGAATTGATTAGACAAATGTCAGTAGAAGATAGATCAGTTTGAAGGTCCGAGGATTCAGAGGAAGTTAACTCATCGTATCTTGGAGTTTAAACAAGCCTCACCTACTCTCATAACTCGACCAATAAGGAGCAGACAACACTGTACCAGCTCTGCCATAAAGTTGCTCCTAGACGAAAAAAGAGGAAATCTCTACAGTATCTCTACAACAACGTTCAAATTTATATGGCCATTTTCCTTGTGTTATTCGATACGTGTCTAGACTCCCTCCAACGGATATATTCACAAATCGAATACTATAAATAGAGAAGGTCTTCAAGCAGAAAGATCACCAAGGGTACACAAGCTTTCAAGCGAACATACTCTAGCGAAGTCAAAGCCAAACACAGCAAAGAACTTGCTCATTCGAAGATCATTCCTTAGTTCTTATCTCTAGAGATCCTTTAGTTCCCCTTCTCTATCTAAGCGTGCTCATTGTAATATTCAATAGCTTAGAACCTCGAAGGAGTTCATCTTTTGAACTGTTTTTATTGTAAGAACTCCTTCACTGTTGGAGAAACTCTTACCTTCAAGGTTGAGAACTGTAAAGTCACTACGACTATAAGTAAATATCTATCTTGCGTACATATTAACTAAGACTTGCTCAGCATAGGCAAACAAGTAAGAATCTTTCCTGTGAACAGATCAACTGAGACATGCTTAGTATAATTAATACAAGAACTCATGCTTAGTTCAGGACAGTGGACGTAGGACCCAGCGTGTCCGAACCACTTTAAAAATCACTTGTCTTGATTTTAACTGTTGCATTGATTAATTGTTCATTTTGCATACAACTGAGTTTTAATCAAACAACTTAAAATGACTTTTTACTGAGACGATTATTTAGGACTTACACTTCCGCTCACAACTTCTGTACTGAACTACTGGTCACTGACATAAGTTAGTAGGACTGTACTCAGCAGAAGAATCTCTGCCCACGCGATCGAGAAAGCATATTTGGTTAACTGACTAGTTCAGTAGCAATCTTTAGCTAAGCTGACTTTCGCGTTCTAAATTGAAATTTGCATTCAGGTATATTCACCCCCCTCCCCTCTACACCTAAAGCTCGCTCTCTAGACCAACATATGTTTTATAGGCACTTAATAATTTATGGGTTTCCTTGTAAATTGTAACAAACCCAATTTCTTAAAGTGAGAATCTAATTTGGATATCTTTTATTTTTGGGGTTTTAAAATTTGTGTTAAGAGTACTAGTATTTTCGCTATTAAAATTTTGAAGAGTATTAATTTGAGAAATAAATCATATACGAGCTTCATTTTGTAGGATACACAACGTAAATTGTCCTGATTGGATAGTTTAAATATCTAACCTAGTAATATCTAACGTACATTTTTTGTGTAAATTTTTAGACATAGCAAAAAAAAAATCGGTAATATCCATGATTTGCCGGAGGAGCACTCATGCCTCCCCCACTGATCAACACCGCAAATTGTGTTTTGGATTGACGTTATCAATACTTATCATTGTATATATATAGATTCTAGAAATCACAACTTTAATTAAAACCTTTAAATAAAAGTTTTCAACCACTTCATTTCTCTAAACAGAAGCAAGAAAAAAGCAGAAAAAAAAAATAAGAGAGAGCGAGAAACGAGAGAGAATGGCTTCTTAGGTGATAATAGTTGTATTATACCGTATATAGTATCTTATGAATGTTGCATAACTAATCTGTCTAGTATTTTATGCTTTTAGTATATGGAGAATATTTTTTGGTGCGTAATCATTATTACTTATTGCATGGTGATAAGCTCGGATTTGTATCTCCTTGTTACCGGATGATGCGTGTATTTGGTTATGTTACTGCAGATTTAGGCCAATTGTGAAATCTTGGCCAAAATACACTCTGCAAAGGCTGAATCGACTTTGGACTGCATTAATCTTGTTGGGTTGGGCCGAGGAATTAACGAAAAGCAAAAGAGCCCACTTCACATTTCGGCCCACTCTTCTTATTGCTGTGAAAACTGGCGGGAAGAAATAATTTAGCAGTGAGCAAGTACATGCCAGAGTAATCTTTTGTCCGCGGATACATGCAGGAGATCCATTTTTTATTTGCAGCGACTCTACATAACCCATATCTCGAGACAAGCGACAGGTGGATGCTCCCTTAGTCCCATTCTAATTATCTAATTTCTTTCTGGTACGGAGATTAAGAAAATTGTTGTGAGTAAATGAATGATAAAGTAGTGGGACAATTGAATCGGAACAACCCGAAAAAATTGGACAATTGAATTGGAAAAACCCGAAAAAAATTGGACAATTGAATTGTCCCGTTCACTAAATTTATAAAATATTGCTTTACCTAAAAAAAATTGGACAATTGAATTGGAACAATCCGAAAATGAATATTGTATAATTAGAGTGGGACGGAGAGAGAGTATTACTTGAAGGAGTGAACATCATTCTCTCATAGAACACATTCTTATTCATCTTAGTTGTAGTTCAGTTTTATCTCAAAAGTCCACCAAGAACACGAAGAACAATCTCTAAATTTCTGCCTGGTCTAGTTCATTTCTAATTGTGTCTAGTCTGTTGTTTAATGCTTTGAAGCTCTCCAACTGTGGAGAAGACTTATTGTTCTCAACCATTTGGTTAGTATTAACGTGTAGCTTTAATGTGTGTTACTTACTGCCTTCTTTAATTCAATGCTCTGTTTCTAAGAATCGGTGCGTTTGAATCTGCTTAATATTGCTCCTTTTTGTCCACATCATAAATGGAAGTTTGTACTTTAAACTGTTATTGCTTTAAACTTTGTTTCGATCTACGTACATTCTATCTGTAACTTGTGCTATCATATTTCATGCCCATTGAAGAAGCTTTCTTATATTAATTTCTTTTACCTCTTTAAGGAAGTTGACTTTTCTGTCTTTAAGATTAAGATCTACATGATGTTGTTTCATAAAATGTTTGTTTCTTGCTAAGTCCATAGATCTGGTAATGTGACGAAACACCACTTTTGAGTTCGTGAGACCTGTTCTGTACCGATAATTGGTAGTTCTAAGGTTTTGATTTAAGTATGTGTAGGATAGTGTGTGTGCTGCTTAATTCGACTTGATCCCTCCGGACAATTAGCTTCTCCTAATGCATCATAGTGATAATCTAGCAATTGCTAAATAAGGTAGATTGTTCACTAAGATAGGTGATTATTGTTATGTTAAACATATTAATCACACGTTAAGTATAAGGATGGATGCCTTTACGCTCAACACAGCGTTATGGCGGAGTAGCCTTAGCCTAACCAATTAACAATGAGCTTGTTGTCATCTCAATGGGTTTCTCTTGTTTTGACTCACTTAATTTTGAGAAAATTGTTTTTGAGACAGATTCTGTTGAAGTTGTCAATCTCATCAATCTTGGTGATGTAACTGCTTTTTGGACATCTTGAGCATTAAGAGTCGTCGAGAGCAATGGAAAATTATCAAAATTCCAAGGTTATGGAACAAATCCGCACACAATTTAACTAAATGGTCGTGCCTCAAAACGTGGAAGGGTTTGGTTTGTAGGAACTTTTTTCCGGTGGTGTGTCTTTGTCCTGATGATGTTTTATCTTCTTGTTTTTGTTTTGATTGTAATAGTAGTAGTGACTGTATCAACTTCTTTAATGTTTATTACAATTTTCGTTGTTGACCAAAAAAATTAGTCAAATTGGAACCGATGGAGACTCATAGAAAAGACAACAATAGGGAATTTTCCGTAATGGCCGAAAGGGAGTAATGTCATCAGCCATGTAGAGGTAGAAGGCCCATGGGTTGGGAACTTGTTTCTTAATTAAAAAAGAATTAATGATGGTATTTGGAACATAAGCATCGACTAACTCTATACTAACGGTCACGACAAGACAGAAGATGCAAGTGTTATTCAAAATGATTGGGCGTAAAATGAATGTAGGTTACTTGTTAAGTCCATTATAAACTCTGTTGGTCTTGAGACGTGGTTCAGGTGCAGAGAAGGGGGGGGGGGTCAATACATCTGAATACAGATTCTTTTCTCAAACGCGAAAGCCAGCTCTAGCTGAGTTTGCTACTGAACTGAGTCAGATAGCCAGATATGCTTTTAAGATCGTGTGGCAAAGATTTCTTTTAATGGGTCCAGCTCTACTGACTTGAGTCAGTAGAAACATTCGTTCAGTATCAGAGTTGTGTGCGGAAGTGTAGGCCCTATTAAACGTCTCGGTTGGAAAATCGGTTTTATGTTGAGTTTGATGAAATACAGTTTTAATGCATTATGATCAGTTAAGAAAAGCAGTATATCAACACAACAGATTTTTAAAGTGGTTCGGACACACTGGGTCCTACGTCCACTGTCCTGACCAAAGCAGGATACTTGTTATATTTATACCGAGCAAGTCTCAATGATCTGTTCACAAGATAGATACTGTTGGGTTTGTATACTGAAAGCAATCTACATTTTTGATGTATTTTCTTGTATACAATGTTTTCAAATACCACTATTATTATTCTCCTATCTGATTATTATAATTGCACATTTTAGTCCTTTATCTCACAAAAAGTTAGATCATACAGTATGTAGTAGATCACAGAAGACTGTAGTGATTGGTTGAACTAGTGAGATATAAAAAGTTATCACAGCTGAGGTAACTTTAGGACAAGTTACTGGTTTAAGCTGCAATATAGATAAGAAGTGACTTGTCTTGGTCACTTGTCTATGTTGGTACATTTTATGTATTGATGGACCGCGGTGAGACGTGTTCTTCTATCTGACCCGTGTGAAGAACCAAGGTCTCGGAGACTCAGATATTCTTAAGCTTGATGAGATTTCAGATGAGTGCATATGACTAGTAATCACTTTGACTTACCATGGGTGAATGTCATCGCGATTGGATCTCCGTATCTTGGGTGATTGTTGTTGTGTGTAGCTCAGGCTGGTTATCTGCATCATGCATCCGTATCCTGTTACAGGGTTGATGATATCCCCTTGAGGAGCTCGAAAGGTTTATTCATACTAAACCCTGCAGGTTGATTAAGTTCAAGTATGATAAACAAGGTCGAGTGGTACTACTCAAGGATAAGATATTAATTGTATTAAGTAGTCAGTAACGTAATCAATTAATGGATATTCGATATCTTAAATACGTGGATTAACTGAAGTTAAAAATACAAGCCCAGACTCAACATTTGGGAATAAAGGGGTAGGTCAGCATGGATTCTTTAGTGGAATGTAATCTATGTTTGAGAATTAATATTACTCAGGGCTGAGTATGGAAAATTAATTCTCTTGAGGCCCGGCTTTATTTCTTGTATTAGGTCCCTAGACTGGCCCGAACATATGCCCAGTTGATGTTGACATTCTATGACAAACTCACATGATACTTTCTTAGTTACTAATTTACCTGGAATTGTTTGGTTCTTAAACGGATCGAAACAATTGGTAATAGAGTAAGTTGGGATTGTATATAATTGGCCCAATACTATTTGGCCCTTTGGCCCAATACTATTAGGCCCATTAAGGCCCATTACTATGCAACCATTCCTCCTATATATAGGGGGCTTGGGATTCATTTCATCGTGCACCCAAGTCTTCGATAACATCCGAACGACATTTCTTCGAGCCATTGCTTGAGTGAAATATCGTAGGAAGTTTTTCGAACTTGAAAGTTTGTGAGTCGGTTATACTGTGTCTAGAGCTTTCTAGCGTCTCCGTCCATCCGGAGTTGGGAGCTCGGGCAACGGGAACAGTTCAGAAGACCTTTTCTGAACCGAGTCAAGAAGATCGTATTCTAGGACGATCTAAGGTATGGGACACTATCCCCCTACAATTGGTATCAGAGCAAGTTCGAAAGTTTGTGAGTCGGTTATAGTGTGTCTAGAGCTTTCTAGCGTCTCCGTCCATCCGGAGTTGGGAGCTCGGGCAACGGGAACAGTTCAGAAGACCTTTTCTGAATCGAGTCAAGAAGATCGTATTCTAGGACGATCTAAGGTATGGGACACTATCCCCCTACAATTGGTATCAGAGCTAGATTCCTAGCTCTGCGCTCTTTTTGATTCGTAGTATCATGCATAGGACGATTGTATGTATGATTTAAATTCTTGTTCGTCGTCGTCGGGTTCGTATTTATGGGACGGCCTGTGTGCCAATTGTTTTGATCCCGGATATGTAATCTCGTGAGATAAATCCATGAGTAGACTACGACCAATGTGAATGTTATGTATCTGCTTGATTATGTAATCGGATTGGTTCGTTGATGGCGACGAGAGCACGAATTTAGATCGGTAAAAACCCTCATTTTATGTGGGTTGACCGGATGTTTTTTGACTCTGTCGGAGCCACCCATTGTGTTCGGACAGTGGGAGATGGTTCGTGGCAGTGAGAGTGTGCTGTTCGCAAGCTCTGTCGGTGGAAATCGACGGCATGACAACCCCGCGGCGGCGCCGCACGCATCCGGCCGAAATGGCGCAGATCTCGCAGCTGGCGGCCGTGCGATCCCCGGCAGGGCGTCGGCGGTGTGGCTCGGGCAGCAAGCAGAGGCGACGGCGCGGGCGGCAAGCAAGGAGTTGCAGCGGCGGAGTCGGGCCGTTGCCGACACCGATCTACGCCGCCGCAGCGGGCGGCGCCGGTCGGGGTGACCGGTTCCGGTCTCGGCATCGTCCGGCGCTCCTCCGGGCTTAGGTCGATGGCCGAAAACCGGCCGGGACGGTGGTGGCGGTCCGGCCGGTCCGCCGATGTTGAAGACGCTGACGTGGCTGCAACATGGCAGACAGTGCATACGTGGCGCCTACGTGTCGTGCTGACAGTACATGCCACGTGTTACTTCCACGTGGCAGTCAGTAGATGATGTGGTGCTGACATGGCAGATGACGTGGCGCTGACATGTCTGTTGTTTTTTTCTGGGCAGTCCAGTTTCGTCCCGTTTCTTCGTCTTCGAGCTCCGTTTTCGAAGATATGTACTTGTTCGGGCCATGTAATAGATAGATTTTATTTTTCTATGTGTTTGGGCCCGATGACGACATTTATTACTTGCTTTTATTATGTCGTGGATGTTTAATTTCATGTTTTAGCATGATTAATTGTTTTATTAATTGTGCTTAGAAATCATGAAATTAGGGCTTTACTCGTATTTAAAGCATGTGTTAATTTTCTGCGAGCATGTTTTATTAAATGTGCTTAGATTATTATGCTTTATGGATTACGAGCTTTTGTGAGCCCGTTTTGAAAAACCTTTTGTAAGAAAAGACTAAGCAAATATAATTTTGATATTTTTTTATGGTTATTTAAATTATCAAAATAGACCTCCACCAATTGGACCTTAGACAAAGTGATGGAGATCGTAGGTAAACGTCCACCCACGTGGCTTGCCTATCTTCTTTATTCATAAGTTTGTTAGATAGGTTGTCTATAAAAATATTTCAATTCTATTGAGTAGTGGGAGTCAGGTCGTAAACGTCCACCCACGTGGCTTGCGTGCTTGGTTTTCATAAGTACTCTGGTAGATAGAATTGGAATAAGATGGCTAAGAAATCAAATTGAAAGCGGTATGTTCTTCGTGAGGTACTAATTTCGAGAATTTGATTGTCTTGTGTCAAATTGAGTGGTCAATGCTTAGATGTCACCGGGGGTAGAATTCACTTCTCCGAAGTCCCTTCCCTCGTGTTTAATAGTGACATGGTCTAGTTATATCGGACTATTAATTCTATTTGTCATAGGTACTTGACATGGATTAGAATTAAAGTGCTAGGTAAATAGCATGGTCAGGAATTGCATGTGTAAACGTCCACCCACGTGGCTTGCATGTGTGATTTTTGGGCTGTTCGAGTTTTTCAAGTCAATATTGTTTTATCAAAAGGTTACAATATTGTTTGTTAACGAATATAACCTGTGCAATTGTATCTTATATACGTTTATTAATTTTCAGATATGTCTCTAAACCCCGTGGTTCAATCTCTTACCAAGAAACCCTTAACTAGGAGTAATAATTATTTGGAGTTGAAACAAAACTTGGAATATGTTCTTATTGCTGAGGAAAATATGTTTGTCATTACTGAGGACAAACCTGCCAAACTCATCGATCACCCACCGATGCCGAGCGAGATGTAGTGAAAGCATGGGAGCGGTCAAATAACATGGCAAAAGCCTTGATTATGTTGCTCATGTCTCCTACATTACAGCTGCAGCATCGGGGTTTCATCGATGCACGCGATATTTGGATAAATCTCGCACAAATGTATGGTGAGGTTGATAGAACTGCCAAGTTCAACATCATGCGTGACATCATGAGATGTAAAATGGTTGAAGGCAGTTCTGTGCAAGAGCATGTCATGCACATGATTGACCTGTTTAACAGGCTTGACATGCTAGGAGGAGGTATCGACGGTGAAAACAAGGTCGATATCATCCTCCACACTTTGCCCAAGTCTTTCGAGACTCTTCGCATCAATATTTTGCTGTCAAAGAGGTTACATACTCTTAATGAGTTACTTAATGACTTGACTGCAGCAGAGGGTGTGATGGGCGGAGGTGCACAGGTCTTGAACACTTTGACCTCTAAGGGCTCAAAGTTTCCACCGAAAGGTGGGAACAGAAAAAAGGGCTATAGGGGTGAAGGGTCCAAGACAGATAGTGGGAGAAAGCATTTAGGCCCCTCCAGAGACTTGGCTAAGACCAAGGGGAAGGGTAAATGCTTTAACTGTGGCAAGGATGGGCATTCGAAGGCAAAATGCCCTATGCTCAAGGCAAAGAATAAAGGTACTCGCATCGCTCTAGTAACTGAGACTGTATTGGTTTCCTCTTCTACCCATGAATGGGTAGTGGATTCGGGGGCAACTGATCATGTTTGTTACTCCATGCAGGGGTTCCTGCGGATAAGGGATCTGAGTGATGGCGAGGTGATGATCTCAATGGGCGATGGATCAAGAGTTCCTGCAATCGCCATTGGAGATTTATCATTGTGTTTTCTAGATAGAATATTAGTATTAAGAAACGTTTTGTATGTGCGGAATTTAGACGGAACATAGTTTACGTCAAGAAATTGTTTAAGCAAGATGGGTATAAATCTATTTTTGATGATAATGTTTCTATCATGCGAAATGATGATTTCATCTGCAGGAGGCACATTAAACGGAGATCTTTATACTATATCTAGCGAACCTTTACCTTGTTCTTATGTTGCAACTACATCATCATCACCTAAGAAGAGGAAACAATCTTCTAAGGAGAATTCCACATATCTTTGGCATCTTAAACTAGGTCACATAAGCCTTAATAGGATCCAAAGGTTGGTAAAAGATGGTTCATTGGAGTCTCTCCAAGGTTGAACCATTTCCAACCCGCGAACTCTGTTTGGAGGGCAATATGGTGACCGGGCCTTTTAAGGCAAAGGGTAATAGAGCCAAAGATGTGTTGGGATTGATACATTCTGACTTGTGTGGACCTATGTCCACACAAGCTCGTGGAGGTTATGAGTATTTCGTCACTTTTATTGACGATTACTCAAGATTTGGGTATATCTATCTTCTTCGCCACAAGTCTGAATGTTTCGAGAAATTCAAGGAATATAAGACGGAAGTGGAGAAGAAGTTAGATGCCAATATCAAGTCACTACGATTCGATCGTGGTGGCGAGTACCTCGGCCATGAGTTCAAGTGTTACTTGAAAGAATGTGGGATTACATCCCACGGTGACAACACCGAGAACGCCTCGCAGAATGGTGTGTCGAAAGAAGGAACCGAACCTTAATGGTTATGGTTCGATCGATGATGAGTTATGTAACATTGCCAGTTTCGTTCTGGGGATATGCCTTGGACACAGCAGCATATTTGCTCAATCTAGTGCCATCCAAGTCGGTGCCTCAGACTCCTTATGAGTTGTGGTTTGGGCGAAAGCCTAGTTTCAACCACATAAGGATTTGGAGTAGTCCAAAGATACGTGCTGAACAAGCAATCTGACAAGTTGGAGGCAAGATCTGAGGCTATGCTCTTTGTAGGGTATCCTAAGGGAACGAAAGGTGGTTATTTTTATAATCCTAAGGATCAGAAGGTCGTTATTAGCACCAACGCCAGATTCCTTGAAGAGGATTATGTAAATAATCACAAGTCCAAAGTTGACATTATCTTTGAAGAAATTCAAGGTGATCAAGTTTCACTCCATAAGCCAAGTGTGCAAGAAATGTTACCACAAGTAACTGCAAAATCTGTTGACACAGGGCCATTAACCACTAGGCGTAGTGGGAGGGTTGTTTTACAACCCGATCGATACATGTTCGTGGGAGAGACTTCGGATCTTCTCCCAGGCAGACGAACAAGATGTAGTCGACCCCCGGACTTACGCCGGCGAAGCGGTGGGAGATCAAGATGCGAGATTCATGGTAATTCGCTATGGATTCGAGTATGAGTCCATAAGTGCTATGGATGTATACCGGATTACTCAACTACCACAGTGGGTGTACGGCTATTGGTAGTAAATGGGTATACAAGAGAAAGCGAGGTCCCGATGGAGAGGTCACGACTTTTAAAGCCAAGGCTAGTGGCAAAAGGATTTACTCGTAAAGAGGGTATCGATTATGAGGAAACTTTTTGCCCGTAGCAATGCTCAAGTCCATCAGAACACTGCTAGCCATAGCTGCTCACATGAACCTAGAGGTTTGACAAATGGATGTTAAAACCGCTTTTCTATACGGTTACCTTGATGAAGGTAGGGACATCTATATGCGGCAACCAGAAGGTTATGTGAAGCAAGGCGAAGAGCATCTTGTGTGGAAGCTTAAGAAGTCTATTTATGGACTTAAACAAGCTTCCCGGTCATGGAACATTCGCTTCAACGACGTGATCAAATCTTTTGGATTTGTTCAGTGTGAAAGCGAAAGTTGTGTGAACCGTTATTGTGTCGATAGATTCGTGGTTTTTCTTGCACTTTATGTAGATGACATTCTTCTTATTGGCGACAATTTGAAGTTGTTATCAGACATAAAGATATGGTTATCCGAACAGTTTCAGATGAAGGATTTAGGAGAAGCTGCTTACATCCTAGGGATCAAGGTTCTCCGAGATCGCCAGAAACGGATGTTAAGCTTGTCTCAGGCATCCTACATTGATACTGTAATGGCTCGTTTTAGCATGCAGAACGCCAAGAAAGGATTGCTACCTTTCAGACACGTTGTTTCTCTATCCAAGGAGCAGTGTCCCAGGACACCAAAGGAGATAGAGGACATGAGACTAGTTCCTTATGCTACCGCTGTTGGGAGTCTCATGTACGCTATGCTATGTACGAGGCCAGATATCTGTTATGCCGTTGGCATAGTCTCGAGATATCAGTCTAACCCTGGACAGGCTCACTGGATTGCGGTCAAGCATATTCTCAAGTACCTGAAACGGACTCGAGATTATAGTCTTGTTTACCAGTCTGATGATCTAGTACCTGTGGGTTATACAGATTCGGATTTCAAGGCAGATAGAGACGAAAAGAAGTCTACCTCGGGCTATGTGTTTACCTTTCGAGGTGGAGCCATTTCATGGAGAAGTATCAAGCAAAAGTGTATTGCTGATTCTACCATGGAAGCAGAGTATGTTGCTGCTTCTGAGGCCTCTAAGGAGGCAGTTTGGCTCAAGTCTTTCCTCCAAGATCTCGATATCGTTCCTAGTTTGCCTAAGTGTATCACGATATATTGTGATAACTCAGGTGCAGTTGCAAACTCTAAAGAACCGAGATCACATAAGGCGTCTAAACACATAGAGCGTAAGTACCACATTATACGAGAATTCGTACGCCGAGGAGACGTGGTAATTGAGAAGATTGATACAGGGGATAATCTTGCAGATCCATTCACTAAGAGTCTACCACAAGCGTCCTTTGACATTCATGTTCGAGGTTTCGGTTTGTGTAGACTGCCCCCCACTTAGTCAGAAATCTTAGTATAAGTGGGAGAAAGTGATTGTAATAGCTAGTAGTTGAGACACATTGTATACTTAAGATTTGCTTTAAGAATAAGTGGGAGAATTGTTGGGTTTGTATACTGAAAGCAATCTACGTTTTTGATGTAATTGCTTGTATACAATGTTTCCAAATACCACTATTATTATTCTCCTATCTGATTATTATAATTGCACATTTTAGTCCTTTATCTCACAAAAAGTTAGATCATACAGTGTGTAGTAGATCACAAAAGACTGTAGTGATTGGTTGAACTAGTGGGATATAAACAGTTATCACAGCTGAGGTAACTTTAGGACAAGTTACTGGTTTAAGCTGCAATATAGATAAGAAGTGGCTTGTCTTGGTCACTTGTCTATGTTGGTACATTTTATGTATTGATGGACCGCGGTGAGACGTGTTCTTCTATCTGACCCGTGTGAAGAATCAAGGTCTCGGAGACTCAGATATTCTTAAGCTTGATGAGATTTCAGATGAGTGCATATGACTAGTAATCACTTTGACTTACCATGGGTGAATGTCATCGCGATTGGATCTCCGTATCTTGGGTGATTGCTGTTGTGTGTAGCTCGGGCTGGTTATCTGCATCATGCATCCGTATCCTGTTACAGGGTTGATGATATCCCCTTGAGGAGCTCGAAAGGTTTATTCATACTAAACCCTGCAGGTTGATTAAGTTCAAGTATGATAAACAAGGTCGAGTAGTACTACTCAAGGATAAGATATTAATTGTATTAAGTAGTTAGTAACTTAATCAATTAATGGATATTCGATATCTTAAATACGGGGATTAACTGAAGTTAAAAATACAAGCCCAGACTCAACATTTGGGAATAAAGGGGTAGGTCAGCATGGATTCTTTAGTGGAATGTAATCTATGATTGAGAATTAATATTACTCAGGGCTGAGTATGGAAAATTAATTCTCTTGAGGCCCGGCTTTATTTCTTGTATTAGGTCCCTGGACTGGCCCGAACATATGCCCAGTTGATGTTGACATTCTATGACAAACTCACATGATACTTTCTTAGTTACTAATTTACCTGGAATTGTTTGGTTCTTAAACGGATCGAAACAATTGGTAATAGAGTAAGTTGGGCTTGTATATAATTGGCCCAATACTATTTGGCCCTTTGGCCCAATACTATTAGGCCCATTAAGGCCCATTACTATGCAACCCTTCCTCCTATATATAGGGGGCTTGGGATTCATTTCATGGTGCACCCAAGTCTTCGATAACATCCGAACGACGTTTCTTCGAGCCATTGCTTGAGTGAAATATCGTAGGAAGTTTTTCGAACTTGAAAGTTTGTGAGTCGGTTATAGTGTGTCTAGAGCTTTCTAGCGTCTCCGTCCATCCGGAGTTGGGAGCTCGGGCAACGGGAACAGTTCAGAAGACCTTTTCTGAACCGAGTCAAGAAGATCGTATTCTAGGACGATCTAAGGTATGGGACACTATCCCCCTACAGATACAAACTTGATGCTTATATCGAGCAAGCTCTTAGTGATCCGTTCTCGAGGATAGATTCTCTACTTATAGTCGTAGTGACTTTACAAGGGTTTCAAACTTAAAGAGTTTGAGGCTTCTCCAACTATGAGGAAGTTCTTACAATAAGAAAGATTTCACACGAATGTGAACTTCCTCGGGGTTTATAAGCTATGAGTATTACAATTAAGCTTGCTTAGATAAGAGAAGGGGAACAAGGATAACTCTAAGTGACGAACTAAAAAGTTCTTCTATGACTGCAAGTTCTTCACTGGATTCTTCGATGAGTGTTAAGAGTTTTTGTGCGTCGATAGCTTTGGTTCCCGGTGGTGTCTCTGCATGAAGACTCTCCTCTTATATAGTCGTCGATTGTGAATAGATCCGTTGGAGAGGGGTCTAGCCACGTGTCAAAACGACAAGGAAAACGGCTCCTCAAATTTGAACGTTGATGAGTAGGTGCACTGTAGAGATACGCCTCTTTTTTAGTCTATGAGCAGCTTTTGTCAGAAAAGATAAAGCGTTGTCGGTTCCTTATTGGTGGAGGTAGATTGGTAGGTGAGACTTGTCAAACATCAAGGTTGACTTCCTCTGAATCATCGGACCTTCAATTGAAGTGACTTCCTACTGACGTTCTTCTAAGCATCAGTGCATGGGCACGAATTCCTGTGCAGATTATGTTGGTGGTCGGCTGACCAACTGACTTCTTCGATCCTGAGTCCATCAGTTGAGTGCAAGTTCTTCTACTGAACTCTACAGCTACTGAACTCTAGCCTACTGAGTTCCTAACATGCTGAATTGAAACTAAACTATTACAAGAACAAAGGTTCATCATTCAGCTAGGGGTTTTGGGATCTTCAAATCTATAAATATGGTCTATTGAACCTTCATCCCAACAATTTCCCCCTATTTGATGATGCCAAAACCTTTTACATCTTCTACCAAAGAAACATGCTAAGGTTAAGAGCTACTGCTACTGAGTAAAGATCTATTACAAGGAATGCTCCAGCCAACATATGAAAGCTGACTAAATAATGAAAAGAAGGAATCAGAGCAATCACAAGTAAGAAGATATCAGAGTTGTCTTATGTTATCAAGCAGTATATCAGGGCCACATCAAATTAACACAGTTAGAATGTTGAATGTATCAGAACTTACAGAACTTACAGTTAGAATGTTGAATGTATCAGAACTTACAGAACTTAACACATCAAATTTGCCAGATTGATCCAACAAAGTCTGAATTTCAGCAAGGAGGGGTGGGTTTGCAGCTGTTAGAAAGTCTTTGAAGAATGTGTCAGCATCAGTAGAGTCTTCATTACCAACTTTCCAGATATAAAATCTTTTGATGAAGCCCACTTTCATCTGTTCCCACTTCTGATTCAGTTTGCGAGGTACCCAGTCATCAGTTCTCTTAAAGATGATCCTCTTTACTTCACTGACCGGTTTGCAGCTGTTAGAAAGTCTTTGGAGAATGTGTCAGCATCAGTAGAATCTTCATTACCAACTTTCCAGATATAAAATCTTTTGAAGAAGCCCACTTTCACCTGTTCCCACTTCTGATTCAGTTTGCGAGGTACCCAGTCATCAGTTCTCTTAAAGATGATCCTCTTTACTTCACTGACCGGTTCCCTTCTCCTGAAGTACCTAGAAGAAGTAGGTATGCTTATGTTCTTCACGGGGACCCTCTCCCTTGCTTCTTTCTCAGTCCGCAGCCTGAGAGACTCTAGATCAGCTAGACGAATCCTTTCCCTAGCTTCTCTAATTTGCCTGGCCTTAGCTGTTCTGTCCAGTGCACGCTCAACTGTGTCCCATATTTCCTTCATCTCAAGCTCTTGCTCCTTCGAGGGGATAGTGGAGGGCACGTACTGATCTTCTGAGTCAGCAGGCGATGAAGATTTGGATTTGGATGCAGGTGCACCTTGCTTCTCAGTTTTGGACTGTTCGGGTTTGGACTGTTTGGGTTGAGCAGCTGCTGAAGATCTAGATTGTCAGGGAATAGCAGATCTGGTGCAAGTCGACGTTGGAGTACGGATTTGTACTCCCTTCTTGGCTGTCAGCTTCTTCTTAGCATTCTGCTCTTCAAGTTCTCTGGCCAGCTTAGCATCAAAAGCTATCTGTTCCTCTCGCGACCTGAACTTGAGTTTCTTCTCCTTGGGCGGACTGGGGTCAGCAGGGGCCTTACCCTTGCCTTTGTCGGATTTCTTGGCGGGAGGTGGCGATTCTTCAGTAGGCAGGCTTTCAATGTACTTGGCCACCTCAGCCACATCCACATCAGTAGGTTCACAGTAGGGGCTTCCCCCTGAGCTGAACTTGGTTCTGCGTCCTGTTGATCTTCTGCCTTGAGGAGGGCTCTATGTGACAGACTCCACATAGCAGTCTGACACTTGACATTATATATTATAGTACTATTAAATAAAAAACATATATTTTAATAATAGGTGTCCGGCTAAATAATATTTATATTTAAATACTTGTTAAACAAATTAAACATTTCATTGGGAAATCTCACACCATAATACTTCCTTGCACGTATTTAGAGATGTGTTATGCACTAATTTGCACGTTGGTCTTCATTAGTAATTTGTACATATGGATATAATAAATATAATAACATGTTAAAAGTGTATCATTTTTTCTCTTTAGATTGTCTCATTAAAAATATTTCATTTTAAAAAACGCAAAGAATGCCTAATTTATTAAAGTCAAATAATACATACCACAAAATACAATTTAATAAATGTATTCAAAAGAAACTATACAATTCTTACTTTAACGTTGCGGAAGGCGTCCCATAAATCTTGTTTCACTTTCTTTTTTTAGCTGTCTCACAATCCTTGTCTTATTTTCTAAAATAGTAAATTATTACATATATTTTATTTGAAGATCTCACTTTACTCATAACTAACCACTCGGGACAATAATTGTTCAACTTTCCACTTGATTAAATTTTATCATAACTAATCTCGGATATCAAAAGACATTTCAATACTAATTGAGATTGCGGCCGGCACCCCACACCCCCTTTTTTATTTTTAATTTTGTTTTAATTTAATTTAATTAATTTAATTCTTTTAAATTTTAAATTTTTTATGAACAGAAGTGTTTTTTGTTGAGTATCATTTGTTTCGAATAAAAGTGTCATTTGCATCTATCATGACAATTGATACACAATAAATGACGCATTTTTAACAACAAATGACCCTTTGTTCAAAAATTAACATTTCTTTCCTAATCCAAAGACATGTTTTCGAAACAAATCATATTTTTTTTAAAACAATTGATACTAAATAAATGATATTTTTGTTAAATAAAATGACTATTTTGTTCGAAATAAATGATACTGTAGAAATGATACTTTTTTTCAAAAACAAATAATACTCTACAAATAAAACTTTTGTTCAACACAAATGATACTTCCGTAAGTGATGGTGGAAATCATTCCAAACGAAAATGACACTTTTGTATAAAAACAAATGATTCTTAACAAATGACATTTTTGTTCACAATAAATGACACACCATGATTCGCGCGATAAGTTTAGTTCCTTGAAGTATTAATCCTTGATTCTAATGAGGATGTAGTGGCTGGTTTTTCGTCTAGTATGTGTGCTTGAACAAATAAAGGTGAATTTGTTTGGATTCTGTTGAATGAGGCTTGATCTCCCTGTCTTTTTTTGTATTGAGTTTGTAGCTTAGATGAAAGGCATAAGAATTGCAATCTTGCAGATTGGAATAGCTTGGGTAGATTTAGTTGAGCAAGGGAACAAAGCTTTTCTTGGCATGTTGTGTATTATCTTTTCACTGTAGGATCTGTGTAATATTTCTTCCTCATTTCTTATCCTCAATGCTTGATCTTGTGCAAATGACCTTCTCAGTTGCACAAATACAACTGTAGGTTGTTGGACTCATTGATGATTGTGGCTCCACAAATATGCAGTTGTTCTTATTTGAAGCCTTATTACTCCGAGAACTTTAGCAAAGCCTACTTGGTATATATTGGAGTATATTTATGCTAGTTCCTAGGGGTTATAGGAATGCATTGAATTCTATTACTGTACAAGTTTTAAAGCTGTATTTATTTTTACTACTGCTAAGCGTTTGGATAGCGACCAATAAAGCTTGGATTTGTAAACTTTGCCACTATGTTTTAGCATATATCCAATTGTTCTTACAGAGGTTGTTCGGAGTTTGTCTTAGGCTGGGGTTGGATACTTATATGTGTATGGACAGGTGAGTCCATTAGAGATATACTCCCTCCGTCCCAAAGAATGTGTTTTGTTTCTTTTGGGCACGGTTATTAAGTAGAGTTGAAAGTTGTGTAAAGTGATGGGTTCCACAAATAAAATTAGTAAGGAGAGTTTAAAGTTGTGTATGAAGTTGTGCAAAGTGATGGGTCCCACAAATAAAATATTTGTAAAATAATTACCATTTATAGAAATATGACACATTCTACGGGACGGCCCCGAAAAGGAAAACAGTACACATTCTATGGATGATGGGAGTATTTTCTAGGAATTGGTGTAAACATTCATCATCTTTAGCTGAGCTGAAGTCTGGAATAGTTCATATCCTTCCCTTTCTCTCTCATGATGTTTTGACCTATTCGAAAACATATGTTTTCACCTCAACTGGAATTTTCATTTGTTCAATGAAATGACAATATGATAGGATTAATGCTGCTAATTCTTAAAGTTGTTTTCATTTTTTTTTTTTCTTTTATCAATGTGAATTAAAAATATTGTGCTAATATGCATTCAATATTAGTAATACATCGCAGAGCGCATATCAAATTATTCAGATATGTTTCATCTGTACAAGGAATTGGATGAAGCTTTATGTCCCATATGCATGGATGATCCCCCCACAACGCTGTTGTTCTCATTCTGGGTGTGACTCGTTACACAGATCACATACAAACTCGAAGTAAGTCTTTAGCACACATGGGCATACCAGAAGAAGGGAGAGTATGGGGAAATCTTGATGTCCAAAGAAGTGTCACCAAATGTGAGATGCCCTTTTTTGTCGTGGATGCATCCAGCTTTCCATACGGAAGTACAAAATGCATACAGCTTGAAGAAGCTCGTGGGCGTGGTTGGTGTCTCTTGATAAAGATTTCGCAAAGTATGAGGCAAAGTAGTGTCAAACTGAAGCTCGACGTGGACGAACTTTACTGAACTACTTGAATTAGAGCAAAGAAAGAAGCCTTCTTTTTAAGATAACAGATCTTTATTCTCCATTTCTCAGTCACTAGAATTTTGTTATTCATAAACTGTATGCGATTGCTACTACAAATTACACACAACATTTCAAAAGGTTCAGATACATAAAGTCACAACACTGTTATCCTTATTTTGCATCCTTGGACAGGAAGTTGCTTCCACTGGTTGTGCGGGCGTTGGTGAGGTCATCGACACAATCCCTTCTCTCAAGAACAGCAGCAGCACCCATACCTGAACCTGAAAATCCACCAGCCATGTTCATATATGCTATGCCATTTCCAACAAGAGAAAAAGAGTGGGGCATTATACCTATGCACATAGATATCACACCAAATCGACAGTCCTTGCCGCGGCGTTTCATCTCATTAAGTAGTGTAGCAACACAACGAGCCCCTAAAGTAGATGTGAGCAACAATCCAACTAGCGATCATTCTCTTGGTTTAATGGCAAAACAATGAACTTGTAAGAGATTGTTATATTACCTGTAGCTCCCAAGGGGTGTCCAAGGGCAATTGCCCCTCCATTCACATTCACTTTTTCAGGATCAAGGTCCAATTTCTTGCAGCAATATACGAACTGGGAAGCAAATGCCTGTAAATTTAATGGCAACCGGGTGGGTTTGAGGTTTGCTACTGTTCTAACTTGCTTGAGTACTAATATTGTTACTTAGCCAACAATGTACCTCATTTATTTCGAACAAGTCAATGTTGTTAAGTTCGAGACCAGCTGACTTGACCGCGGCTGGAATAGCAACGGCTGGGCCTATACCCATAACGCCAGGCTCCACTCCAACAGCAGCAAAACTCCTGCACGAAAAAAAACATGATGTTTACAGAAAAGGTTGAAAGCCAAAATCTAACCACGTGATTTTGTTTCTCAAGAAAGTTAACATATCTCTGCTTAAAAAAAGGGTAGACGGGACAAAGACTTCTTAAGAGAATTATCAAGCCACAAAAGCATCGCATACTCCAGAGTATATCATCATTACCTATCATGTATGAACACAAAAACAATGCATAATGCAGAAATAATACTTTGAAGCCTGCCAATCCCTTTCAACTATTTAACCTATTCATAAAAATGTAAATATACTGGGCCTGCTACTGTTTTACTAGCTTTTGTGAAGGTAGGGAATTTACAATTTTTAGGGGCAGAATAAACATTGAGCTTTCCTGTCTATGATAACTGAAACACCAATGCAATTAACTAGATCAAAAGATTCAAGTACTAGAGTAACATGTACACAAATCATCAGGAGACATGCACCTGAATACGCCAAGAATTGGAAGCCCCTTTTGTATAGCTAAACTCCGTTTCATAAGAAGAACAGCTCCAGCACCATCGCTCACCTGACTTGCATTTCCTGTGAAATTGTTGGAGGGGTTCATCTTAGTCATAATCAAACTCAAGGAAGGGTAGATCCATGTCAGAGTCTCTTGATTCTTAGTCAAAATAATCTAGTAGTAATCCACCAAGTAGTAACATGTCAAAGTAACACTTTTACCAGCAGTTGTAGATCCATCCCTCTTGAATGCAGGCTTCAACTTTGCCAGGTCTCTCATGTTTGTGCTTGGTCGAATCCCATCATCTACTGCAACTATAACAGGTTTTGCCTCACCAGTTTTTGGGTCCACAATCTTCAAAGAAATATCATCAAGGTGCACAACATAAAAGTGAGATAATATATATATTATAAATCACATGCATGAGTATATTGCAAGTTCATTTTTACCTTGGTATTAACTGGAACTATTTCATCTTTAAATTTCCCTGCTGCAGTTGCAGCAGCAGCTCGTTGATGAGAGATAACCTGTTGATCCAATTTCAAGAAGGGTATAATCATTAACCAGTTTGATATATTTCATATTTACATTCAAACATTGAAAAAAACTCACAGCAGCTTGATCTTGTTCTTCTCGAGTCACGCCAAAGCGTTCTGCAACATTTTCAGAAGTAACACCCATTGGAAGGAGACAATCGCGAGCTTGAGTGAAAGTCTCTTTCTGTAAACAACATATGCTCAGAGGAAGCAGTCAGGTCAATGCCTAAAATAAATGGTTTGTTGCAGAAAGATGAAAAGAAATGAACTTATAACTTGCACATACTTTCGGGTTATCTGACTTGAACTTGTCAACATTGTCTACTGACATAGACTCCAATCCAGCGGCAATGCCTGCACGAAGTTAATAACGATTGACATCAGCATAAGATTTTTAACCATAAAAACTGATTTGTCATTACCTATGTCATAATATCCAGATTTTATGAAGGCAGCAACATCTGCAACGGCCTGGAGACCAGAAGAACATTGTCTGTTGACTGTTCTGATAGGTACAGTATCTGTGTAGAATTCAAGATTTATAATCAGTTAGGAATAACATAAAGAACAGAATGCCTAAATAGTCCAAGGGTGAAGAATATGTGCTGCACGGGGTGTCTCAAGATTCAAAGAAACTTGAAAAACAGTACATTATGAAGCAGCATAGAGTGTGAAACAGAATGAACTGGGATTCTATAGTGGATAAAAACGATACCAGGAAAGCCGGCATAGAAAGCTGCCATCCGGCACTCAATAGCTCTGAGTGAACCTGGAGCCAGAACTGTTCCTACAACTATATCTCCCACCTCATCAGGATTCAAATCTGTTCTCTCAATCAATGCCTGCAAGCAGAAGAAGATTAAATAAGGATAACAGAAGAACACAATCAAACCAGAGCAACATTTGACAACAAATAACAAGCAACATATTACGAAAGTTTCATCTAAGGCATTCCTCTACCAAAGTTTAAGTTATCTAACCCATTTTTGGGGACTACATTGTGCAGAAAAAGAAAAAACAAATTGTTTGTCCCAATTTCCACATTTTTATTTAGCACATCTTTACCCGGCTGATAGTCGTGTTTGAACTGTGAACTAAAACTTACCTTTAGAACAGCGGCAAGCAAATCATCCGGTAGGGTATCCTTGAACCCCCCTCGTTTAGATTTGCATATGGCAGTTCGATAAGCTCTGCAAGACATGATAGATGCAAGCTTTCAGTAGGTATGACTTTTATAAGTCCAGACCAAAGTAAAGAAATGGATAACTGATGTTTAAAGCAAGGAAACTCACGCAACGACAACAATGTCGTCTCCAAAGGCAGTTGTTCTTTGATAACCACCGCCATCCCCCGCCAAACATGCTGAATGCTGTTAAAGAAAATCAAAAGGATGATGGTGCTGAAGATTTTCATATGATTATAACAATGCAACAGTTTGATACCTCAACATCATTCGGATATCTTTTTGGACTATAGCACACATGCTGTGCAACACTCAAGTTTATAAATTAATAATATAAACAAACATTCAATACTTGTAACCAAATTTCTCTACCTTTAAGCTGATCAACCACAACCACTTACAAGTTACTACTGCTTCCTTTTACAGTCAGCTACTTGCCTTATACTGTTTATATTTATTGAATGTATAATGATGTCAGTCGATGAAAGCTAGTAAAATGGCAAAGACATATCCACACACACACACATATTGCAGGTTTATTCTGTACTACATCTGGTGTCTATTTAGCATATGCACATAATCACGTGCATACCTACACGAGTATTTTAAGGTCATCTCCAATATATAACACCATTTTAAGGTGAATTATGAACCAGACTGAGATATTTTAGAACCAAATATTTTCTATTACTCCAATTTTCACGCCAAAAAGAACACTATGTTATTAAGATTATTTTTGATGTGGCTCAATTATGCATTAACGAATTCAATTGTTTGATCCCGTGTTTTTTATTGAAATAATTTAGTTTTACAGAGAAAGAGAGATGATGAGGTTGAATGAGTCAACGATGTTTCTGAAAATCATAACGAAGTGAAACTGAGCAATAATTGCACCTCAAATGAATTTCACTCGAAAAAATTATTTTTGGTCCGTTATCTTGGTGCCCGATTCACTTTGACCCATTATTTTGGTCGAGTCCAATTTTAGTCCGTTAATTTGACAAATTGTCCATTTTTAGTCCATTTCATAAAATTGACCAAATTTATTCAATTTTGGTCAGTCATGTAAATATAAAAAATTAAAAATCTTCCTTTTTAATATTATAATATATTTGTAATATCAATTTTCATCTCTTTATATTATAAATGTCCAACTTTAACCTAGGTTTAAAAAAGATCTAAAAAATGAGATTCATTATTTTTCTTAATATGTTAAACCTAGGTTTAACATATGTATTTTTAAAAATGAGGTTGATTATTTTTCTTAATATGTATTTTTTTAAATATGTATTTTTAAAATTTTCTTAATTATTCGCGTCTATCTCCGGGCCGAATTTTATATTTTGCTTATGTTGTTTGTTGAATAATTTTAGAAAATTATGCTCGGAGATAGATTCGAATAATTAAAAAAAAATTAAAATAATAAATATAAAAAAAATAATCAACCCATTTTTTTTAACATAATGGATTAAAACTGAACATTTATAATACAAAAAAGATAAAAATTGATATTATAAATATATTCTAATATTAAAAATTTATTTTTAAATTTTTATTTTTATTAACTCAACGGATCAAAATTGAACAAATTTGGTCAATTTTGTAAAACGGACTAAAGAGGGATAATTACCAAATTAACGGACTAAAATTGAACTCAATCAAAATAACGGACCAAAGTGAATCGGGTGTGGGCCAAAAATGATTTTATCCCGAATTTCACAGCAAAAACATAGAGTAGTCCGCCTCAAGTAAATGAGATGTTCAGAACTTTCCATCGACTAAAATCAAGATAGAGAAGTGAAAAAGACAAAACTCACGGAGAGGGAAGACTGAGGGGCATGAAGAGAAAATGACGAAGGCCTCAAATGCTCCAGCAGAACTCTCTGTCTTTCAACAGCTCTCTCCATTCTCTCTCACTTGTTTCTCTCTCTTGATAGCAAATGTTGTTACAATTTAAAAGGTGGATCTCCAGTGAGGCAGCTTATTTAATGGAGTAGCAATAAAGAAGAAAAAGTGAGGAAATTATGGCGTCGTATGGACGGTGAGATTGAAATACTATAATGCCTAATAGGCTACGAAACTTCCCTTCAAATTCCACGTTTTTCTTTTTATGCAAATTCCACGTTTTCACTTTTAAAGTTTTTCAAAATTATAAATAACTGAGATTAGATTTAAAATGGCAGGAATAATTTTTTAAAAAAACAACAAATTCATGAACAATATAGTAGTATTATTATTGTACAATAATTATGCAAGTATGGACAAATAAAAGTTTGTGCGCAATTTGGTCAGGCGCGCACCAAAAAATATCTCGATAAGATATTTTAGAAGTACAACATTTAACAAACGATATAAAAATATGTTAGCAAATGCAAAAATGTAACTTACCAATAGTTATTTTAGTCGTGGTAAATAACTTTGGATGTCAGCGCGCTAAATATCTAATAAGTATATTGTTAGTTACGAACCTGAGAATGCAGTTGTTAATTCGGTTTCTCTAGAGAGAGGAATTATTGGAAGCACGAGGATTTCTTTTTGTCCTTCACATTTGATTATCTCCTTTATTTGCTTGTTGTTGACGGAAGCTTCTTTTGGGGCAACTGGCGAGTAGCTTCTCTAGGGTGCGGTGTATGCCACCGGTCGAGTAGTTGGGTGGTTTCTTTGATCCGTTACAGTTTCATGGTTGTTAAAAAACTTATTATAAAATGCAGTAAGTGGGCTGCACAGTCAGTAACTTTGACCACAAATTTGAGCCTCGAAAGTTGATAGTTTATTGAAATAAAATATACAGCGTCGAACTATGTTTTTAGTAGATGATCGTAGTGTATTTCGTTTCTCAATTCCGATTCTCAATAAGTGAGAAATAGCTGCTCGAAGTTAAACGCGTAAAGTGAGAATTGATTGAAGTGGGCTTGTTTGGTGGACTTTTGGCTTGTTTGGGCATAGTTTTGCCACAAATTACTACTAGAGATTTTGTAGCCCAAAAGAGTAGAATATGAACGGATTCATATTTGTTCTACTCTCCACCATCATTCACGTCTATGGGAATCTAGAGAGGTGTGTAATTCCAAATTTCAATAATGGTCTTGTTGGGAGATGATTCAGCTGTTGTTTAGTGATTAGATGATTTGGCTGATCCCAAAATCTTATCTTGATTGGTGAATCATTTCTATGTAAAACTTAACACCTTTGTCTTTGAGTTATTCAGACTCAGTAGACTCGCCTTCAGCATGGTCCGGCTCAGCAGTTCCATCTACTGTCCATCACTAGACTATCCGCCGCAGTGCTATGGAGTGAAAATTTAGTATGGCTGGACTCAGCTGGAGCAGCATACTGAAAGGTGTTCAAGAGTCAGTAGAATTGGACTCAAAGATGAGCAGCGTTTTCGAACTCGTAGTCTTGACATTCAGTAGAGTTGAACTCAGCAGGGGTATACTACTGAACCTTTGGGTCAGACTCAGCAACGGTCTGTCAGTTGCTTTAACTGACAGTGGACCTCAAGTCAGATTCAATAGAGTTGTCCGAAGTCATACATCTGGGAAAGGTCAGCTTCAGATCAACTTTGAAGTGTGAATATGTCTCAACCACTTTTCTGTACCTCGACTAATGACAAGCAGCCAGCTGACAAAGTTTCTGACAAAAGCTGCAAGTCAACCACTTTCTGCAAAGAAGCGGATTCTACAGAATTCAAAGGAATGAGTTGTTTGCTACCTATATAGAGTGACACATGGACTGTTTCGTCTCCAACAGATCCATTCATGCTCACTGCTATAAATAGAGAGAAGGTTGTGGTCTTTCAAGTTGCACTACACGATCATACAAGCGATCATACGAGAACTCAAGCATACAACGAATCAAACCTCTAAAACACTTAGTGATTATTCAGTTGAAGAACACGAACCCAGAGTTGATTATTCCTCTTTGTTCTTCGCTCTAGAAGCCTTTCTCGTTCCCACCCTCTAACATTAAGCTCACTGTAATATCTATAGCTTAAACCGAAGGAGTTCATTTATTGAACTATTCTTAGTGTTAAGAACTCCTTCATCGTTGTAGATACATTCAAACAATATCGTTTATAAACTGAGACTTGCTCAGTATAGTCACAAGTAAAAGTTTGTCACACGTACAAACTAACTGAGACTAACTCAGTATAATAAAATAGTGTCCTGTTTTGTTTGGGACAAGTGGAAGTAGGATCTTGCATATCCGAACCACTTTAAGAACTATTGTGTCGTTTAACTGTTGCATGATATAACTGCTCATACTGAAAAATATCTTTACAAAATCATACAACTGCTATTTCAGTACAAAGCTAAAACATCGCACTAATCTACAGAACAGCTTTAATAAACAAACGTTTTCGAAACAAACTGAATCGGGCCTACACATTTCCACACGCTATTGAACCTCTGCTGAACGCTTCTGAATTCTGACTTCAGTCAGGTAGCAGAACTCAGCACATTCAGTCACTCTGTCCGCGCGATCAAGATTAACTTGCTTGGTCTACTGAATCTATTCAGTAGACATCTTCCGTGAAACGGACTGATCGCGTTTTGATTTTGAGAAAAAGGTTTTCAGGTGTATTAACCCCCCAACACCTGAACGTTTGACTCGGGACCAACAATTGGTGTCAAAGCAGGAGTTCTTTTGACTCTTGTTTTTTTGAAACTGGTCTACACGAACTGATCCTTTTGAAAATGTTTTTCACAGCATAACGTCTCTTCATACATCCTTAACCCATTATTTAATATGTCTGATATGTCAAGGATCCGGATGGTACCCATGTTCTCAGTAGAGAACTATGGAGTATGGTGAGTCAGAATGGAGGCGCATCTGACCTCACTACACGACAACATGTCTGATGTGATGGAAATCGGTCCAATTATTCCTATGATAAACAATGTAAAATTCATCAAGGAAGGTAGAGCTGAGACAGGGGAGATGGTCGTCAAAGACAAATCTGAATACACCCCTAAAGAGAAGAAGCTTCACAATCTAGATAGAGTTTCTCGTAATGTTATTCTAACAACTCTTAGTGATTCTTATCTATGCAGGATTTAGGACTGCAAGTCCACGAAGGAACTCTGGGATGCGCTGACGTTACTGAGTCGGGGGACTTAGAAGATAAAGAACAACAAACTGACACTAGAGCTCTAGAAGCTTGAGAGGCTCACCCTCATGCCCAATGAGAAGATTGAAGATCTAAACGACAGAATCACCAAGATCATGAATTCAATCAACGGGCTAGGGAAGATGCTCTTTAATAGTGAGATGAACTTGAAGATACTGCGGGCGGTGCCTGAAGGACGCTGGAGTTCATTCGCCACGTATCTTCGATACTCTGACCTTGATTCTATTTCTACTGATCATATTTTCTCTGAATTAAAGGCAGAGGAGTTAGAGTTCTTCTACCTCATAAGATAAGGGATGGAGCTGACACCCCACATGATCATTCCCTAAAGGTATCAGTCATCACTCCACAAGCAGCAGTGAGCAACCATACTACGTCGACAAGCTCTGTCTTGATTCCTACTAAAGGAACCTTGGCTAAACGATATGCTCTGCTGGCCCTCAAGTATCAGAGAGAGAAGGATAGGAGGGTCAAACTGAAGAAATCCTACCAGAAATCCCGAGGTAAGTATGAATCACCTTCTAAAGGAGATCATAACTCGAAACTCTCTGAATGCAGGAATGAAGAATCTGCTTCGAAACCTGAAAAGTCAGAACTGAAGTTGCGTCTTCTTCAAGACAGCAACAACTCGCCGCCTCTGAGCAGAGGATCAGTAGTTCATCATATCAGATTAGGCCAATCACTACTGTATCCTCGAGGAGTATCAACAGAGCCATTCACAAACAAGGAGACAAAAATCATCTCCTGGCTAAAGATGTGCACCTAAGTGGGCACAGTACACAAAAGCTCAAACTGAGCAGATTGATGCCCCCACTGGAGAAGTCAAGAAGGTTTATGAAGCTCCAACGCCCAACATTTAGGATATCATCGAGACTGCTCTAACAGCTCAGAAGCAGGACTTAGCCACACAGTGCCAACAGTTGCTTGAATCTCAAGCTCAACAATTCTCAGAGCAACTAGTTGTGGCAATGGCTGAAGTCCAGAAGACGATGGATGAAAGGAACAGAGATGCATCATCCAGTGTTGCCAAAGCTCTTGAAACTCAAGCCACAACTTTAGACCTCATCCAGTCGGACTCCCAGAGGCTACTAGACGCATCATTACTGCAGCATAGAGCCCAAACTGATACCCTGATCCAGGAGATACGTCATGATCATGAAAGGGATTGGGAGAAATACTGCGATGCTATCGAGGACCTCAACTCCTCCTTCACCCAGATCAAGCATTCTCTATACAACCTACGAGAAGACGTAGTTGCTGTCAAAACCCTGCTGGCCTCGACTGATGATGCCAAAAAGGGGGAAGATAAGAGGGTAAGGGAAGGAAAGGATAGAGAAGAAGAAAAGGACGGGGTACAGAAAAAGGGGGAAGAAATCGAAGAGATTGAGGAGTTCATTGTATCTAATCTCCCCCTCCCCACAGTCCTACAAGAAGAAAAGGCTAAGGAAAAAGCCACTAAAGGCCTTGTAGAGCCTCAAAAGCAAATAGAGAAGCTGACAGTGCATGTTGGAGGATCAGGAGAAGGATCCTCAACTCAGGCACACATCGATGAGATAGCCGAGTTCATCGAGGGGACATTGCCAATTCCGCCGAAGAGGTCTGGCAAAGAGATAGCTACTGAAAGCTCTCCCCCTCCATCGCCTAAGTTCAAATAAAGGAAAGAACAAGAGGCTCATGATGAACTTATGGCTCAATAGTTGCAAGCTCAGCTAGATCAGGAAGCCATAATAGAAGAAGAGGCCAAACTGAAGAGAAAGCCAAAAGTCCCTTTTGCAAGGCAGTCAAAGACTCAGGCTCAGCGGCAGAAAGCTCAGTTGAAGCCAACACCTCCTAAAAAGACTCAGCAGAAGCCTACTGAAAAATCAGCTTCTGAGTCTATTGAAGAGTCTGACACTGACAAGCTGCCACTATCTGAAAGGCTGAAGAAGAAAGCTCCTAAACTTACAATTAAGCAGATAGCTGAGGAGAAAGCCTTATAGGACGCAATGGAAATTGGCCTCGACTTCACAGCTAGAGAAAGGCTGACAACTGAAGCCAAAGAGAGACTGAGGAAAGCTGAACTGGCAGAACATATTGCAAAAACTGAGAAAGCAGCCAGGGAAGCAATTACAATCAAGAGCAGAGAGATCCCGACCACTTCCAAATTCTATAGGCGCGGTGGACAGAAGCATCACTTGAAGAAAACTCCATACCGCCGCACAGATAAGTGGATCCCTTGGAACCTCAACGAGCAGTGGGAGAGTCTAAAAGAGGACTTCATAAAGAGTTATTATGTATGGCAATGCTAGCCAAGCGACACTCCAGTGGATAAGTTGTTCGATCAATTCTTATACAACTATGATCCCAACTTCCGAGCTTAGATTAAAATTCTTCTATACAGTGTCACTGAAAGTGCCTGCATAGAGACAACTGACTCCCCCAATGACTCTTGAAGGTAACAGATGTTGGGATTTTGTATACTGGAAGCACTTTTTATGCTTGTATACAATGTGTGTTGTCCCTACCACTATTTTATTCTCCTATCTGATAAATATATATATTTGCACATGTTATCCTTTACCTTGTATAAAAGTTAGATTTGTGTGGTGTGTCGGGTATCACAGAAGACAACACAAATTGGTTGAACTGACAAGATATAAACAGTTATCACAGCTGAGACAACTTAAGGATAAGTTGTCGGTTTAAGCTACAGTTTAGATAAGAAGTGGCTTGTCTTAGCTGCTTGTCTTTACTGGTACACTTAAGGTGGTGTATTGACGGATCACAATGAGATGTGTTTTCCTAACTGACCTTAGTGGAAAACTAAGATCTCGGTGACTTAGCTGGTGTTAAGCTTGGTAAGACTTCAGCTGAGTACATTTGACTATCTATCACTTTGACCTACTATGGTGAACGTCATCGCGACTGGATCTACATATCTTGGGTGTTAGTAGTTATTTGTGGCTCAGGCTGGTTGTCTGTATCTTGCATCCGTATCCTAGTAAAATGGGTTGATAATATCCCCTGAGGAACTCGAAAGGATTATCACACTAAACCCCGCCGGTTGATTAAGTTCAGGTGTGTTAATAAGGTAGAGTGGTACTACTCAGGAATATAAGATGTTAATTAATTTAAGCTGTTAGTGAACTTAATTAATTAACGGATATTTCTATCTTAAATACGGAGATTGATTTAGTCTAAAATACAATCCCTTGTTCAATTTGGGATAAAGGGGTAAGTCAGCACATATTCTCTAGTGGAATGAATCTGTGTTTATTAATTAATCTTGCTCTGGGTTGAGCATGGATAATTAATTAATTTGAGGCCCAGCTTTGTTTCTTGTATTGGATCCCTGATCTGGCCCAATTAGTTGCCTAGTTATTTATTGTCTCTCAGAAATCATTATTAATGGATTAATGTATTTTTACATTATTTAATAATATTATTTATCTTGGATTAATTGGCTGGGCCAATTAATTGATAAATATTAGTAGCCCAGTAAATTAATTAATTATATTATGGGCTGGTTATGTGGAAGCCATTAGAAATATAATTAAATTAATGAGATACAAATATATTAATATTATATTGGCTTTTGAAGCTTATATATATTAGTATTATGTTCAGAAATAGATTACACTCATTCATAAAATTGGAGACGCTAAACGTGAGTGAGGGAGAGACAAAATATTATTTTCTTCAGTTCTCTGACCACCCAGAGGAAGAAAAAGGCCGGGACACAGATCAGAAGATGTGACACAGGAGCAACAATCAAAGCCGCGACAACATATGAAGGAGGAAGGTATCGTTCCTAACCATCAATTATCCTTCAATTGGTATCAGAGCCTAATTGAAGGTAACATATGCTCGAAGGAGATAGACAAAGCGCCTGCATACAGACAACTGACTCCCCCAATGACTCTTGAAGGTAACATATGCTCGAAGGAGATAGAGAAAGAGGTGGAGATAGCCATGGAGCACAATGAGCTTTCCTCTCAGACACAACAAGATCTTCCACATATCAAGCGTCCCAGGGAAGCGATCTACAGATCATATGGGCTAGATCTTCCAGAGGCCAAGTCTTCTGACTTCAAATCAAGAATTCAGAAGTTCAGATCTCAGTAGCAGCAAACTCAGTCTTTCAGTCAGTCTTTGCCTTTCTCTCTCTTTTCTTTTTATAGTGTAGTACTGATGTATTTGTAATCAATTTCATATCAATGAAATCAGTATTTCACTTGGCTAGACATCCACTCATTGTCTTATGGCTATGTCGTTTATTAACACGACTGATCACTGAAGTGATCAACACACACTCACTACCTGAATTTCTTTTGATGTGCCTTTGAGTAACTGTTAACCTAAGTTGTATTTCTTTCAGTTGTTAATAAATGAGTTTAGTGTTTAGTGGTTTTGGCACCATAAATTAGGGAGAAATTGTAGGGATATGACTCAATGGTCAGGAGACTATTGTTAGGGCGATATGAAGAATATGAGTCAGTAGATGTATCTGAATAGTTCTTGTTATAGAGGGAAATTATCGGATATGCAGAGACTACTGATCATGGGGGAAATTGTAAGTTGATTCAGTGATTCGAGGGAAACTATTGGGAGATGATTCAGTACCTCTACGTGTGATACTGAGTAATTATTATGAGGAATTGAAGATCCCAAAGCTCCTGTCCTTACCCCTGAGTGTGTGATGAACCGACATGATGTAATAGGTTAGACATGCGTTGATCTTTCTAGATTATTTTGTCTAAGTCATGTAAGGGGTAAATTGTTGGACTGAACTTCAGTAGAGAAGCTACGGTTCCAGAACCCCACGTCTATCATAGGTTCAGTGTTTGTCTTTGAGTCAGCAGCTGGAAACACTCAGTAGAAGATCACTCTTCAGCCGACTCAGAAAGAAGACTTAGTAGTGTCGACCTTGATCTACTGAATAAGAGCTGCAACTCAATTGCTGACAGTACGAGGAAAATCGACAACCTAACCTTTATCAGTCGGATGTTAGCATATGATACTTATGTCCGAGGTTCAGAGGAAGTCAACTCAGCTAGAAGACTGTTGTTTGACAAGTCTCACCTACCGCCATACCTCGACTAATGAGAAGTAAGCGAAGCTTACCTGCTCTGACACAAAAGCTGCTCTCACGCACGCAAAGCCAACCACTCTATGGCGACATTCAAAATTATATGGCCATTTTCCTTAGTGCCTTGTGACACATGGCATGATCCTCTCCAATGGATCTATGCATGTGTCACAACTATATAAAGAGATCGTCTTCATTGAAGAAATGTGCTACCCACACCAAAGCTCAACACAAACCAACGAGGAACATATACACTTTGAAGCTCACGAATACTTTCTCAAGCACTCTAGCAAACTCACTGTTACATCCAGCGAAGAACTAGAAATCCCAGAGATATCCCTGTAGTTCTTCTCTCGAGAGTTGTTCCCCGATCTCTTTTCTAAGCCAACATTGTTAGATCTTAAGGTTAGAACTTTCGAAGGAGTTCACTTTTAGTGAAATATTCTTATTGTAAGAACTCCTTCATTGTTGGAGACAAAACCTTCAAACTTCGGTTTGATTATGTAAAGTCGCTAAGGATTATAACTTAGAAGGTTCTGTCCAGTGCACTGAAACCTTGTTGATGCTTGCTCAGATAAATCAACAAGACCTCCTGTTCAACAGGACCGTGGATGTAGGATCTTGCGTATCTGAACCACGTTAAAAATTGCTCGTGTCATTTACTGTTTTATTGCATCTGTGTTTAAACTGTTTGCAAAATCATTATTTCAGTAAAACTGATTTGAAAGTGCACTAGCCAAAACTGATTTGGTTTGCATAAAATGTTTTTCAAATAGACGAACTAAAACCGGGCCTACACTATTCCATACAATATTCATCTACTGAATTTCTCAGTATTGACATCAGTCAGTAGAAAGAGTTCAGTCGTTGAATCACTCTGTCCCGCGATCAGAAGGCTTACCTAACAACTGAACCCGTTCAGTAGCAAACTCAGTACAAGATTGACCTTCGCGTTTGAGGAAAAACTTGGACTCATGTGTATTCCCCCCCTCCACACCTGATACTCGTCTCCGGACAAACAACATTTTTAAACGATGTGTTCGTCGGAAAATACGCGATTATGACATGCATCACCATCTGGATATTGCTTAGTTTTACCAAACAAATTTTGTAAATCATTCACCTATAATAAAACGTCTACAAGCATGGTACAATCAGGTACGAATGCACGATATAAACCAAGGGGGAATTTCACAAAAATACATATGTCCTAATATAATGTATTATGTGGAATTCTAGCATAAATACATATGTCCTAATATAATGTATTATGTGGAATTTGATTACAAGCTGGAGCTTTTAATATCTTTTATATTCTGTCTCCAAATATAATGTATTTCATGGAATTCTAGAATAAATATTTAATTCCTAATATTCAAACATAATTTGTGCCGCAAAACAGGGAGCATAAATTTGTTATCAAACTCATATGTACATTTTATTAATTCCAGAGTATCAGCCCTTGCCACAGCTCTATCTATGGTTACAATGGGTTATATCACAACTTGAATTGCATTAATAAAATCAAAATAAATAGTATAATATTATTACTTGTGGAGTACATTCTTGAATTGTATTGCTATAGATCCCCAACCATACGCATGAGGCTTAAATAAGTATAAAAGAATGCCTTGTAGAATAATGGTCCACTCCAATTAATCCAAGATCACAACCACCCTACACATGTATGGTGAAATTAAGAGCCAAATATACCACTACTCCACCATTCCCTAATTTAGTTCTCTTATTGACTTTTATTTCAATTCTAACATACTCGATCATCAAACTATATATAACCAACCCCTCTTTCCTGTTTTATTCGCATAACCCACTCTCATTTTCTTTGCATAAAAAAAGGATCAAACTCTTAAGATATACCAAAACATACAAATCTTGTATGTAGTGTAGTTCGAGTACACATAAGTATCACTTAACATGCAGGTCAGCTGGTTGCGCAATTCATCCATTATATTTTCATGTTATATTATATCTCGTATTTTGTCATCAATTTAGACTGAGTGCGTGTTTTGATATCATATGTATCGTTATATACGTGTGTGTATTATGTATATATATATATATATATATATATAGAACAATTGTACTTACGCCATCTATATTTACTATATGCATGTGCAGATCCTTCAATGGCTTTTGAAAAAAGCATCACAAGAACCTCCAAAGATGGTGTCAAAATCGACTACGAAAAAATGTGATGAAGGTGAGAGAATTTAAAATACTTCAATCCCATTTGGTAACATTGAAACGATGATGAAACTGAATTTGCTAATTTGGAATTAATCTTTGACAGGTGAAAAGATAAAGTCGAAAAATATAGTAGTATCGGTTGACGGTAGTGGTAAGAGAAGGCATGTGAAGGGAGTGCAAAAGAGTAAACTCAACTGCGAAAATTTAATACTTTTCCGTTTCATACAACGGAAAGACGTCTCAAGGCCCTTCTTCTACCACGCGCTCAACCTCAAGGGACTTGGAAGCTTCGGAAGAAGCCGAGATTTGGACAAGACCAGGAAATCTAAAGAGACCGGCGTTTCTGCTGCTCTAGGAGGAAATAAGGTTTTACCTATTGCTGAATCATCCGTGTCTTCGTCAAGAAATGAAAATAATAGTAAACAGTTCCTTGATAAGACGAAGAGTTGTAGAAAGAAAAGTGTTTCGAGGATGAAGGAGCCGCTCAAATGGTCTGCAGCTGCCAAGGTGTGTATTACACAGTCAAACATGCTTGATTTCTGAACTTTAAATTTGTTTTATATCTGTCTAAGTACGAGATAATGTTGTGCATGCAGAGTTTAAAGAACGGAGTAGTAGCTTCAACGGATGGTGATGAAGTTGGCGAATATGAGTCTCCCAAGATTAGCTTTAGATGGGAAATGGTGGGACGTTGTTCGACTACTGTCCCTCCGATGATCACTGCAGTGTTGAGGGCATCGTCTGGTTTGAAAGATGATCAGATTCAGTGTGCTGATTTACGAGTTGAAGATGATGCAGCTGGGATAGGGAATTGGATCACTACAGATTCAGAATGTATGCCCCTTTCACTTGCTATTTATGTTTATGACAATATGTCTATACTATACTTTTGTGTCTTTTGGATGTATAGTTGTCGTGCTGGAATTGTGAAGAAATGGGTGCGGATATGCAGCTGAATGAGGGTCGATTGGGTTATTCGTATTCTCGTATATATGATCCATTCATCGTACGTTAGGTTGATCTCGGCGAAATGCCGGCTAGAATAGAAATATGTATCAGGAATTATAGAGATTGTATGTGATATAATGTAATGTGTTTGGCACAAACAAAATTTAGTTTAGTTGAGATATTGTGTTGTCGTGTGCTTTTTGGACTTCCTTAGAGATAATTAAATGATCAATAAATTGAGGGAATATTGTTAGTCATGAGTGCGAGAAGAGAAGTGTAGTGATGATGACTGAAGCAATTGTTGTTAGGTATGTATGCTGCCACAAATATCGAATTTTATTGAATGGCCTAAATAGGACCTGATATGCAATCTTTCTTTTTCTTAATAAATGTTGGGAATTTGGTAGTTACGAAATATCAAGTGCACCTATCTGGCCCAGAAAGAGCTTGTTTGGTTTGAAAGATAAAATGGAATGGGTATGAAGTATTAAATCAGAGAAGTATGCAAAATTAAGAATGCCAGCGTTTCTTGTGGTGATGGGTAGGTTTGTTAAAAAATACCGAAAAATCGGTATACCGCCCATACCGTATCAAAAATATATCGAAATACCGGAATTTTAGATATACCGAAATTTTCGGTACGGTATGATACCGTACCGAAGTTTTTTGGTACGGTAAATATATGGGTTTTCCTATACTGCGGTATACCGTAGCATACCATGGATACGGTACATACCGAAAGTAATGGTACATACCGTATACCGATAGATACTGTTTGATATCGAACCACCGGTATGTACCGACTTTACGACACATACCGTGTACCAAATTATATCGATGATGGTATATACCGCATACCAAAATGATATCGTATGTCGATCCATACCCATCACGGTATATACCGCATACCGCAAACATACCGTATATATCTTGTACTATAGTATCTTTTAAATGTAAATTCAATATTTTAGAATTTTGATACATTAAAAAGTGGTACTTTACTTACATTAGTCATTACGAAAATCATTTTATAATTTACAATTTTTAATTGAAAAAGTTAATTTAAATAAGAAAAAGAAAACTCAAATTAAATATTTTAGTTACATTTATTGTAAAAAATTACTTTATAATTTACACTTTTTAAGTGAACACTAATTTAACTAAGAAAAAAAACCAAATTAAATATTTTAGTTACATTAAAAAAGTGTTATTTTATATTAGTTATTGCGAATAGCTATTTTATAATTTTCATACTAGTAGTGAAACACTAATTTACCAAAAAAATAAAAAAACAAATGAAATATTTTAATTAGGATAAGAAGTGTAACTTCATATTAGTTATTATGAAAAATTACTTTTCATTTTTCACATTTCAATTTCTACACTAATTTAAGAAAAGAAAAGAAAAATCAAATGAGATATTTTCGTTAAATTAATAAGTGCTACTTCATATTAGTTATTATGAAAATTACTTTTTAATTTGCACTTTTCAAGTGAAACACTAATTTAAGGAAAAAAGAAAAAGAAATATCAAAAGAATATCTTAGATTAAGAAGTGTTACTTCATATTATATTAAATATTATGATAATTACTTTCTAATTCTCACTTTTCAAGTGAAACACTAATTTAATTAAGAAAAGAAAATTCAAATGAAATATTTTAGTTCATTAAGAGTATTACTTCATATTAGTTGTTATGAAAATTACTATTTAATTTGTACCTTTCAAGTGATATACTAATTTAAGAAAATAAAAGAAAAATCAAATGAAATATCTTAGTCTTAGTTAGATTAAGAAGTGTTACTTCATATTATATTAGATATTATGAAAATTACTTTCTAATTTTCATTTTTCAAGTGAAACACTAATTTTAACTAGGAAAAATTAGTTCATTAAGAAGTTAGTTCATATTAGTTATTATGAGAATTACTTTTTAATTCTTACTTTTCAAGTGAAATAATAATTTAAGAAAAGAAAAGAAAAATAAAATGAAATATCTTAGTTAATTACTACGAGAATTACTTTATAATTCTCATTTTTCAAGTGAAATAATAATTTAAAAAAAGAAAAATCAAAGGAAATATCTTAGCTAGATTTAGAGTGTTACTTCATAATAGTTATTATGAAAATTAGTTTCAAATTTTCAATATTTAAGTGAAACACTACTTTATCTTTAACTAAGAAAGAAAATTAAATGAAATATTTTAGTTAGACTACTTCATTTTAGTAACGTGATTATATTAGATATACAAAAATAACAAAATTATATATATAAGTTAATTCAGTCTCTTAATATTAAACAATTAAATAATAGTAGTAGTATATTTAAATAAACTTAAAATCTAAATTATAATTCCTAAATCCTAAATTCCTAATTCACTCTCCCTCCCTCCTCAACGAAAACTCCCCCCCCCACCAAACCCCCACCCACCATCCCAAGCCCTAGTCGCCTACTGCCCGCCGCCCACTCGAAGTGCGTCAACTCCGCCGACCCACCGAACCGCCTAATCAAGCTGCTAGTCC